>SSNQ01000441.1:478194-515509 GCA_006942095.1 Nothobranchius kuhntae | reverse complement strand
GGCGTCACCTCATCCATAAGACAGAGCGCCACGTCACCTCAGCCATCAGTCAGAACGCCACTTAACTGCATCTATTGGGAGGAATAACAGCCACACCTCATGTATCAGTCAAATCGCAACATCACCTCATCCATCAGCTGGAACGTCATGCCACCTCATCCATCAGACAGAGCGCCACGTCACCTCATCCATCAGCTGGAATGTCACATCACCTCATCCATCAGATAGAGCGCCACGTCACCTCGTCCATCAGCTGAATGACATGGCGGGAGGCAGTTTCTTGACCCACGACATGCAGAATCACACACGGAGAGCAGGATGGTAAGTAAAAGGTTTTATTTTTGGAAATAACGAGCAACGGAGGTTCGGGACTCGACGGGATGCAGGACTGGCAGCAGGACGCCAGGAGGAGGTTTCTAAGGAGGGAGACAGAGTGAATAACTAATAGAAACAGATGGAATTTACTGTTTCTTGGCAGCACTAAATGCACCGGGAGGGTTGTCAGGTCCGGGTGAGCTTAAGGATATCCAAGAAAGGTGGTTGGTTTGTCCAGAGGTGTAGGAGCCGAAATGGATGTGGTAGGTGAGCGGCTGAGAGCGGGCGGTCAGAGGATGGAGCAGTGTAGCAGGTAGGTTGTGATCCGGGTTTGTTCTGGAGAGGCTGAGGACTTTAAGAGGAACCTGGGAAAGAGCAGGAGAGGGCATAAAGGGGTTTTCAGATGACAGGTTATCACGAGCAAAAAATACAAAATGTCAAGGTCTGGTTAGTGGCTAGAGATACCCAAACTGAGTAAATCATCCGGCGTGGTGAAGAGTCACACTGCTCATTAAATCTCCTGGCCTTGATGATGAGATCAGCTTCAGCTGGGAGCTCTCAGACACGCCCACCTGTGGAAACAAGCTCAGATGAAAAACCAGGTTACAGGCAGGCAGCTCACCACGGACCATGACAGTACCCCCCCTCTCAACGGACGCCACCTGGCGGCCGAGCAGAGGAGAAGGAGGAAGCCCGAGAAGTCTCGAAGTCCCTGATGAGGTCCGGGTCCGTGATAAATGAGCGGGAAACCCAGGAGCGATCCTCGGGACCGTAACCCTCCCAGTCCACCAGGTACTGGAAACCCCGGCCCCGGGGGCGGACATCGAGGAGGCGACGGACCGGGTAGACCAGACCCCCTCCGACGAGCCGAGCAGGCGGAGGAGGAGCAGGAGCAGGACAAAGGGGACTAGAGAGGACAGGCTTGAGCAGGGAGACGTGGAATACTGGATGGACCCTCATGGAAGGGGGCAGAGCCAAACGGACGGTAGACGGGCTGATGACATCAACAATGGAGTACGGACCGATGAATCGAGGAGCTAGTTTCCTGTTGGTGTCCTTCAGGCGGATATCCCTGGTAGAAAGCCAAACCCTTTGCCCAGGTGCATATACCGGAGCGGGTCGTCGGCGTCGATCCGCAAGACGGCGATTACGATCTGCTGTCCGCTGCAGAGCCGCCGTGGTCTGGGCCCAAGTGCGCCTGGCACGTCGAATGAACTGGGGTGCAGTAGCCCGGGGGCCTGGATTTGATGGGAACAAAGGGGGTTGGTAGCCGAGCACAGTCTCAAATGGAGACAGGCCAGTGGATGTAGAGGTGTGAGCGTTGTGTGCATACTCCACCCACGGAAGTTGAGAACTCCAACCAGAGGGATTGGCTGAACAGACACACCTCAACATGGCCTCGAGCTCCTGGTTCATTCTCTCGCATTGCCCATTAGTTTGAGGGTGAAATCCAGAGCTCAGGGCGACACGAGCTCCCAGGAGATCAGCGAATTCCCTCCATACCCGGGACAGGAACTGGGGCCCACGGTCGGACAGTATTTCTGAAGGGATGCCATGGAGATGGAAAACATGTTTGATTAGCAGTTGGGCTGTTTCAGCAGAGGATGGGAGTGCTTTGAGGGGAACCAGGTGACAGGATTTAGAAAAACGATCAACGATAGTGAGGATGACCGAAAAACCATTAGAGAGAGGCAAACCAGTGACGAAGTCCAACGCGATGTGGGACCAGGGCCGAGAGGGTACAGGAAGTGGGTTGAGGAGTCCGTATGGAGGTTGGTTACTGGTCTTGTTACGGGCACAGATGGAGCAGGCGTTGATGTATTCGCGGACGTCTTTGTACATGGATGGCCACCAGAAAGTCTTACGGATGAAAGCTAGAGTACGACCGACCCCCGGGTGAATGGAAAATTTTGCAGTGTGAGCCCAATGGATAAGGTCTCCACGGACTCTGGTTGGTACGTACATCCTTTGGGGTGGTCCAGTACCTGGGTCTGGTTCGGACAATTGGGCCTCCTGAACTTTCTTGGAGATATCACCGGCTACTGCACCCACGATACAGGATGGTGGCAGGATAGGTGCTGGTTCAGGGTCCTTGTCAGGAGAGTACAATCGAGATAGGGCATCTGGCTTTGTATTCTTGGAACCGGGTCTGTAAGAGATGAGGAAATGGAAACGAGAAAAGAATAGGGACCAGCGGGACTGTCGGGGGTTTAACCTTTTGGCTTCCTTCAAGTATGCAAGGTTTTTGTGATCGGTCCAGATGATAATGGGGTGTTCTGCTCCTTCCAGCCAGTGCCGCCACTCCTCCAGAGCCAACTTAATGCCCAGCAGTTCACGATCCCCAACATCATAATTCTGTTCGGCAGGAGAGAGTCTTCGAGAGAAGAAGGCACATGGATGGAGACGGTGATCTGAGGGAGAGACTTGAGAGAGAACAGCACCAACACCAGAGTCTGAGGCATCGACTTCTAGGGTAAACTGGGCAGAGGTGTCGGGACGGGTGAGAATTGGTGCTTGGGTGAATTTGTCCTTAAGATCCTGAAATGCCTTCTCTGCAGCGGGAGACCAGATAAAAGGTTTATTTATCGAAGTGAGTTGAGTGAGTGGAGCGGCAGTATTACTGTAATCCTTGATAAAGCGACGGTAAAAATTTGCAAAACCCAGAAAACGTTGGAGTTGCTTACGAGTAGTGGGAGTAGGCCAGGAGAGAACAGATTGAATTTTGTCCGGATCTGTCTTCAACCGCCCGCTCTCGAGGATGAAGCAGAGGAACTTAACTGATGAAACGTGGAACTCACACTTTTCTGCTTTCACATACAAACGATTCTCCAGGAGGCGTTGAAGTACAGCTCTAACGTGTTGCCGATGTTCTGCTGAGGATTTGGAAAAGATTAGGATGTCATCGAGGTATACAGTGACGAATTGATTGAGGAAATCGCCCAAGACTGTGTTGACCAAGGACTGGAATACGGCAGGGGCATTTGTGAGGCCGAAAGGCATAACTAGGTACTCGAAGTGACCTAAGGGAGTTTTGAACGTGGTCTTCCATTCGTCGCCTTCTCTGATGCGAACGAGATGATAGGCATTGCGCAGGTCGAGTTTTGTGAATATTGTTGCATCTTGTACAGGTTCGAAGGTGGAGGAAAGTAATGGGAGTGGATATTTGTTTTTTACCGTTATCTGATTGAGGCCTCTGTAATTGATACAGGGTCTCAGTGGAACCATCTTTCTTAGAAACGAAGAAAAAACCCGCGCCCAGGGGAGAAGTGGAGGGTCTAAGTAAACCAGATGCTAGATATTATTTTATGTAAGTGGACATACAGAGTTGTTCTGGTTTAGATAGATTATACTACCTGCTGGCTGGGAGTGTGGCGCCAGGTCGATAGCGCAGTCATATGGTCTGTGAGGAGGCAGTGAGGAGGCTTGGTCTTTGCTGAAGACGAGGGAGATATCATGATATTCTTCAGGAACTCCAGACAGATCAGGGGGAACCGGTGGATCGGGGTTAGAAGTAGAACTGGAAGGAGAAGCAGAGCGAAGGCAATTAGACAAACAATGAGCACTCCAGATGGTAACTTGGGACGTCCTCCAATTAATTTGGGGGTTATGGGTAACAAGCCAGTCATGTCCTAGGACAACAGGTGAGTGTGGGGATGGAAATACAAAAAAAGAAATGCTCTCCTGATGATTACCTGATACCTGTAACGTTACGGGCACAGTCTGGTGGGTGATGGTGGTAAGGCTATTGCCGTCCAGGGATGATGCTCTCAGAGGAGTAGGAAGAGGAATAGTGGGGATATTCAGCTTTTGAACGACTGTTAAATCCAGCATATTACGCTCACAGCCTGAATCCAGTAGCGCCTTCAACATGCAGCTCTCTTGATGAAACATGATGACACAGGACAGAGTACAGCGGGTTTCAGAGGCCACGTTACCACCCACCAGTATTCCCGGAACTACTGGTGGGCTTGCCCTTTTAAACGTAGAACACAGTTGGAGAGACGGTGACCAGGTTGGCCGCAGTAGAGGCAGAGGTTAGAGGTTAAACGGCGTTGCCTTTCTTCGGTGGTTAGTTAAGTTCTGCCTATCTGCATGGGCTCGTCTCCTGATGGGGCAGAGGCTGGTGGCAGAACGTTTCTGGTTTGGGTTAGCGAAAGATTAGATACTGGGGACATCTTAGAACGTTCCTTCAGACGTTTCTCTATTTTTATTGCCAAGGATATGAGTGATTCAAGGGACATCTTAGAACGTTCCTTCAGACGTTTCTCTATTTTTATTGCCAAGGATATGAGTGATTCAAGGTCAGGAGGTTCTTGGCATAGCGCCAACTGGTCCTGGAGGCGTTCATTCAATGCCTGGGTGAATGCTCCCAGGAGTGAACCATGATCTAGCAAGGATACTGCTGCCAGTGTGCGAAACTCGATTGCAAAGTCAGCTACGGACTGTTTTCCCTGACGGAGGTTCCATAAGCGCTTAGCGATTTCAGCTGGGGACTCAGAGTGATCAAAAGTCTGCTTAAATTCCGTCAGAAACCGTGCGAGAGGACCATGCAAAAAACTGGTGTCATGGCTCCTAGCCTCGGCCCAGTCTAACGCCTTGCCACGGAGTAACCCAATTATGTATGAAATCTTAACTGAATCTAATGCAAATGCTTCGGGAGATCTTTCAAAAGCCAACTGACAACTAAATAAAAACCCACGGCATTTGCCGAACTCACCGGAATATGTTTCAGATGGGAGAGAAGTGGGTATCCGGAAGTTTATTGCTGGAGACGGAACCGGATGTGCGGAAGGAGGAGAAACAGGAGGCGGCTGGGCAGATGGTTCCGAGGGAGTTAGCCTAGCAGTAAGGGTGCGTAACATACTGTCCATATGGAGTAACTGTTGGTGGGAGTCAGAGGATTGATCTAGCAAGCTATGGATGGCGTGTTCGTGACGGGAGAGTGTTTCAGAAATGGCGGACGGAAAGTTAACGGATGGATCGGATTCTGCAATGGAGTCAATGTTATGGCCGGATGATTCTGACATGGCGGGAGGCAGTTTCTTGACCCACGACATGCAGAATCACACACGGAGAGCAGGATGGTAAGTAAAAGGTTTTATTTTTGGAAATAACGAGCAACGGAGGTTCGGGACTCGACGGAATGCAGGACTGGCAGCAGGACGCCAGGAGGAGGTTTCTAAGGAGGGAAACAGAGTGAATAACTAATGGAAACAGATGGAATTTAACTGGAGACTGGTCTTACTGTTTCTTGGCAGCACTAAATGCACCGGGAGGGTTGTCGGGTCCGGGTGAGCTTAAGGATATCCAAGAAAGGTGGTTGGTTTGTCCAGAGGTGTAGGAGCCGAAATGGATGTGGTAGATGAGCGGCTGAGAGCGGGCGGTCAGAGGATGGAGCAGTGTGGCAGGTAGGTTGTGATCCGGGTTTGTTCTGGAGAGGCTGAGGACTTTAAGTGGAACCTGGGAAAGAGCAGGAGAGGGCATAAAGGGGTTTTCAGATGACAGGTTATCACGAGCAAAAAATACAAAATGTCAAGGTCTGGTTAGTGGCTAGAGATACCCAAACTGAGTAAATCATCCGGCGTGGTGAAGAGTCACACTGCTCCTTAAATCTCCTGGCCTTGATGATGAGATCAGCTTCAGCTGGGAGCTCTCAGACACGCCCACCTGTGGAAACAAGCTCAGAAGAAAAACCAGGTTACAGGCAGGCAGCTCACCACGGACCATGACACTGGAACGTCACGTCACCTCATCCATCAGACAGAGCGCCACCTCACCTCTTCCATCAGCTGGAAGGTCATAGAGGGCTATATTTACCAGCTTCTTCTCAGCCGTCGGAAAAAAATTTGAGAAGCCCTCCAAACGATGACCGAACGAGACAGAGTGACCCCCCTTCTCTACACCTCTGTCTTTTCTTTCTCTTTTTCTTAAAGAAAATTGTCTGACAGGTTCACAGCACTCTTCTTTTTCATTCGTAGCTGTCTTTTAGTAAGTCAGGTGAGTTGGAAGAAGTGGTGAAAACCCTGTATTTTNGCCCAGTCTAACGCCTTGCCACGGAGTAACCCAATTATGTATGAAATCTTAACTGAATCTAATGCAAATGCTTCGGGAGATCTTTCAAAAGCCAACTGACAACTAAATAAAAATCCACGGCATTTGCCGAACTCACCGGAATATGTTTCAGATGGGAGAGAAGTAGGTATCCGGAAGTTTATTGCTGGAGACGGAACCGGATGTGCGGACGGAGGAGAAACAGGAGGCGGCTGTGCGGAAGGTTCCGGGGAAGTTAGCTTGGCAGTGAGGGTGCGTAACATGTTGTCCATATGGAGTAACCGTTGGTGGGAGTCAGAGGATTGTTCTAGCAAGCTATGGATGGCGTGTTCGTGACGGGAGAGTGTTTCGGAAACGGCGGACGGAAAGTTAACGGATGGATCGGATTCTGCAATGGAGTCAATATTATGGCCGGATGATTCTGTCATGGCCTGAGGCAATTTCTTGACCCACGACATGCAGAATCACACACGGAGAGCAGGAAGGTAAGTAAAAGGGTTTTATTTTTGGAAATAATGAGCAACAGTGGTTCGGGACTCGACGAGATGCAGGACTGGCAGCAGGACTCCAGGAGGAGGTTTCTAAGGAGGGAGACAGAGTGAATAACTAGTGGAAACAGACGGAAATTTAACTGGAGACTGGTCTTACTGTTTCTTGGCAGTACTAAATGCACCGGGAGGGTTGTCTGGTCCGGGTGAGCTGAGGATATCCACGAAAGGTGGTTGGTTTGTCCAGAGGTGTAGGAGCCGAAATGGATGTGGTAGGTGAGCGGCTGAGAGCGGGCGGTCAGAGGATGGAGCAGTGTGTCATGTAGGTTGTGATCCGGGGTTGTTCTGGAGAGGCTGAGGGTTTTAAGAGGAACCTGGGAAAAAGCAGGAGAGGGCATAAAGGGGGTTTCAGACGACAGGTTATCACGAGCAAACATACAAAAAGGTCAAGGTCTGGTTAGTGGCTAGAGCTACCCAAACTGAGTAAATCATCCGGCGTGGTGAAGTGTCACACTGCTCCTTAAATCCCCTGGCCTTGATGATGAGATCAGCTTCAGCTGGGAGCTCTCAGACACGCCCACCTGTGGAAACAAGCTCAGAGTAGAACAACCGGGTTACAGGCAGGCAAACTCACCAGGGACCATGACAGAGGGTGATGAAGGTCACACCAAAACCAGCCTGAACAGGTGAATCTTCAGCTGCTTTTTAAAGGAGACCACTGAGTCCACTGATCTCAGGCTCAGGGGAACAGCTCCAGAGTCTGGGGGCCACAGCAGCAGATGATCTGTCACCTTTGACCTTTAGCCTGGTGCTTTCCACACCCAGTAAGCTTTGGTCACTGGACCTCAGGGACCTGCTGGTAGTGTAGGGACTGAGAAGATCACCAATGTAAGAAGATGCAAGATGGTGCTTGTCCATGTAAGGCCCTATAGACCAGAACCAGGATCTTGAAAAGAACCCTGAAGTTGACTGGCAGACAGTGGGTGATGTGGGAGCCGCCAAGACGTGTTCCAGTGTTCATGTTCTACCGAGGCGTGTGTTCTCCGTTTGTTAGCCGTTTTTCTATCTGAGCGAGGATACATGGGAAGTGTCTTGTAGCCTAGCCTTGGTCAAAAATTACCCACAATATGCCGCAGTGTTTTCGAAAGGACGGCAGATCAGAAGCCGGTAGCTACTTCGGGGGTAAATTTCTATTTTTAGTCAGACAACTACGTAATTTAAAATGTTTTTTTAGATCCAAAGAAGTTATCTATGGTTGGTTAGTTGCTTAGTAGTTGCAGCTTTGGTGGCTAGCGGGTAGTAACTCACTTATATATTTAATTTAATAAACATATACACAATTTTAAAAGTAAAAGGCTCGTTATATATTTACATTGAAACTCATACGTATAAAATATAACCCAGCTTCCTCCAGGGTAGCTGACATCATCAATCTTCTCCTGAGGAGAGAGGCCTTTTAGATCCACACACTCAACACGGTAGAACCACCAGGACTAATGAAGACATTAGTCTACCATGCTTCCTTTAGCCCATACAAAACTATGATGTGTGGTGTTATGCTTCAACGCTGTTTTACCTTAAGTGCTGATTCATTAGAGGAGCTAACCCTAACCCTGTAATTATCAGATGATACATATCTTTTATATTATCTAGTCCCACTATCCTGTAGATGTTTTATCTTGTTCTTTTAGTCCTATGTCTGCTTTAGGGGCTCATGTATTAGCTTTAAATATTAGCTCCTCCTACATTGGAGATCTTACCCAATGAGAAGAGCATTTCCTTGTTAGGCTCGGCTGTTTAAATCACACTGCCTAACATTTCAGATGAAACTCCAACGAAGACACAAAAGGTGTCCAAACGTTAGTTTTGTTTGGATCATTAAAATATTCATCCTCACTGATAAATGCTTCTCTTCCTGACTACATCCTCAACCTGATCATTTCAACACTACATCCACAGACTTAGACCCTACACAGAATTAAAGTGAATTATCATTTTTAACAAGCAGAGCAATTATTAGTCCAGAGCTGCATGTCAGCAAATGCATCGAAAAGAATGATTAAACCCATCGTAAAGGTGACCTTCTAAAGGGTTAGGAAGAACCAGCAGCCATGCTGTTGTCCTGATGTAGAAGCTAAAGTCCAGGCTAGGTGGTGAAGGACTCGGACTTGGCTCCATTTACGCTTTTGAATAGTTGAAAAATGTGAACAGTAAACTCTGAACTTAACTAGCTCACTTTAACGCGTGATCTGAACTTTATTCATAATTAAAATTAACTTTCCCGACAGCTACAGAGGGACATCTCACAGCTTCAAGCTAAATGTGAGGATGTGGAAGGTTGGTGATGCCGTATTTGGATTCTTGGAATTCCTGAGGGCAGGGGTCAAACTCGACTGGAATTAACGGAAAACGTCAAATCATCCATTCAAGAAAACCGAGGGACGCTTCGGTTTTTGCTCCTGCAAGTTTTTTTTCTTCATCTATCGTCCTCTCCCGTTCTCCTATAGTTCAGAAGGAGCGTTTGACCTCGTTGATCGCTTCAAAATAGAAAAACGGTCTTTCTCTTCCGTACCAAATACGTCATCGAAATCATCTCAAAGTAAGATCCTTCCTTTCATTGTAATATCTAAGTTGTTTTGAGCTGTGGCCACAGCATTAACAAATATTTAGATATGTCATGTGCCTTTGAGTGATCTTTTGTTTTGTTTATTGATCTTTGTGAAGCAGTTTGAAGTTTAGTTAAGTTACTGTGCATTAAAGTTTGCTCACATCACTGTTGAAAAGAAGCCCACTGTGTGTCTGTACTTGAGAAGACAAGCTGAAACACACACACACACACACACACACACACACACACACACACACACACACACACACACACACACACACACACACACACACACACACACACACACATTCCACAAGTGGTCTGATCCCAGCAGCCAGACAAAAGGGAGTCAGCCATTTTGTTTCAACTACCTCCATTTTGTTACCCCACCTATCAGATTAGTATTTCACATTATCGTTCCATTATTTATTACTTGTTATTCATTTGATCAAATAAGTTGGTGGATATTAATTAGCTAACACTTTGGAAGGAGCTGAAGTGAATATATTAGTTAATAAAGGTCATTGCCAATTAAGCATTTGTCTCAAGTGAATTTGTTTGTGTGATATGAATTTATGACTGCTGCTCATAAACAAATTTTACTAACTTTAAGACAGACTGATAAGAGGTTTTGGATCCATTTTCCCTTGTTAAAAAGGGTGGTGCCCCGAGGATATCTCCGGATATCCTAATTACGTAATAAAATCGGTAAATATTTCCATATTTACAAATTTTATTGAAGAATCCAAAAAGTAAGTAAAAGCTCTCAAATTATTCGTTGACTAATAATCACAACACAACTTAGAGGCTGGTGTCCAGCTAGCGGTTGGAGATCTCAACATATGCAGATGGCATCTGGCTCTTATTTCTACCTTGTCATGAACTGTATTTAAGAAACTATCAGTTTAACACTTTAAGAAAATATCAGGTTGATGGGAGAGGCCAGTCACTGTGCTGGGAAGCTGGAGCTGTTTAACCAGGATCAGTGGAGACCAGCGGTTGACTGGTCTGATGTCTGGAACAAGAACTCAGCTGCTGTAATTTGTTCTAACGTGGGTTGTGGTTCTGCTGTTTCAATTAACACATCAAAGGAAACATCAGAAAGACCCGTGTGGTGGATAGATGCATCCTGTCTGCAGTCAGCATCTCTGCTGATAGTGTTTAGATCCGTATGATTATTTCTCTGATGAGACCCTGGAGGTGATCTGCTCAGGTGATCCGGAACTCTCCACGTTTAGTAACTTTTCAGCAGGTTTCACTTGTTGCTAACAAAACACCTCAAAGCAGAACTGGTGAACCTGTAGATGAACGTCTCGTTAACGTTAGAGTCTATTCCACTTTCAGTCCCTCTCTGTTGTGCTTCAGCTTGTCCTCCAAACAGCCCTTCCCACAGATGAAGTTGTCATGTTTATACATGCTTGTAACCATGGCAACTAATCAGTCTCATGACATTTTTCATTGATTGTTTGAGAACAAACTGGAGCTATTTCTATCTCGTTACCAGGTTTGTTGGTGTAGCCACAGATCTCCCTCTCTTCCTTCACTGACGGGGTCTCCAAAGCCATAAAACAGGGGTCTGAGGTTCCCATTGGCTCACATTTAAGCATCATGTGCTCCATCACACCTCAGTAGCAAAGCGGTTCCTTCCAGCTCATCTTCATCACCTCCACCTCAACACAGAACTCCACCCTGCTCCACCTCTGATGGTTCAACAGGAACTCACTGCAAACATTTGATTTTACACTCATCTTCAAGTGTTTCAGTACAAAATGTAAAGATGAAAGTTGGTTTTATTCCCTGTAAAGGAAACTTTCTTTAGAATTCTTTCATCTGCTGCAACATGATCAGTCATGTGTTTCATTCACTTTCAGGCTCTTGGACTGATGTGGTCATCAGACTAGTTGTGGTCCTGCTGGGTATGATGGGATCAATCCTCTACTTCTACTTCAAGTTAGAGCATGTGTCATGCACGCTGGATTCAGTTAGAAATGTTCTAGCAGGAATTCTAAAACAGGGGAGGAGACAGCCTTCATGAACCAGTAGAGCAGGATCTTCACTTCACATTCAGATGAAGAACCAGCCAGATGTTTCAGACAAATGTTACCTCCACATGGAGACATGAGACCCTGATGTCATTTAAACCAGGACATTACAGGGTGTTGAGGTAACAGGTGACAGGAAGTTCTCAGCTTACACATTGTTCATGGATCAGAGAGAAATAATCATCAGCTTTTATTCTTTTATTGTGTCGTTCTGCTGCTGATGCTGCTTTCTGTTGGACTCAGCAACTTTTCCACACATCTTGTTGTGTGATGATTTCTAGATGTGTGAGTCAGCTGACCACAGATCGGTAAAAACATGGTTTAGAAGTTGTGAGTGAAATGAAATCTAGACTTTCTGCTGCATCAGGGTCAGCATTAGAGCTCCTGTCACTGAGAGAAAACACAAACATTTACAGATGATCTGATTCTCTCCAACACTCATGTCAACAATGATGCTGTGTGTTATTTGTTCACTAGATGGTGATTTTAATCAGAGGAAGAAAAATCTGTCTGAAAATGTCATTTCTGTTTGTCCTGGTCTGACCCTTTCAGTTAAAGTCTAGTATGTTTTATTTCCATCTTTAGAATTCTGATGTTTTATTGATCATTCTGTGGTAATTTTTACACTTTTATGTATTCATGCTGAATTATTCTATTTTCATTGAAGTAACAACAGCTGTTCTGCTTAATTTCTTTGTAAAAACAATAAAAATCTATTTTAAAGTTTAATTTTCGTTAAATAAAAGTTAAGACTCCAGTTCCTGTGTGGTTTGGAGCTTTTCCTCATGTGGCAGAGGAAGAAATGTGTCTGAAAATGTTTTAGTGCCACTTTTCTGATGTAGAACCAAGTTATTCTACAGCTCAGGTTTTATTATAATTCTTCAGTTAACTCACTTTCTGTCCTGATGTAAAACTTTTTATCCTGCATTTAGTTTTTGCTCAGATCATTTAGTGAGAAATGTAACATTTTGTTCCATTTCCTGTTGTAGAAGGGGTAAATATGCTGCTTTTAAGCTTAATATACTACCTTTACTTATGACCAATAAGATGTGATATTCTATAGAAATATAGAATATCAACCTGATTGATATTTGAATGTTTAATCAGAAGAACTAGGATTCTTTGCTTTTTCAGTGATCATAACACACTTCGTATTATTTCAGACCGAATCAGGTTTATAAAAGGTAAGAAATTTATTTTCTAAACAAATTAAAAACACGACAACTATGTAAGGATTTAATCTACATCTATTTAATGAACCATAAGACATGAGATTCCATAGTGAATATGAAATCAATCTTATGGATCTTTGGGTACTTTTAACCAGAAGATTGTAACTTTTTATTGCAGGGATTATGTAACACTTCGTAATAACTGAGAGACAAGAGAAGAGAGAGTCACCTTGAAAACGTTTAAGAAGATTTATTTCTAAACAATTTTAAACAAGACAAACTCTAAACTCTAAGTGATGAATGGATCTTGGTGTGAATGAGACGTGAGATGAATGGTGTATGTGTGAGTGGTGTTGTCATTAGAACTATCATATCCGGAGAAGCAAGTCTGAATGATGTTATGATGTTTTGCTCTTAAGCTATGATCTGAGTTTCATAAAAACATAAGACGCCATTTTGTCACTCCACACATTCCCTTAGGATGAGACCTCTGCACAGATCCAGAATGCCAGGTCCTCGGACCATGGACATGATTTGGGGGGGGACATGTCCCCCCACTTTTTCCAAAGTCAAGTTTTGACCCCTGCACTTTTTACCATCCAAAAACAATATTACGCTATATTAAATTGACACTGGTTGAGCTCTAGGTCCAAGTGGAAAACAACCGTTTGTGTTGAAGCCTGTTTCCCATTAGAGCATACTGTAAAGATCCCCCCCCCCCCATCCCTACACACACGCACACACACTTCCAAAGGTGAAAATTACGTCCATGCCTCGGACCCCCCTTTCGGTACCAGAGCCGATGAAACAGCGTCAGCAGTACGACACACTAGTCTTGGGATTGTCTCCAGGTAAAAAGGGACAGTTGGTTGACAGCATCAGATGGACCCAGTGGGTCAGTGAGTTCAGCTTTTATTCTGAAAGGAACCGTTGCTTGGTTGATAAAGTGCAAACGATTTTATCCAGCTTGTTGGTTCTTGGCTTAAAAAGAGTTTTTGCTACTCTCTTCTCCTCATGTGTGTTAGTTAGTCTCGGCTTTAGGTATTCACTTTGGTATTTGGTATTAGATTCAACTCTCTGGGAGTCCCGACCTAGGAACGGCTAATTGACTTTGATTGTGGACTTTTCCCAGCGTCAAAGATTTTGCCAAAAGACAACTTTAAACAGACACATGTCTCCACACAGGGCTCAATGAACTAATTTAACTACACAACTACCAAAATTATCATTGTAGCATCTAGATCCTAGATAGTATTGCAACCCTGATTGTTGTCCTGTACCCTAGATCAGGGTCTCTTCCAGACCATGAGCCACCTCTTCCTGTCCTGCAAGCTCCATATTGTGGCCACTCAGCTGTAAATGTTTCCATCAAGAGGTGGCTCAGTATTGTTCCACAATGATGAGCTGCTGACCTAAGGTTTCACTTTTGGAGTGTTGCTGAAAAGTATAGAATACCATTTAACGCTTAATCCGCCTAGCCTGCTGGTGGTGGTCAGAGGGATCGGTGGCATCATTGTAAAGCACTTACACTTCGCTTCTCCTCCAGCTTCACTGGCTGCCAGTCAACTTCAGGGTTTATTTCAAGATCCTGGTTCTGGTCTTTAGGGCCTTACAAGGACAATCACCACCATACATTGGTGATCTTCTCAGTCCCTACACCCCCAGCAGGTTCCTGAGGTCCAGTGACCAAAGCCTACCGGTTGTGCAGCACCAGGCTAAAGACCAAAGGTGACAGATCATCTGTTGCTGTGGCCTCCAGACTCTGGACCTCTCTCCCCCTGAGCCTGAGATCAGTGGACTCAGTGGTCTCCTTTAAGAAGCAGCTGAAGACTCACCTGTTCAGGCTGGCTTTGAGAACAGTCTCTCCTGCTTCCTATTGCTCTTTATTTTATTTAGGATCTGAACGAGTCTTATCTATTTAAGAGCATAATAACTTGTTGTATTTCTGCCTTGCTCTCTCTTTCACACTGGAAGCTTTTATAGAAAATGGTCTGTTAATCTGTTTTATTTTGTTTTAATAAACCTTCGCTCACCAGCGTTCCAGCCTTCCTGTTTTTGATTCTCAGTGTCCATCAGCTGTGCAGCAACATTTTGTAAGTGGGTGATGCACAGAGTGCTCTGCTCTGTATGATGAACACGACAAGCTCCTGGCTGATGGTAGTCTCTGTCTTTGAGTCCAATGATGAAGCCTGTCTCCATTGTCCTACCACTAACCCATGGTGCTCTGGAGACAACCTGTCCATAAACACCTCAGAAACTGAAGACATGATTCTGGACTTGAGTGAAAAACACAACAGTTACACATGTATTATATCTTTATACTGGGTATTTATTATATTATATTACATATGAGGAATATGTATTCTAAATAGTAACTTTTTTTTCTTTTTACTTTTGCCCATCAGAGCTCAGTGAGTGGACAAAACAAGAGTGTCACCCTCTGGTGGCCTCATCAAGCATTACATGAAGCTATAATAACTAAATCAGCACCTTCCCAACACTTTTTATTTGCTTCAGAGCTCCTAAAAATAAAAGCAACAACATCAAAAGTTTCTATCACATTCTTTATAGAAAGTAAGATTTTTTAGTTTGTTTGAAAATCATAAAGAATAAAACTGGTCAGATTTAGATTTAAAAACATCATAAAGAAAAAAATCTTTTTACTTGTTTTTCGTGGCTTTTGAAGAGACCACCTAAAATAATAAAAATATAACAGATGTTATGTGTTTTATTAGTCCCATTCTGATCACAAAGGTGTGTTTTATTCTGCTCCAGCAGGCGGCGCTAGTGCCCCATTACGCTGGTCACCGACCACCGGAAGAAGCAGAAACCGGAAGCTGCTAGCAGAGCTAGCTTGCTGTTCTGGTGTGTGAGGAGAATATTTGAGGCTCTGCAGTAAAAATGTCTTCACTTCAGTCTCTGGGAGAGTTGATCAGCTAAAGCGACTACCTGCTGCTGCTGCAGAAATCTTCTCACCAGGCTGTGGAACTTTCTTCTCCTCAACAACTTGGTGGAGTTCTTTCCAGAACCAGAGAAGATATTCTGCGGTCTTCGTGACAATCGGAGCTCCAGAATCAGGTTGTGGGTGAGAAAAGCTTTTCTCTAGACTTCCTGCCCTCTGGATCTGCTGCTGTTCCTTTGGCCTCTCTGAGAAATTCAATCAAATTCAATTCAAAGATACTTTATTAATCCCAGAGGGAAATTAGAGACAATAGCATTGCCGCGCTCTTTTTGCTGCTTTCATCAGATTGAAGAGGTTCCCTCTATCAGACTCGCTCATCTGAGTTGGTCATGATGCAGGATCGCTGCTCGCTCTCTGATCCATCCTGCTCACACTCTCCGACGGAAAAGCCCCGAATCTGAATGTGACTCTGGAGGAAAAAGCGGGTAGCTCTACTCCGTGAACTCTGGTGACCAAAGGTCCTCTTTTCCAGACCGGATCTGTCCTCAGCTGATCAGAACCAAAGCGTTGGATCTTTAATCTCCTGCGTTGTTCTGAAGCAGCATCTTAATCAGCTCTCCTGCTTTGTATCTATTGCAGCTGTTAGCTAAACACGGCTAAAGAAAACCTGCTACCACTTCAGGATCATCCATCAGCTGGGACTGCTTCATCGTGTGTTCTTCACCACCTGGACCTGGACAGCATGGACACAGGTAGGGCTGCCACCTTTCAGATATGTAAATAAGCCTTAAACAAGGTTATCTTTACTTTATCAGAGCAAGACCCAAACTTAGGAGCGAGTGTATTTCTCTGAGCATATAACATACAGCACTGCCTGTACATGACACCATCTCTCATGTCCTCAGTGATGATATGACCAACATGTTTAACATTCTTGGTGACACTAATCACAGAGTCTGGCAGATACAACTCTGGAAACTTCATTTGCTCGTCCTCCTCGGCCCGGCGAACCGCACTTTAAGCTGCATTATACACAATGTTGTGTTCTACTTGTAGTCAGAGCAGATATCTAGTAGCTGCTGTAGACCAGCGGTGCTCGGACTTAGAACCACTAAATCATCTGCATATATCAGATGATTTATGACACCACCCACTGCACAACCAGTCCTGCTGACCTTTAACCTCACTGATAAATCATCCATGTACAGGTTTAAAGGAAGAGGGGATAGAACACCTCCTTGTCTGACTCCATTACTGACCTTAAATGGCTCAGAGATACTGTTACTCCATTTTATGTGTAGCATTTGCTTACCATACCAGTAAACCAGGATGTTTTCAATGCATCTTGGAACACCTCTTTGCAGCAGCTTTATGAATAGTTGACATGTTGGGGTTGAGTTTTTGTACCAGGACACGGAGAATCAGTCTCGGACACAGGAAATCAAAGCAAACAGGGTTTATTTAAGGAAAACTGAGGGAGAAAACAACATGTGGCGATGGTCTCGGGCTCGAGAGATTCTGGAAATGAGAGAATAAACTGGCTGCAGACTGGTAGCTGATGTGAACGGAGAGTGGTGACCTATACTGTATTGTTGGTAGCTGAGGGCTCGAGGGGAGGGAAGGAGTAAGATCTGAGGAGGTGGTGAGCTTGTAGGCAGGGTGGTGGCTTGAAGAGTCGAACGGGTTATTGTCCAGGACTTCAGGAAAGGTGAGCGGTGGGAGCGCAGGCCGGACGGGCAGCAGGCAGATGTGAACTGAGGGTCAGGAACAATAATGAACAGATTATGATGAATGATGGTTGAAACAAGATAACTGAGACAATGAAGTAAATGCTGGAATGAAGCACATAGAGACTGAGGAGTTCTGGTTTCTGTATTTGGTCACGATCTCATTTAAGGGCATTTATACACATGTTTGTACCACATTCAGACTTAAAGCCAAACTGATTGGCTGTGATTTTTAAGGCGTCATTAATTCTGTCTTGCAGAATTCTTTCCAAGACTTTTTGAGAGAGTGCTAGCCAGAGCAATGGACCTATAGGTATCCATGCTACCACCTCTCCCACCCTTGTCTTTCATCACTGGGACCAACAGAACAGCTAGCACTGAATCAGGCAAACATCCATGAGCAAGAAATAATGAAATGCAGATAGCAAGGAGTGGTGCTAACTACTGCTAGCATACCTTAGGTGTTCAGCAGGTATGCCAGCCAACCCAGTGGCCATAGATGAGCCTCGGTTTTGCGGTGCCTCAGTCAGTCAGCAGCAGCAACTAACAGGGAGAGCAATGAGCAATAGGGGTAATGTCCATTTTTTATATGTTGATGGTAGGGCTGGGAAATAAACTGAAAAATTATCGTTATCAAAATTTCTGACTTATATCAAAATCATTTTTCCCGTCAATAAATTTGATAATAAAAAAAATGAAAAGATGTGTGTAGGTTGGTAACGTTACCTTTAAGAAGCTGTACCACCTTGAGTCACGTAGAAATATGACTCAACATGATACATGTGACAGCCCCATCCAGTGGACAACTTTTGTTTTATGCGCATACAAGGCTTGGGCGGTATCCAAATTTGAATACCGTCTAACTTCCACTTAATTTTACCCCGGTATACGGTATTACCATTAATACTTAAAAAGTATGACGTAAGCCTCAAGTGGACCTTCACCTTTCTGAATCCGAATACCAAACAATTACTAAAAAAATAACAACGCAACTCACATACTATTAACAACATTTACTAACACAAAAAAACGCAGCTTATAAACAAGTGCAAAGAGTCAACAGTCCAACAGCAATAAATCAACGTAAAAACCGAGGACAGCTGTTGTGCGCAAATCAAGTCAACAACTTATCAACGAGCAGCATGAAACAGTGCAAATAAGCTGTAACAGTCAACAAGAGTTGAATAACCATAAACATTGAAATTATAAAAATTATTGCAACCAAAACAACTGCATTAAAATTATAAAAAGAAAACTCCGTCACACGGCCACACGCGTGCGCGCGCGCACACACACACACACACACACACAGGACTGTGAACATTACGGCATGTTGCAGCAAATCTAGTTAAGATTTCTCGCCAGAAAAACCAGCATGTTTACTTTTTCTGGGTTCAAGTTTGCACGTTGTGGACCAACAACTTTACCTGCGGTGCTGAAAACCCGCTCCGATGGTGAGCTGGTGGCACAAATGCATAGATGCCTCCGGGCCAGTCGTGACAGCTGGGGAAAACTACTGCCAGCATATTTCCACCAGAGAAGAGGGTCTTCATCCCCTTGAATAACAGGTTCCAAACAGTACGCTGTTATTTCATCTCCAGCTCGTTGCTCTGGGCGGCTGACGGGACCCTCCGGCGCAGCGTCAGCGGCTCGTTTTTGCAGGAGAGCCCCCAGATACACCTTTTTGCGTTGTGATCGTTCCTCTATGGTTCGGATGCTTCTGGTGCTGTTTGCCCCTCTAAGCTCACGATCTCAGCCTGTAATTCAGCTTTGATTTGAGCCAGTGCGTTGTCATCAAGCTCATATCTGCCGCGGTAATGAGGATCGAGGAAAGTGCATTTTCGCATTAATTTGCGCACTGAATCAGATTCATACTTGGCCTCCAGCTTTTTTAGAATTGTGGTTTTTATTGGCTTTGTAAGCTGGAGGTCGTCTTCTGATACAGCCAACACGCTCTCCCTGCAGAGCTGGAGTATGGGGAGGGTAGAGGAACTGGTCAGTCGCACAGCTGTTTTTCATGACGGTATTGGAACTGACACCGTCGCTATTTTGTAATACCCCGTGTATACGGTAATACCGTAATACCGCCCAAGCCTAGTGCATACCTGTAGTTATCGTCCATTTATCGTTATCGAGGTGAAATCGTCAATATATTGTGATATTGACTTTAGGCCATATCGCCCAGCCCTAGTTGATGGGTTAACTTCTAACTTCTAAAGCATTGACCCTGACCAGAAATCCATCATACAAGCAGATTATTTTGGTCTAAGTGAAATTATTGTAAATACGACTACAACAACTGACATTAGATACACTATATATATATATATATATATATATTTATATTTATATATATACATATATATATGCATACCAAAAGATAAATAACAGGATACAGATACACAATTTTCATATTATGTCTGTTTATTAACACAGCCAAATACTGGTGGTTTAAATCAAGCTGAAACATACTACACACCATAATATTTGTCTTTGCAATGTCCCACCGCTTCCTTTTTGGTATTCCTATTAACCAGGATGTACAATACAGTATTCAATAGAACAGAAAGCAATAAATGTAGTCAAAGCATAACTGTGGCCCACCACATCTTTATCATACACAATTTGAGTCATCCGTTGCGTTTTAGTGTTGAAAAAATATTTTCAATAAAACTTTTAAAGAGCAAGTCACCCCCCTACAAGAGACTAACTTCACTCGCACGTAATATTTGAAAAATGCAACAAATAATGTTGCCTGGCAGACCGAGAGGGTGGAGCTGCTAACAAACACACAGGCTTACAATGGCATTGTGACATCATAATGAACCAGTTTACATCATAGCATACCTCTTAGCCAGTAGCGGTGGCAGATTTAAATTCAAATACAGCGCAGAGTTTTTACCTGACGACGGCGCAATACTGACAGTTTTAGGCAGAATATTTAAAATTTAACTAAAATACACTGAAGTTCTAAATTATTGACTACACATGTCTGCAGTGTGATTAGACACTCGTTCATGTCATTTATCAGCAAAAAAAAAGTTGGTTTGGGGGTGACTTGCTCTTTAAATTAAATAAAAAGAACAATATTTTACCTTTTCCTATATTCACTAATCCAGTTGCTCAAGCAAGCCTAAATACTATAACATGTTGCACTGAAACTGGTCTTCTTGTTTACACATCACCTTTCAAATCTACTGAGCTTTTTCAGCTTTCAGCCAGTTGCTGAGGGAAACTGACTTGTTCACGTTTTCCGAAAGTAAAGCTGACCTTTTCTTGTTCACAATGTGACCTGCAACTGAGAAAAGTCGTTCACAGCGAACAGTGGTTGCAGGAGTGGCTAGATATTTCTGAGCCAGTGAGGCCAGCTTCTCATAGGCTCCTGAATGAGATGCCCACCACCTCAATTCAATACAATAATACTTTATTAATCCCAGAGGGAAATTGACTGTCCACGGGGCAATTGTTTCAGTACAGGCAATTCCAAGATCAGACATACATTTATACATAGACACATGACAAGAATTGGTGACTGTGGTCATTCGCAACACGAATCGCGCTGCCTTTATAGATCGAGAGGGTTTATACGAGGATAGTGTCAGGGGGAGGGGAAAAAAGGAACTTCAGAGTTACCCCCGACAGAGAGGATAGCTTTGCTCTGCAAAAAACACCTCAGACAGATATGCACACAGACTTCAGACGATACACAACATGAGTCTCCACTAGGTGGGGAGGAAGGGTTCTGGGACTCTCCTCACTTCAGAGTGCGCAGCCGCAAGCATCCCCGAGGGGCAGCAGTGCTCACCTCCGCCGTTTGGACAGGAGCGGGAGATTATTGGGTTAGAGAGCACATTGACCCTAGATACGGTTCCATGGCCTTCACCGGTCACAGTCCTGCCCAGGCTGGGATAGGGAGAAAGAGTTTCCATAGCGACAGCAGCATTCCACATTTCTTCTGAGGGGAGTTTAGAATTCAGCCTCAAGGGACAGTCCTCCAATTTAACGGTGGACTCTGCTCTGTACCTGTGTATGGCAGGTTGGACCTCTTCATCTTCTGAATCTGTATCCATGCTCATTTGCAGAAGGCAGATTTTCTTTTGGGGTGGCCCATCATCATGTGTCTGTGAAGACTTTCTGGGCGATTCTTGTTGCAGCATTCCTTCAAGTGTGGTCCACACTAGGGCTGCAGCTATCGAATATTTTTGTAATCGAGTACTCTATCGAATCTTTTTTTCGATTAATCGAGTACTCTAATAAATTACCCTTTTGTGTTTGTAAACCATTATATCAAATAGCATGTTATAAAATATGAAAGACCTCTTAAAATGAGCAAGCAATTGCCAGTTATTCTTCAAGTTTTATTCAAAATTAGTTTGCAAAACTTCAGCACTTCAACTTTACTTCACAGTAAACAAATGTCTGTGCAAAAACTAAGTAAACAACCTGAGCCGATTTTCCCCTCGTGCGAGAATCTGCTAGCCTGCAAGCCAGACAAAAACTAGGAGGATAACTATTGAAGTAGCGCTGCGAGCAGCTGCGGCCCAAACAGAACCAGAACCGCTCACGGGGCATGCGCAAACAGCTCGCCGGCTGTTTCCCTATCAACACACGTCCGTTTTAATTTCTACACTTTTTTTCTCACACAATAACAAGGACTGTCGAGAAAGCATGTTTGCTGTGGTTTGGTCAAATTATACTGATCACACAACATTTATTTACTTTCTTTCGTTTTCCTCCGCCACTCATAAATACCCGTGTCCTCCTGCAGCAATCCTGAGGGACATCAGACATCAATAACAACACAATAAAAAGTCCGACATATTGTGTAAAAACTGCTATTTTTTAGCACATTTTAAGTCCGACGTGTTGCTAGCAGACGCACAGTGTGAGCTGAAACTTGACTGCTACAAACGAGAAAGTCGCACAGTGTCCGCAGAATATATAGAAATACAGGCTAAAATGTATCTTGTAGAGGCTCCGAGTCCGCTTGCAGAAGTGACATTTACATGTGCTGCAGCATGGAGGATGTGGTGTTGTGGTAGGCTAAATCCATTTTACAGTATTTACACTGGACTACGTTTTCCACCTTACTATGTGAAAAATGGTCCCACAACTTTGACATTTTCTGTCTTTTTCGCACTCCACCGGGGTTCAAATTGTCCGCCATGGCTTAAGAGAAAGTTAAGTTACATTCGCTACTCGCGTGTGCATCCAGTCCAGTGGGCATGTGCGTCACTTATTTCAGTCCGGGTGAAACATGACCCCGGGCAATTGCAAAGCCACGAATTAATTAAATATGAATTAAACGAATCCTCGAGGCAGAGAATTTGACTCGAGGCTTTTTTGTACTCGAATTATTCGAGGTACTCAAGGAATCTTTTCAGCCCTAGTCCATACCTCTTCCCTGTCTGTCTTGGGCAGGCATTTTAAGTCTTTGAAACGATGATCCAATACTGTAGCAATCTGGAGCCATGCATTTTTGACTAGCCCCCACAATGCGGCTCAAAAATTGAGGCCAACCCGGAAGTACCAAAAATTGCAGTTCCACCCTCATCCGCTAGGGGCTGGTGTCAGAAGCGAGCAAATCCTCATTGACTCCCATGTTAAAAATACCAATTTCACAGCAGAAATAAACATGTTTACAGCCTGGTACCAAAACATGTTTTTTGTTTAAATGATCTAGTTTACACTCATGACAACTCTGAGGGGGGTGAATTTTTTTGTCACTATTCTGTTTAAGTGTATTAAAAGCCTAAAATTATGTATAATTAATGAGCATCCGACCCACGTGACCGCCGCTTCAGATCCGTGGAAAGGCCTCAGTCTGAGCCTCGGTCTGGCTTGGAAACTGTTCCGGGATTTTGAGTCTCTGTGTTTGTGTATTCTTTTTTGGATATTTTTTGTGCAATTGTTGGACAAAATGACTTGCTGTGGCATTAATTGCACTAATAGAGCGTCCAAGGAGTCTCCACTTCATTTTTTTCGGTAAGTAAAATTATATTTATGTATTTTAGGTCACTGCCGAGCTGAGCTTAGATTTTAACATGTACTGTTTAACCATGAAATTTAAATGTAATAGGGTGAAACCCAGTGCATTTAACATAATGCTGCACTTTAGAAAATGGGTTGAAATATAACATGTTGGTGGAGCTGGGTTCCGACTATCGGCTTGTGGAGCTCTCAGGAGACCGATGTTTTCCACCCGTTTCTCCCCTCCCCGCAGCTCGGCGCTTCTCTGTCTGATCGCGGCTTCTGTCTGCTGCGCGGGCTGCCGGCTTGTGATTCTCCCCTCCCTGCAGCTCGTCGCCTCTCTGTCTGATCACGGTTTCTCTCTGCTGTGCAGGCTGCCGGCCGGCTTGTGTTTCTCCCCTCCCCGCAGCTCGGCGCATCTCTGTCTGATCGCAGCTTCTGTCTGCTGCGCAGGCTGCCGGCTTTCAGCAGCTTTCAGGAGACCTCTGTGTTCCACCCGGTTTTACCCAGTGGTCAGCCCAGCGTATCTCTGACTCAGAAGCTCTGGTGTTGTGCACAGTTAACTCCGGTTGTAGCTAGGTTGCTACCTCCGTTAGCTTAGCTCCCACCTCCACGTTAGCTTTGGGTTAGCTTCAGGTTAGCTTGACTGGGTGTTGTCAGTTCATCCCAGCCTTTCAGCCCCACCCTCAGCTCCACCTCTCTTCCATTTTGTGGAATTGAGCTGAAAATAATGAACTTCATAACCTTACACTGGGCTTGACGGAATCCATATTGTAAAGAAAAACTGTCTTTACTCAGTTATATTGTTAAGAAGACTCAAAGGTTGTTTTCATCAATAAACTGACGATAATATCTGAGTGTCTGTGTTTCAGTTCAATGAGGAAACCAGTTTGACAATTAAAAGTTTTAATTCTTCAAATTAAACTAATGATTTTGAAATTGACAAACAGGAAATAACAATCAACATTGGCAACTTGTGGGACAATCTTTAACAGTTGATATGCTGTTCTTGCTTAAATAGACCTTCTGTCGGTGAATGAGATTGAGAGTGATATGATGTGATTATGGATGCGTGTGGGTGCAAAGTGTAGTGAGAATTGAACATGAGGTGAGATGGATGCGTGTGTGCATCTGATTTTGCTTCAGGAAGAAACAGGTGTCTGAGTGAAGTGATGGTTTGGATAAACTTAGGTCTTATCAGGGAACTGCATCAAACGCTAAACACCGTGCTCTGTCTCACCGAACTCTTGTGGACCCTCTTTCGGATCCGGGCCGTGGAGGATGTTGTGGTTCATCCAGATGACACCGGCGGCTGACAGGAGAGATGTAGGTGTCGAACGGAACCGGTCCAGAGTTGCCCTCGGTACACGTGGATGGTAGAGCGTTTTGTCGATGCGCTTTCTTAAGTTAATTCACTCAGAAATCAAAAGACTCGGTAATGAGTCTGCGTTAGAAGTTGCGATTCAGCTATTCTGCCTGGCTGACAGAAACAGCGTGAGAAAAGGGGGGGAGGGAGAAACGAGCCAACAGGCTCTGTCCCCCCTTCAGGTCCTCTCTCTTTCGTTGTCAAGCACGAACTAACTTGACGGAACTTGTGACACGGTCAAAATGGTGGTGGTGGCCACCTCCCATTTCGGCACAAAAACGTGTTGTTGGAGCCTATGGAAACCCATTGTCCAATATTTATATGTCGATGATTTTTGAGCTGTTCTTGACGGGATGCTAGCTCCTCCTTGAACTTGGTCTTGAATCGCACCACATATCGAGGGTCCTCATCACAGGCTTCCATCTTGAGACGCAAGTGGCAGAGAGAAGTTAGTACCACAGAACAGGAGACATAGGTCTCCCCACCCAGGAGCTCAGTTACATACCTGCACGCACGCACGCACACAGAGAGAGAGAGAGCGAGAGACTAGAACAGAGGTTAGCATCATATTCATAATTATTATTTACATACATACATGTTATAGATATTTAACTTGGTTTAATTTATTCCAGAAAATAATCAAGGCAATATTATTTGATGGGCTACAGGCTGATTTACCTGCATGGCTCTAGAAGTGTCTCCAGCCTCTGCAGTTTATCCCACTTTGCTGTGGTCGGCAAAACGAGTTTGTGCTCCTGATTGTCCTGGGCTGCGATGACAGCCTCTTTATTGCTGCTCAAGCGCTTGACCATTTCCAGCGTCGAATTCCAACGTGTTGGAACATCCTGGATCAATGGCTCTTGCTTCTTTCCCAGGCTGGCTTGTTGTGCTTGAAGCTCTGCAGAATTTGCTGGGCTGTGCTTAAAATGACCGACAACTTTGCGAGCCTTGACCAAAGCATTCACAAACCCGCTGTCAGCAAGACTCACTGTGACACTTCTCTGCACCATGTGAGTGACCTAGTTCATGTGTACATATGGTGTAAGTCGAATTGCGGCAACCATGTTGCATGCACTGTCAGTTCCAATTAGGGCTGCAACTAACGATTATTTTCATAATCTATTAATCTGTCGATTATTTTTTCGATTAATCGGTTTGTTATTGTTTAGCTATTTAACCTATACAAGTGATGAATACATTTCAGTTAAGAAAAAGAAAAACATAAGAGAATTGTGCAGTTGACTGCAATCTATTTTATTGCACATGAACACAGTCAGCGGTGTAAAATGAGCTAAACAGTGCAAAATATCAGTCCAGAATAATTTTTTGGCATCAAAATATAAGAGGTAAATTCCATAAAAAATAATGTAGAATCTAGAATAGAGTTTGTAAGTGGTATGCATTGCTGGGGGGTGAGTGTCTTGTTCCCCATGTAGTTGTCCATCGTTGCTTGTTTTTTTTCTGCATAAGAAACACAAATAGACTGAAATATGTACACATATAAAATAAAGCAGCACACACACTACAACACTAAATCAATATTACATTATTTGAATTAATTAACAATATACAGTGATCATTTATTTTGACAAAAATGTGTTGTGAGGCGTTTTACAGCGTTAGACAGTAAAACAGCCTTTTAATAGTAAAAAAAAAAAAAGGACTTTCTGAATTTCTCCTGTATTTAAAAATTGAAAGCGTACAACTATGCCGCATTATATTCACCTGGACACAGCTTGTCTGTATATTTTTCTCCGCGGAGTTGTCCTTTTTTGAATGAGGAACATAGTTATGGGTTTGTGCCGTTTTTCTCTTAACGAGAACATTCTTGTAAACAGACGTGCTAAATTTGGCAAGCGCATGACACACAACACGGAGGAGATTCACGATTGCATCTAGTCAATCAGAAGTAGAACACCGTAGACTGACGCGGCAAAAAAACATGTTTAACATCCACTATAACGAACTCAGCTCCCAAATTTGATCTGCGTTAGCTTGTTTATTTTCTGTTACTTACCGGATTCACCGGACTTTCCTCTGCTGCATCAGCCCCCACATGTTTTCGGCTCAAATGTTCACTTAGGGACGTCGTGCTTCCGTGCCATGCTAGATGGTTTTTGCATATTTTGCAGGTCACCCGTCTTTTCATGGCATCTAGAGTGAAGTGCTCCCATACTCGTGAGGTTTTTGTCCGGGGTTTCTCTTCAGTTTTGTCGCTTCTATTTTTCTTCCGTATTTCTTCTTGTTCTGCCATCTCTCACAGCAAGATGAGCGTCAGTAACCGTCATGAAAACCGAGGGCACTTATTGGCTTGTTTCTTCTTCTACGGCTCCACTGGTAGATCAGTGGCTCATTACTGCCACACACTGGCGGCAAATTTAACAGATTGTAACCGATGTCAGATTGTGGTAAAAATAGACTTTATGCGGTAAAATATGATTATTAAACAACTAATCGATGACTAAAAAAGTTGTTAACTATTTTAATAATCGATTATAATCGGTTAGTTGTTTCAGCTCTAGTTCCAATAGTTGTCGTTTTCCCCTCTATGTCCCACTTACGTGCCATAGACAGGAACTGTTCTTTACAAGCATCCGCAAAATGAAGCTCCTCTGTTTTTAATATAGTCAGCGCAAAAGACTTCAGTTCCCATGCATCACTGATGTAATGTGCCATTACTCCGAGGTAATTGTTGTTACTCACGGATGTCCAATGGTCTCCTGTCAGGGCGACATGATTTACTTGAGCCAAGACCTCTTTCCTTTTTTCTTTTTTGTTCTCATCGAGCTTGTGGATTTTCATCATAACTGTGGCTCTTGAACGGTGGCTTATAGGATGAGTCTTGAGACACGACTTGCAAAACGTCCACGAAGCCCGGGTCTTCCACAATGCTAATGGGTCTACAATCCTTTGTGATCCATTTTGCTATTGTGTTGGTCAACTTATCTGAGGTTGATTTTGTTAATGGCCTGGGAAAGTCCAGCATAGTCTGGTGCGAACCACTTGCAGCACCTGACGGTCCACCAGCAAACGCATATTTGGCGTTGACATGGTACCCCAAGCTTCAACAGCTCCAGTGAAATTGAAACTCCTTATTACAAATCTGGCAACAAACCTTGAACTTGTTAACTGTACCATCATTATTCTTTTTATATCTGAATCCATCAAAAGGCCCACCTTGCTCCATCTCGCCTTAACTCCCCAAACACTTTCCTAACAAATGATTCGTCACACTGCGCATGCATCAAATGTGTTAAAAAAATGGACTTAATTAACGACCAAAACCAAATTAACGTCGTTAATGCGTTATTGTTGACAGCCCTAATATATATATATATATATATATATATATGTATATATATATATATATATATATATATATATATATATATATATACACATATATATATATATATATATATATATATATATATATATATATATATATATATATATATATATATATATATATATATATATATATATATATATATATATATAAACCCTCTCTGCAGACAGACAGACTTAGGTCAATAGATATGGATGTTTTCCTGAATATTATTCGTATACACACCAATAGTAAAACTATAGATTAAAAGGCTATGAATCAAAGACAATATAAGCCAGAGGTGAAGGTTTATGCATTTGGTAAGATATTTCATAAATGATCATCATGCTGTTATTTAGATTATTATCGTAAACTTGAAGTGCCCTTCTTCTGGGACGGAACAGCAGCAGATAAGGGGTGATATTCAGCAGACATTTGGGCTCCTGGGTTAATCTGTGGACTTAAAAGTTACAGTCTGACCCAGCTTGACCCAGCTGGGAAAATGTGATCTTTGTCCCAAATTAGATGACCTTCATGATTCTATTGCGGGTATGCTGAAAGGTCAAAATTAGTAATGGCAGTGGTCCTGGTACCGGCCCAAAGCACTGCTCTCTATCCCCAAAGGATATGAGTCTGATAATCGGATCATCAACACCGCATCATCATGATCAGTTCCTGACAGCCACCGTTTCTCCCTCCCCAACCCTCCCGCACACCCAGCCGCTGCATGATAATTCAACTGACCCAAAATCTCCACCTTAAACCAGATTGAACATGCAGATGTTGCCAGAGCTTTTTTTTTTTCCCCCAGTTTCTTTTTTTCTGCTCCACTTTTCCTGGCCCATCTCAATCCATTTTGCCTCAGGGGCTAAAGGTTCAGTGGTGTGGTAGTGTGCTCTGGGGAGGGGGGTCTTTGCAGCGCTTTGTCAGAGGAAACGCTGGACAGTTTTTTCCTGGTGTGACTCTTTATAAAGTGTTCTCCTTGGTGAGGCCCACCACATGTGCTCTGGACCCAATTCCCACAAAGTTTTTTAAACAATTTATGGATCTTTTGGAGATTAAATGTGAATCTTTACGAATTGCTCAGTTTAGACGGGGGTCTTTCCTTCTACCTTTAAAGGGTCAGTGGTGAGGCCCCTGTTGAAGAAAAGCAATTAAGATTTAAATGATTTTAACAGTTTTAGACCGGTATCTAACTTACTCTTTTTAAGCAAAATTTTAGAAAAGCTTGTTTTAGGGTGAACCACAGCATGGAGACAGCCCTTCTGAACATTTTAAATAAAATTATGATGAACAGAGAGCGACAGTGCTGGTTCTACTGGATCTAAGTGCTGCTTTTGATGCTGTAGACCACACTATTCTTTTAACATGTCTAAAAGAAATTGGTCACTCTGATACTGTTCACAGATGATTCTCATCTTATCTCACAGACAGGACTTTTATGGTAAGTTTAGATACCTGTTCCTCTAGCATTCATAGGATTACATGTGGTGTGCCTCAGGGTTCAATTTTAAGCCCAGTGCTTTTTAACCTTTATATGCTCCCTCTTGGTGGTGTCATCAGGAGACATGGAGTCAACTTCCACAGTTATGCTAATGATACGCGGTTGTGCATCTCCGTGTCTCCTGATGACACACGGCCAATGGATGCACTTTTTAACTGCAATTTAGACATCAAATCCTGGATGGCAGAAAACTTTCTCCAGCTCAACCAGGTTCTGAGGCTCAGAGAGAGAAAATTTTGGATGTTTCGTGGCCATTTCCTAACGCTTTGACTTGCAGTGAAAAGAAAAGTTTGTGTTTGCTATTCACCTTCTACACCTCGGATTTCACCTACAACACCAGCAGCGCTGTCACATCCATAAGTTCTCAGATGACTTGGCTGTTAGTCGATGGGGAATGACCTGAAGTACAGGTCAGTCATCGTAGACTTTATTGACTGATGTTTTCTTGAACACCAGTAAGTCAAAGGAGATGGTGATTGACTTCCAGAGAATTACTACTCCTCAGTTACCAGTAAACATCCAGGAAGCAGACATTTAGGTGGTGAATACCTTTAAGTACCGGGGTATTCACCTGAGCAGTAAACTAAACTGGTCCAACAACACAGATGCTCTGTATAAGAAGGACCAAAGCCGCCACCACGTCCTCAGGAGGCTGAGGTTCTTCAAAGTTAATTCCCAGCTGCCAACTACATTCAGTAGAGGAGATGTGTGAAAGGAGGATGACTGTGAAGATGACCTCCATCTTAAAAAAAAACCTCACCCACTGCATTCCACTGCGGAGGCCTTGGACAGCTCCTTCAGTGGCAGACTGAGACATCCAAGATGTAAAACAGAACGCTACCATAGGTCGTTCATCCCCTCTGCAGTAAACGTGTATAATGGCTCTGTTACACAATGACATCAATGCAATATTCAGAATGTGTTCAATACTTGTGCACTGATGTACATTAATATGTCAGTGTCCTTTATGATGCATATTTCTGGAAACCCAAGTTTTTATTTTATTCGTTGATTTTAGTGGTTGAAGGTAACAATAATAGCTTCTTTTTCTGCTTCTTTTTCTCTAAGTGTATGTTCTGTTGTAAGGAGTGATTTTCCCCACTGTGGGAATTATAGTCTATTCTATTCTATTCAAGCGGCTCTGACTGTGCTGCGGGTGGAGAAAAGGCTTTGAAAATCTTTGTTAAATAATATCTGTGTTTGTTATCCAATTCCATTATTTGGTTCTTTTCTGAACACAGATATGTTTTTCAGAAATCTCAGAGATTTGGACTAATAAATACCAGGAAAATTTACAGGTATGCATTGTACCCTAGAGAAAAGTCCCAGTATGATGAAAGGTCTAACTTAGAAGTGGTGTCAGGTGATGATGATCAGATTATTAAATTCTGGCAGCCATTGTTTCTTCTTACTCACTCAAACCCACCCTGCATACTCATCATTGCGCAATGTGCACTTCGTGTTAACTCAATTGGCCCGAAAACACCACTTTAAACTGGTTCTTCCAAAATGGTCACTTATGGTGCTTTCTCATCTGGGCCAGCATGGACCAGACTGGGTAGCTTTTAAAGTGTCCATATCTAGGTAGTCTTGTAATTTTCTACACTAAACCAGTCGGTTTTTTGGCCCACATACCAAGGAGGTCTGCTTTGGGCTGAACAGGTCCAACACACCCATTACCAACTGATTGGCCGGTTCAAAAACACGCCTACCGTTAGAGGGAGCTTTCGATTGGCGGATTGAACCAAGCAGCGGGACCTTCTTGCATGCGCAATTCATTATCATGGATACTGTTTAATCAATGTCGCCTCTGACTGAAGCGGCGTCGCTCCTCACTGCTGTGAGGAACCCACAAACACAGAAACACACAAAGAGATTTAAGCTGCACAGCAATTGTTTAAAGGGACTGTAAGGAAGTTTGAAGTTTTTATGCTTGCGATCGCCACTCCAGCCTAACGCGTAACTGCAGCTTCAAAAGTAAGCTCGTGCACGCTGTACATGCACACTCCTTAACGAAAATAACAGCTGAGACAGTCTCGTGTGTGTGTGTGTGTGTGTGTGTGTGCGTGTGCGTGTGTGCGTGTGTGTGTGTGTTTCCCAGAGGACAGAAGAACACAGCACATTAATAAAAATAATGTGCATCTGTCTCTGCAGCTGCACTTTCTCGTCGGCTGGCCGAATGTGCAGTGTGTGTGTGTGTGTGTGTGTCTGTGTGTGTGTGTGTGTGTATGTGTGCGCGCGTGCGTGTGTGTTTGTGTGTGTGTGTGGCCCGAAAGACAGAGGACAGGAGAACACGCAGCCTCCTGCATGCTCAGATAATTCCCTTCCCTTGCTTGAAAAATTGTTCCAAAGTGAAAGTTGAACCCCCATCTTTTTTATCCATGAATTCAAAGCCTTTCGGCGAGTCTCAAGTAAAAATTTGGGCATCTTTTTACTGTAAAAAAAATATCATTAATGTAAAAAAGAAACTCCAAATAACAAATGATGTTCACACCTGGAATTTAACCCAGGTTTTCTACATGAGAGTCAGACATCGATCTTACTAAGTGAGCTACAGCGCCAGTGATATTTGATGTATCTGTAACATTTATATCCTTGATAACAGTTGAAACGACGTCAATCCAAAGAATGGTTCGGAGCAAAAATGGCTATTTTGTTGCTAATTTGCAGGAAATATCTAGAAAGAAAGTTCTACAGAAAATAGCTAAGGATCCTCAGAAATGTAGCTAGGTTCGTCACTAGGCGTCAGGAACAGCAACAAAGTCGCTGAGTGTGCACTACCTCTCTCTGCTGCTAAAGCTACGGAAAGCAATTTCTACGGGCTGTGCCTGTGCGTGAACGCGCATGAAGCAGCCTGTTCGACCCGAACATCTCTCTTTTTCTGTGATTTTACAGAAAAACAGGCAATCACAGTAAAAATGCCAGCGCTTATTCTACAGGACCAGGGCATTGCAGGAGAATGTATGAAGAAGAAATTTATTATTTCTATACATGTTTTGACTGTCAAACATCCCTATAGTCCCTTTAAGGGAGTCACCGCTGACTTTCTCTGTGATTTATTTGGCCCAGCCCACTAGCTAGGAGATTTCCCCATTCATGAGAAGTGTGTGTGAACAAAACCTACTGGTGCAGGACCCGGACAAATGCCACACAGTCCGATCCGTGCTTGCCCAGATGTGAAAGCGCCAATACAGGCCCGATTAGTCACATGACGGATTGTTCATTTATGGGCCATTCCCATCTGTACCGGGTCGGCCCGGTAGCATAGGTTGTTTACATATCTGGGTGGCCTGGTATTTTTCCAGGCCAACCAAGGCTCATTCTCAGCCCTCTTCTCGAGGGGGTCTGCTTCAGGCCGACCAGGCCAACACACCCACTGCTGACAGCAAATTCACACCTTCCATTAGAGCAAGCCTCTGATTGGTGGGTAGAATCAGCCCACATGGGCTTAAGGCAAGGATGTGTGGAATCAACCGGGCCAGGCTGGGGCCGACTGGGGCTACCCGGCCCGGGCCGACCCGGTACAGATGGGAATGGCCCATTAGACATGAAGAATGTCATGACTGACGGCAATCACTGAGTGGGCCAGGGTAATGGCAGGCCATTTCCCAGTTCTCTCGATTACCAGTCTGGTTAAGTAACTACTGTTGCTGTATTCCAGGGGTGGACATTAACTTCAAAACCAACCGGCCAGCCGGGCCGATAACTCTGAAAATTTACCAACCCCGCAGGTCAGCTGCCAAAAAGAGTCAAAATAGCAACTGAACCGTTTTAATATTAAACCTTTATTTTGCACACATTCACAAACATAATAAACTTTTCTGTATATATTTACATATTTACAACCAGCACTGTGTCAGTCTCTGGCACCTTTGTGATGCAGGCTGAATATTTGGCTAGTGGTGGACTAGTATGTTACTCCACATCAAAGTTCTTGTCAAGCTCGTCCTCATATTTCTTGCTCATCATGGAGAGCAAGCGGCCCTGACCCACGCACATGAAATCTTCCTCTGGCTCTGCGTCGTCCATCTCAGCAGCAGTGGAAATCTTTCCATCCATGAAATGAAGACGCCTTCGCTGTTGGACATCATGAAACCATATATTTATGGCTGGCTGGAAGAAAAGGTGAAAATAATTAAAAAAGGAACGTTTTTTTTTAAAGGAAATCTTTAAAAAAAAAAGCAAAAGATGACAGTTAAACAGAAATTATTATTTTTTTAAATCAAAGATGGCTTACAGTGCATCTTTTCTGGTTCTATTTTTTCTCCATCAAACAATGAAATTGACAAAAACACATCGTTAAACAGATCAAACCCAGTATTTTGATAATTTGTTAAGCAAATAATACTTACTCGCACATCCTATTGAAGTCTGTGTATGACCTTCCTTTCTTTGCAATGGCGTGAGCCGTATGAAACAATTTTTCCAGTTTGTCTTGCTGTGCTTTCGTCATTGCCATGAGGGCCTTTGCAGCTGGTGACACTCCTACCATTGCTGTATTTGCAAGAGCAGTCTTTTCTGCCTTCATGTGGCTCGCTGTTTTTTCGTGGTCTTTAACGTATTCTAGTTTGAATTTGTTCCCTCAACAAAACTCGATTTTGCTGTCATATACTTCCAGCATACAACGCAGTACATCACCTCCTCCGCTTTGCTGTACTCGAGCCATTCTCAGCGCCTCCCGTCTTCTTTAAACCGCCAAGAATAATTCCACATACGCACATGCTTCTCTGCTTCATACCATTTCGAACTGTCTCGCTTCTCCTCACCAGTTTTAAACCGTTTTTGCCGAAGGTTTCATCAAGAAATCCCATCCCTGTAGTGGCGCCATCTTCCTGCGTGCTTGTGTGTTTCTAGCGTGGTTCCACTCCATCTTTTATAGTGAACTCGCCTCTAGTCGTGTGAACCTGCGCAGTGCCATGCAGTACGTGACTAGAGGCGTGCAGGTTCACGTGCGCGAATCGAAAACGGCGGCTTTCTACAGGGCGCAGCCATGATGTAGGTGAAAGTCTGTGTGTGAATGACAAACAAGGCTTGGGTGCCACCCGGGTGGTAAGTCGTCAATTATTTACCGCCCGACGAGAAAATTTAGCACCATTGGCGCTCGGGGGCTTTAAAGGTCCACCCATGTGTATTCCCAACTCTAACCTCAGCTAAAAGTTAATCTACACCATACCTCTAAAACCAAATTAGGTTTTTATTTACTGTGATAACCTAGCAAATGTCCTCACAATTTTTAAATGTCCCCATGTTAGAGGTGAAAAAATGTGTCCTCACAGCGGATGTAAGACACACGCGCGCACACACACACACACAACCACACACACACACAATATCACCAGGCTATAAGGGCAAACTTTCTAGTCAGTATGCAGCTCACTGAATTTTCATGTCCTGGGTCAGTGTGCAGGGAAAAAAGGTCTTTTTATTATAGGTGTTATTATGCGTCTTTTACTTGGCTGTTTGTCAGGGCTCCTGTTATATGTTTGAAAACACAGTTACAGCTGTCGGTAATTCACATCATGCGTTTCTGTGTTTCCTACAGCTTTTCAACAGGTGGTGCTGGTTAAAGAAGAAGCTCTAGAAGAACATAGCACTGGTGTCAACCAGCAGGACTTAGATTTTCTCCACATAAAGGAGGAACAGGAGAAACTCTGGCCCAGTATGGAAGAGGCACATCTCCATTTGAAGGAGGAGACTGATGCTGCCAGGTTTCCATTCACTGTTGCTTCTATAAAGAGTGAGGATGATGAAGAAAAGCCTCTGTTCTCACAGCTTCATCAGAAGCAAATAGAAGACAGAGATGTTTCAAACAGCAGCTCAGATGACCAGACGACAGCAGAAACTGGTGGACTAGAAACTAGCCGGAACCCAGATCGGAACCCTCATGAACTGACTCCTGATTCTTCAGAGACTGACGTTGGAGATGATGATGATGATGATGATGATGCAACTCTAAACTCTGAGCTGTCAGACTCTGGGTCTGAAACTGGAGACCGAGACAATGACTGGAATGAGAACAGGTGTTCTGAGTCAGATTTTAGGGCTGTCAACAAATCCTTTAGTCATAGGACACTTTTAAACAGTCACATGAGAGTCCACACAGGACAGAAGACTTTTGCTTGTGAGCTCTGTGGAAAGAAATGTAGCTTAAAGTCAACTTTAAACACACACATTAGAGTCCACACAGGACAGAAACCTTTCGCCTGTGAGTTCTGTTGCAAAATATTTAGCCAAAAGACAACTTTAAATAATCACATGAGAGTCCACACAGGACAGAAGCCTTTTGCTTGTGAGCTCTGTGGAAATAGATATAGCCTAAAGACAACTTTAAAAACACACATGAGGGTCCACACAGGAGAGAAGCCTTTCGCCTGTGAGCTCTGTGTAAAAAGATTTAGCCGAAAGACAACTTTAAGCACACACATGAGAGTCCACACAGGAGAGAAGCCCTTTGCTTGTGAGCTCTGTGGGAGTAGATTTAGTGACAAGGGAAGTTTAAAAAGACACATGAGTGTCCACACAGGACAGAAGCCTTTTGCTTGTGAGCTCTGTGGGAATAGATTTAGTGAAAAGGGAGGTTTAAACAGACACATGAGTGTCCACACAGGACAGAAGCCTTTTGCTTGTGAGCTCTGTGGGAACAGATTTCGTGAAAAGGGACATTTAAACAAACACATGAGTGTCCACACAGGACAGAAGCATTTTGCTTGTGAGCTCTGTGGAAGGAAATGTAGCTTAAAGTCAAATTTAAACAGACACATGAGAGTCCACACAGGACAGAAGCCTTTCGCCTGTGAGCTCTGTGGAAAAAGATTTAGCCATCAGACAACTTTAAATAATCACATGAGAGTACACACCGGACAGAAGCCTTTCGCCTGTGAGCTCTGTGTAAAAAGATTTAGCCGAAAGACATACTTAATCACACACATGAGAGTCCACACAGGAGAGAAGCCCTTTGCTTGTGAGCTCTGTGGGAGTAGATTTAGTGAAAAGAGAATTTTAAACAAACACATGAGTGTCCACACAGGACAGAAGCCTTTTGCTTGCGAGCTCTGTGGGAATAGATTTAGTGAAAAGGGAAGTTTAAACAAACACATAAGTGTCCACACAGGACAGAAGCATTTTGCTTGTGAACTCTGTGGAAGGAAATTTAGCTTAAAGTCAAATTTACACAGACACATGAGAGTCCACACAGGACAGAAGCCTTTCACCTGTGAGCTCTGTGGAAAAAGATTTAGCCATCAGACAACTTTAAATAATCACATGAGAGTCCACACAGGACAGAAGCCTTTCGCCTGTGAGCTCTGTGGGAAAAGATTTAGCGAAAAGATAAATTTAAACCATCACATGAGAGTCCACACAGGAGAGAAGCCTTTTGCCTGTGAGCTCTGTGGAAAAAGATTTAGCAAAAAGACAAATTTAAACAGACACATGGGAGTCCACAAATGACAGAAGCCTTTTGCGTGTGAGCTCTGTGGACGAAGATTTAGCCGAAAGAAAACTTTAAACAATTATCTAAGCATCCACTATGGCTGAGCGATCTATTGTAGGGGTCTTCAAACTTTTTTGGTCCGTGAGCTACTTTTACACAATGAAAGTACAGCAGAGTTACTGCCATATAATTTATTTACATTGATACTTTCCATGTGTGAATGTGCTTATGTTAAAAATGCTATACTTACTATATTAACATGCATTGTACTCACAAGTTGATTTCTCCGTATTTCAGTACATACATTGTTTTTGTATAAGTAAACTAGTGACATTCTGAAAACCAAATTAAACAAATTATATTTAGTTTTTTAAACTAATCAAATTCTTCCAGATAATGAATAACAAATC
>SSNQ01000441.1:451962-478180 GCA_006942095.1 Nothobranchius kuhntae | reverse complement strand
TACTTCATGTGAGCGATTTGGTAATTTTTTTTTTTTTTTTGAGGTTGGTAAGAGGTTGAGCACATAGAAACGGCTAACATGTAAAGATGAATATATTTTATATGAAATACAAGCTAAATGTGATGAAAACACAAAAGTCTAAATATTTTGAATTGAAATAAAAAATGTAAAATCAGAAATAAGATTTGTTCCTGCTCTCCTGATTTAATGAATCATTTTTATGGTTTTTTTTTATTTATTTTTTTGGTCATGAAAGTTAAGTTTTGCTGCGTTTATTGCTGACAATATGTAGGTTGGAGATTTATCCTTTTTTTCTGCATCTTGTAGGTTTTTTTTTCTCCACAGGTCTGAAAACTAATTAAACTAATTAAAAACTAAATGATAGGTAATTAGATTTATCCCATATTACCTTAAAGGACGACACACCCGGAGAGAGAGAGTAAATTGATCATTTGTAATGTCCATGTGGGCGAATCAACATGTGAGAAGCTGGGCCCAGACATCCAGCCCCAAATCTGCTCTAGCCTCAGCCTTCTGCTCTTACCAGCTCTGCCTACCCTCCACCAAGATGTTTGGTAATTACATGTTAAGTAATATTTAATCTCCATAACCCTGGAACCTGAAATAAACACTCGACAACAAAGGAAGACATTTTACCCTGAGTCCCCAAAATATGGAGAGTTAACGCAGAGAAACCTCCTCCGAGGCTTCCCCACGTCACTCCCGTGTGCTCCTAGTTCGTCAGGGGCTTTATTCACAAGGACGGGGGAGAAGGCGGGCCTTCTCACGTTACAGAGGTTTCTTACAATCAACATCCTTGCTCAACCTTTCATGAACAGCCACAGTAGTTGGCAAACACAGAGATTCATGATGTGTTAATAACACAAAATGGGCATCTTTTAGGCCTCAAAAAGGTACAATTATAAAAATACCCAACACTAAACTTTTTCATGATGCCTTCCATTAACCTATCCTTGCATCTGCGGTTTACTTGGTCTTTATCTGTACTGTGATAAATTTATTCTATATGTATTTTATTATACCTATTCTGTGCTGTTTTATCTTTGTTCTATATTTTAAAGTAAATAATTGTACTTTATATGCTTTTATTTTTGTGTACTATGTTCTGTGTCTATATATTTTGATTTTATTTTACACAACAGGATGTGACATTTTAACAATTTCATTTCACTTGTGATTGTTTTAATAATGTGAAGCACATTGGGCTACCGTTTTGTGTATGAAATGGGCTATATAATAAACTTGACTTGAGGGAGCTTTCACAATCATGTTTTATTACTTTTTTCCCCCGTTTCCTGTCTGGCTGTGAAGCAAACAGAATTAATGTCTGACTGCTGGTGGAAAGCCTAACAGATGTACTCTCAGGTGGAGCATCAAAGCTGCTGCTTTAATGTTACGCCTGATACTTAAAACTTTATTGTTATTTGAATGCTTTGTAATTCCGACCAGACACGGAGACAGAGGTGAAAGAGAAAGGAAGAAACAAAAGAAAGGGGGGTTCCACAAAAATAAACTATCAGTGATGAACAAGAGTCTGCTTCTAGACCTAGATCATGTTTTGTTACTAAATGAGACACAGCTGAAACTGGGGGAAATATATGATGAATCTAAATCACAGGAGATGTCCAGGGTTTTTAAAGCCCGTGTTCATCATGTTGTGGGGGACCACAAAGAGGACACGCTCACACCCAGTTCCTGGGACCACAGACATATTAATTGACTTGGGACTGTTTGAATGTAAATATTGTTGACTGCTTGGCCGCTTGATCAGAACCAGAAACTTATTTGTAACAGACCATCTGGGTGTTCAAGGGGCTGTATGTGGAGGGCAGAGGTGGAAAGACTACTAAAATTTCCTACTTAAGTATGAGTACCAATACTTTGATAATTTTTTACTCAATTACAAGTAAAAGTACTTGCCTAAATTTTTACTTAAGTAAAAGTAAAAAGTATCGTAAACAAAATGTACTCAAAGTAAAAGTTACTTAGTTACATTTTTGTCAGCGTAAGGATGGCTACATCTAAGTAGTGCTAAATCACAACGCCAGTTCACAATTCGCTCGTGTGTGTGCGCGCACACACATACACACACGCTCAGCTTGAAAGAGGGATTTCTATCCAATCAGTGAGAACAGGACGTGCACATTGATTGGACGAGGTTTTTCTAGGATGGTAAGTTTCAGTTGTGGTTAAAATTATTCTTTATTTTGAGAAAAAAATAATTTTTTAGGATGCCATCAGTGTGTGAGGTATCTCAATGTTTTCATGACAAAACTCTAACATGAGACTGTGCTCTAACCTGTCACATAATATAACAAGCCTAATGCAGTCAAACATTTCAGATGGACCGTATGACAGCTGCTAACGTTGGCCCTGCCCTACTTTAACTCTACATTACAGTTCCTTTATCCATGTCCATCCTAGAGCTCCTCTCTGACCTTCATGCTTATGTAGAGCAGCTGATGTTTAAAGTTAGCAGAGTTCATCCTTGGTGGTGGGTTCACTCACTCATTTAACCCTTCACCACTGAAATCAGTTTGTTCATTCCAATCCTCCTAAATAATCGTCCAACTGGAATCCTTAAGGGTCCCGTAACGTCCATCCTGTCAGAACAGGCCTTGGGAGCCCAGGAGTTACTAGAACTAATGGTGTCTCCTCACCAGCGTGAGTCTCCAAACTGTGAAGGTTGGTCTCCAAACATGAACTTTAAATGTATGCGTTTATCTCCTCTTGTAACACTTTAACATGCTTTAAATGGCTAGTATCATGATAGGTTACACCTCCCAGACCAAAGATAAGATAAAACATTATCATAAACACTGTAGAGACGTCATTATTTATGAAATATAAGTTATTTTCCTGAGCCATTACTTCAGCCAAGATATAGGACAGCATGGATTTGATGAAACCATGCTGTCTCATGCAGTCCTTTATGTGTAACACACACACACACACTGCAGCATGTTAGAATCTTTTGAATGACTAATTTAACTACACTGAACTGCTTTTGTAATAATTTAATCTCTTATTCTGGAGTAAAATAAAGAAACAAGCTAAATCATCACATATCTGTGGCATCAAGAAGCATCTTCTGAGTTCAAACACAGGGATGGAGCACAATGTTTACACCTGAACAGTATCAGGATTAACTCACAGAGGCCTGCAGGTCTTCTGTTTTATGAGGAAAGCGCTGATAATCCGCTTGTTATGAGCGCTAAACGTTATTTTGCTGCTTCCATGCGGAGCGGTAGAGAAACACATTTCAAACACGGAACGAGTCCGGCTACCGAACCGAGCAGATTTCTGATGACGTCACACCGGTGCGCGAAGGTGCGGGATCCAACCCACAGGAGAGGACGGAGAGAGGAGGTAAACAGCGAGTTGAGGAACTGAACCGATGTCTTTGAGCTAAAGTGTACACCCCCACACCCCCCACGGTTTAGACACGGCGCTCATGCAGGTGTCTCTTTCCGTTCCAACGCTGCTACACGTAATATTTTTAATTTATTAAGCCTATAATTTATTTTTACTCAGTAACGGATATGATTTAAAATGTAGCGAATTACAATTCTTTTTTAAAAACTTACCCAAGTAAAAGTAAAAGTACAGCTTTTAAAAACGACTTAAAAAGTATACATTTACAAAAAAAGCTACTCAATTACAGTAACGTGAGTAAATGTAATTTGTTACTTTCCACCTGTGGTGGAGGGCCACACAGAGGCTACGCTCACACCCGGTTCTTTGGACTGTTTGTATGTAGATGTAGCAGGACTGGTTGGCGTCTCAACCAGTTGATCGCTCAGCCTATCACACATAATAATCAAACCAGCCCACCATTAAAACATACATACATATATACACATATATATAAATGTGTGTGTGTGTGTGTGTGTGTGTGTGTGTGTGTGTGTGTGTGTGTGTGTGTGTGTGTGTGTGTGTGTGTGTGTGTGTGTGTGTGTGTGTGTGTGTGTGTGTGTGTGTATCAGAAATATATTTAACCAGATGGGTCGATAGAGAACTCATTCTCACTTACAACAACAATCTGGCCAAGAGGCAGCAGCAACAGACACATAATTAGCTTTACATCGAAGAAAACAGATGAGATAAAAACAAACAAGATTAAAATTAAAATAAAGTAAATAACAAAATTATTATAACAGGTGTAAAACTAAATTGTCTTTACTTTAAGTAATTGTTTGAGGAAGATATCACATGTCATGTGTTTTATTAGTCCCATTCTGAACACAAGTGTGTTTTATTATGCTCCAGTAGGTGGCGCTAGTGCACCTTTACGCTGGTCACCGACCACCGGAAAAAGCAGAAACCGGAAGCTGCTAGCTTGTTCTGGTGTGTGAGGAGAATATTTGAGGCTCTGCAGTAAAAATGTCTTCAGTCTCTGGGAGAGTTGATCAGCTAAAGCGACCAACTGCTGCTGCTGCAGAAATCTTCTCACCAGGCAGTGGAACTTTCTTCTCCTCCTCAACAACTTGTTGGAGTTCTTTCCAGAAACAGATAAGATATTCTGCGGTCTCCGTGACAATCGGAGCTCCAGAATCAGGTTGTGGGTCAGAAAAGCTTTTCTCTAGACTTCCTGCCCTCTGGATCTGCTGCTGTTCCTTTGGCCAGAACCAAAGCGTTGGATCTTTAATCTCCTGCGTTGTTCTAAAGCAGCATCGTAATCAGCTCTCCTGCTTTGGTTCTATTGGAGATGTTAGCTAAACACGGCTAAAGAAAACCTGCTACCACTTCAGGATCATCCATCAGCTGGGATTGCTTCATCGTGTGTTCTTCACCACCTGGACCTGGACAGCATGGACACAGGTACTGGTGGATGAAGGAATGAATATATTGTCAGTCTATGGTGGGTAATTACAGTGAAGTTATGAGAATGAGGTTCAATCTTTAAAATAATGATCTGCATATGTTTAGCACTACTGGGGCTCTAAAACCCCCCAAAGCTTTTTACATCACAACCAGTCTTTCATTCATTCACACACTATTGTATAACCTTGAAGTTTTAGAGTGATTAGATCTCTCTATAAAGAATGATTTTTGAAGGCAAGTATAGTGGTCATGTGACTCGTATTGAGCCAAATAATTTTTTATTTTCAGGGGAGTTAAAGTCCCAAATTCATTGTCACACACTGGTGAAATTACGTCCTGTATTTGGCCCGTCCTCATGGGGAGCGGTGAGATTAAGCTGTGGGAACTATTTGGTCTTCTGTCGGGTTTCAGTCACTACGAGAATCAGTCAGAGACAGGAGAGGTTTTCATCTTGTTGTAGCGTCAGTCACGCATCATCATCACAAGATCGTCGGGTAGCAGTGCCTACACCACGCTCAGGACAAACCAGGCTCTTCTCATGCGTATGACCTACCAAGCACTACCAGAACAGGGGCTTCCTTTTCATTTTTCAAGAAACTCCTGAAGACCCTGCTCTTCAGAGAGCATCTTCTAAACTAGCACCCTCCCTGCACCCGTCCCCCTCTCTACTGTCCACTCCTTGTTCCCTCCTCTCCATGATTGATGTCAAGTTGTTGTTGAGATTGTTTTTGTTAGTCTCAAGGGCAACATGCTGATTATCACTTGTAAGTCGCTTTGGACAAAAGCGTCTGCTAAATACATTACCATAAACATTTGACCAATCACAGTTGGGGAGACAGCATGCTGCAGACACAATGGCAGCGGCGTTGACAGCACGTATGACTGCTGTTGCTTCAGCATGTCGCTGCTGTAGCATCACGGAAGGTCCTCTAATTTGTAGCAAAGGTCACATTCACCCAGCTGGGTCAAGCTGGGTGAAGCAGTAACTTTCAAGTCCATAGTTTAACCAAGGAGCCATGGTGTCTGGAAGAGCATCACCACTATCTGCTGCTGTTCCGTCCAAGAAGAAGGACACTTCAAGTTCACGATAATAATTAAGTAATAATATTAATAAACTCTTGACTTTATTACTGTTTATTATAATCATCATAAATAATCACTTGGTTCAGTATAAATGTATTTTAATTACATGAACTGAATTATTATGCTTTGGGTATAATAATGATTACTTATGATTATGGTTGATGACAGGAATGTCTGTTCAGCAAATCAGAAGGTCAGTTCCACCTTATCCATCTAACACAGAGTTTATCCAGAGTAAACAATAACTGCGCACACATGTTTTTCACACATGACCAAAGCTTTCTTGCTGAGAGTGGGAGTGTTCTGAGGTCTATGTAAACTAACCACCACAGCTTTCACGTCAGTTCTTGAACCAACATCATCCTGAGGAGACGGGAACGGCCGCCCTGACCCCCTGCCAAGCTGTTCTGTCAAGCCGACAAGAATAGCTAAGAATAAACGTGAACTAACCAGCTGACGAAAAACTCCTTACAGAGTTATTGATTTCTGAGTTAAGTTAAGACGAGAAACTTCTTCAGAGTTAAGCCAAACGCTCGACTGTGTACCCGGCAACATCTCTGGACCAGAGAATCAGTTCACTTGCGTCTCCTCTACTGGACCGAGTACCCTGGATGGACACCATCCTCCTGATCTCCGGATCCACAAGGAGGGTCTCCTGTTTGGGTGAGGTAGCACACAGGAATGTGTTTGATGCTTGTAATGTTCTGTTCTCAAACTTATAAATAATTCTTCTTAGACCGCTTCATGAACCACCATTTTACTTTATTTACCGCTTGTCGGAACCACATAACCACTCCCACTTCCGGTAGCAACTACGGCAAACACGTAGGACAATATGTATGGCATGCAAACATTATGAACAATACATCTCCCTTTTTTCTTTTTCTTTTTTAAAAGTCCGCCAGTGACATAGCTAGTATGCATTTAGAATGGAACATCTTGAACATGAAAACACGAAACAGCCTGCTCAACAAAGTAATATGTCAAGTTACTGCGACATAAAACTAACAATAACAATGCAACACAGGATATGAACACATTGGTACATCCGCTTGACATGCTTTTTTTTTTTATTTATTTTATTTTATTTTAGGGCAGCGATCCGCCTACACCCTTTACAATCACAGGTCAAGAATGACCCTTGGTTTGACCACTCGTCCTGATCTGGTGGTCAGGGTAGAGCTAGTGTCCGTGGTTGGTGTTGTAATGCCTCTGGATGGCGACAGGGGCTCTGCTTGCTGTTGAGCTGCACTATCTGGCTGGGTTACCAGATCGGATGTTGGTGCTGGAGGGGCCGCTTTGATGCCTCTCAGGTGCCGTCGGTTACGCCGTATAGTCTGTCCTTCGCCAGTGTGGATCAGGAAAGAGCGGGCGGTCTCTGCAGGTTGGATGATGACAGCCGGTTTCCAGTTTCCAGACTCGTGCTGAAAACGAATGTGGTCACCGTGCTGCAGCCTCGGTAGTGGTGTGGCGCTGCGATTGTAGTAGTGCCTCTGACGCTCTTGCCTTTCCATCCGTGTTTTTTGCACGGCCGTCTGGCTTATGATGCGAGGCGGCAGCTGGTGTCCCGTGATGGGAATCACTGAACGCAGACGTCGACTCATGAGGAACTGCGCAGGTGATCTGAAGCCGTCGACTGGCGTGTTCCTTTGCTCCAACATAGACAGGTATGGATCAACTCCCTGTGCATGAGCTTTATCCAGAACTGATTTGGCCGTTTGAACTGTTCTTTCAGCAAGGCCGTTGCTTTGTGGGTACAAAGGGCTTGAGGTCGTGTGGACAAAGTCCCATGTGACTGCAAAATCCTTGAACTCTTGACAGCTATACTGTGGTCCATTATCCGAGACAAACTTCTCTGGTATGCCATGCCTGGCGAATATGGCCTTGAGCTTTTTGATGACGGACCCTGCGGTGGTAGTGAATAGCCTTTCAACCTCGAAGTAGCGACTGTAATAGTCCACAACTACTAAGTAGTCCCGTCCACGCCATGTAAATAGATCTGAGGCCACGACCTGCCATGGTCTCTCAGGGATCTGGTGTGGAATGAGAGGTTCTTTGGGATTCGCTGCGCGCCGCTCCTGACATATGGAACAGTTTTCCACCGTGGCAGTTATATCTCTGCCCATGCCTGGCCAGAAGAGGGCGTCCCTTGCTCTCTGCTTACTCCTCTCAATCCCCATGTGCCCAGTGTGGATTCGCTCCAGCATATTGTTTCTTAGAGCTGTGGGCACTATGATTTTGTCACCTTTAAAGATGATGCCATGGAAATGCGAAATTTCATCTCGGAAATTCCAGAAGTCCAACAGGGTTTTGGGGCATTTTTTTCTGTCCTCAGGCCAACCATCCTGCACGGTTTGCCTCAGCAGGGTGAGCTGCGGGTCGCATCTTGTTGCAGCCTGTATCTCTGAGAGTGTTTTGTCACTTACTGGGAGGCTGTTTATCACTGAGTGGATCTGATCTTCCATGCCTTCGCTCAGCGTGCTGTCTTGGTCGAGCAATGGTTTCCTGGACAGTGTGTCGGCCACAGGTATGTCTTTTCCGGGCCGGTGCACGATCTTTATGTCGTATCTCTGCAGCTGTAACATCATGCGCTGCAGACGAGCAGGGGCTACAGAGATTGGCTTCTTCAGTATGTGCTCCAACGGCTTGTGGTCTGACTCGACAAGGACTCTTCTGCCGTATATGTAGGTGTGGAAACGCTTGCATCCAAACAACACCGCAAAGAGCTCCTTTTCAATCTGTGCGTAGTTAACCTCTGTTGGGGTCAGTGTCTTTGAAGCATATGCTATTGGGTGTCCGTCCTGCATCAACACAGCTCCCAAACATACTTCGATGCATCTACACAGGACATTTTCAGGGATGACGTTAGCAGTGGCTCCTGTGTCAAGCTTAAATCTCACGGTGTGATGACATGAGCCTATTTCTACGTCAGCGTATCTCCTTGGTCGTGTTGTAGTATGCCAGTATGGGGCCTGGTTCTCTGGTTATGAGGTCTTTCATTTGCTGGAAGACTCTGTCGTGATTCTGATCCCATATGAACTCCGAATCTTGCTTGAGCAGCTGATGCAGTGGTGCATTTACTTCTGATAGCCGTGGTGCAAATCTGGACAGGTAATTAGCCATTCCCAGGATTGTCTCGAGCTCGTTCTTGTTCTCAGGAGGCGGCATGTCTTTTATGGCCTGCAGTTTCTTTGGGTCTGGCTGGATGCCCTCGCGGGTGAGTTTGTGTCCAAAGTAACTAACCTCTGTGGCTCCTATGACACATTTCTCTGGATTGAGACGCACTCCTCGCTCCCTTGTGCGCTCGAGCATGGCACGGAGGTTGTCGTCGTGTTCCTCCTTTGTCCTGCCAAACACGAGAATGTCATCCACGATGGCACCACCCCATTGAGCCCTTCATATGTCTCATCGATTTTCCTTTGGAAAATGTCCTGTGCTGATATTATCCCAAAAGGAAGGCGCAGAAAGCGGTACCTGCCAAAGATCGTGTTGAATGTGGTGAGGAGCGATGACTTGGTGGTTAACTGGATGGCCCAATAGCCGGAGCGAGCATCCATGACACTAAAGTACTGAGCTCCTGCCAGCTTTGGTGTGATGTCATCCAGTGTTGGAAGCGGGTAATGGGGTCTTTTGATGGCTTTGTTTAACTCGCGAGGATCAAGGCACACTCTGAGATTCCCATTACGCTTCTCTGCGACCACCAGTCCGTTTACCCATTCTGTGGGTTCTTTAACTTTGATGACTATGCCGTTTTTCTCCATGTCGTCCAGCTCCTGTTTCAGTCGTTCCCGCAGTGTGAAAGGGATTCTCCGTGGGGGGCACACGACGGGCGTGGCGTCCGGGTCAATGTGTAAGTCGCATTCTCCTGGGAATTTCCCTATGCCTTTAAACACATCAGCAAACTCCTCCATGACGCCTGTGATCTGCACTGACATGACCAGCTTGACTAGGTTTAGATCTAGGCATGCTCTCAACCCTAGGATGGGAGGCGCTGCAGTTTCTACTATATCAAAGGTCAGCATCTTGTGAATGTCTTTCCATCTGCACTTCAACTGGCAGGTGCCTATGATGTTGAGTTTTTCACCTCCATAGCCAGATAGTGTGCGTGTGGGCGGTGCCAAGCTGACCTGCTTGAAACGTTTCTTAAACAATCGGGCAGGGATGACGTTAGCAGTGGCTCCTGTGTCAAGCTTAAATCTCACGGTGTGTTGACATGAGCCTATTTCTACGTCAGCGTAAGCCTGTTCATCAGCCTCCCCTTCATTGCACTTTGTTATGGAATCTATGAATAGCTCTGCTTCCTCGCTTGGAGTGTCAGGGTTGATAGAACACACCGGGTTGCATTGGTTTGGTGCTTCTGAACGGCATGCTTTGGCAAAGTGGTTCATTTTATTGCACTTTTTGCACCTCCTCCCTTTTGCAGGGCACTCCTCCTTCTGACTGTGTGCTCGTGCACATCTTCCACACACTTTTCCCATGTTATTGTGATGAGGTGCCCTCCTATGTTTCTGCTGCGTACTCTGGCGCTTAGTGGATACTGCATGCGCAGACGCTGTTCCCTGCAGGTTTGTGTGTGGGTCGACCATGGCTTTCAATTGGGTTTGTGCGATCTCATATGAGCGTGCCATGTCTATGGCTTTTTCTAGGGTTAAATCTGACCCTTGGCTCAGCAGTTTTTCTCTGACTTGTGGGAAACTGGTTGCAAAGACAATCCTGTCACGGACCATTTCATCACTGTTCTCATAGCCGCACTGCTTGACGAGTAGCTTTAACTCCGTCACAAAGTGTTCAAATGACTCCCCTTCACCTTGGAGCCTTTCGTTAAACTTGTATCTGGCAAAAATGGTGTTCGTTTTAGGCATGAGGTACTGTTCAAACCTGTCGAGGTAGGTGGTCAGCTCTTTAGCTTCCTCCTCAGATAGCTGCCATGTGTTATAAATGTCTCTGCCTCTTTCTCCTACCCACAGAAGGAGATAGCTGCACTGGGTCTCCTCGGACTTGCCGCTTAGCGGGCCGCTAAACATTAGCTTCACATGTTGTACGAACCTCCGCCAGGCATCGGGAAGATTAGCTGAATCCCAGTCCATCCGTGGTGCAGGAACTCCTGACGAATCCATTTTTCGCGCTGACAGTGGGCGTTTAGTTCGATTTACTCTGACACCATGTAATGTTCTGTTCTCAAACTTATAAATAATTCTTCTTAGACCGCTTCATGAACCACCATTTTACTTTATTTACCGCTCGTCGGAACCACATAACCACTCCCACTTCCGGTAGCAACTACGGCAAACACGTAGGACAATATGTATGGCATGCAAACATTATGAACAATACAACAATGCTGTTTTCTCTAAATGAACAACTCAGGTAGCCGCAAAACATCATTTCCAGCCAGAACGCTTTCCTCTCTCTGAAAGAAATCTTCTGAGAATTCCATTCACGCATCCAAACTCGTATTTTCAATTTAGCTTTCATCCAGCCACAGGTTTGCCCTTTTAAAACAAGTTTAATATCAAAGCTGTTAAAAATTGCCATTGAATTGTCATCCATGAATTGTCATTTATAATTGTCGTACAAATCGTAAAGTTTAAATTTGTTAGTAATAAAATTTCTTCATTTTTAAACTTGCCTCATTATTGAAACGAAACACAGAAAGGTATAATTATTTCTGGTTATTGAAAAAGCAAAGATTCCTAGCTTCTGATTCAAAAATAAACTTTTGCTATATAATTTAATTACCTTAAACTAAACATTAATCTTTGGATTAAAAATAGACCAAACAGGTTGGGCTATGAACTTAGATCGATTATATAAGTATCTGGGATATTTATATATGATATAAGCTTCATAGATTAATCTGCTTGGTCATTCTCAGAATCTCCAACTGAATAGCAACAGTGCTGATTCTAGTATGTAGTTAATCCTACACTGTGGTTTAAAGCTTAAAGGCCCAGTGTGTAAAAACATTTGACTCTTTAGCGCCACGCAAGTAAGTATTGCAGCTCCGGTAGCCCACACTAGGGTTGGGCTGTTTTTCCATTTGCCCGTCATTAGTCCAGTAAATGATGATGGGCCTTGGTTTGTGCATGTGACTGATTAAGGTATGATTTACTGACTGATTTGCAAACACAAAAGAAGCCTAAACATGGATTTTTTATGGATGTGCAGCACAAATTTGATTTTTCTTTTTGTTTAACTCACTCTGCCAGCCGTTTCCTTATCAGAAAAGCCCTTCGCTGCCAGCGTTTGTCAGTGTTTTTACTGTTTTTTAAGAGTCACAGAATGTTGCGCTCTATGATGATGTCAACGCCAAAACTACCAAAACATAGCAAAGACTTACCTCTTACAGGAAGATTCCGCGTGTTTCTAGCGTTATCCTTTCTTTCATAATCCGTTGTTGAATTGTGGTCGGCAGAAGCTTTTCCGGTTCTTGCGTCACTGCTTTTTTTTTTACAGCAGCGTCCCAAAACGATCTCCTAACACATGGACTTTCTGCTTCCTGATCACTTGACGTGTGACGTATATGAATGAAGATCGGCTTTAGACCTGGGATGTTTGTTCTCATGGTGCGGGGGCTCGTTCCGACACCCACACAGTAAAAACAAGCTAATGACAGTTAAAGAGTTGTTAAAGTGTTGAAAGGAAGTAGGGCTGAAACAAATCATCAAATGGTTCGATACATTAAGTTCCTCGATTCATTTTTTTACTGATTCGAAGCTTCGTTAAACGTGCACTCCACAGTCTGAACACATTTTACTGGAGCACTACATGGTGATCTCGGTGCTGTGGTGGAAAAAAGAGAAACCAGCAACGGCGGAAACCATTGTTAGAGGCAGAAACGGTCCAACGTTTGGATCAAGAGTTAAACTATGAGCAAACTACTGAATTGGCTGACTGAGTGGAGGTGGTTCATAGATGTCGCAACCATTATGTCAGACGGGAATGCCCCCTCCACTTTTTAAAAGTATGCATTTGGACCCTCCCCCCAACACACACACACCTTTTACTCTTTCGATTGTTTCAAAGAAATCCATTTCACTTGACTCATTAGAAATGACTCCGTCTGCTGAAGTCCGTTCCACCTTTTCCTGGTTGCTCTGCTGCACGCATGGTGGACGTGACTGACATGGTTGTCTTTTTTTTTTTATTTTTTTTTTTTTTGTGTGTGTGTGTGTCCTGTCTGGCTGTGAAGCAAACCGAATTGATGTCTGAATGCAGGTGACAAGCCTTGCAGATTTACTCTCAGGTGGAGCATCAAAGCGTCTGCTTTTAATGTCACACCTGATACTTAAAACTTTATTGTTTTTGAATGCTTTTTAATTCCGACCAGACACGGAGACAGAGGTGAAAGAGAAAGGAAGAGATTCTGAACAAAACACACACACACACACACCAACACGAAACATCTAAATCCATATGCATTCATCATTGAGATAGTCCTGGTAGATTGTAAGAATTTATAATTATAGAAATTAAAGATTCTTAAATGATCCCAACTCTCTCTCTCTTCTTGTCTCTCAGTCAATACAGAGTGTTTAAGTAAACTCCCTGATGATAAAAACAACCACTTCTGATGACTTAATTAAAGTGTATAAATATACAAAATCAGATAATTAAATTATCTAATTACAGTATATAAATATACAACTTCAAATCACAACAACTGTTATCTTAAATCCCCGTCTCTGCTCTACCGAGTCAGCAGACTCGATTAAAGAGTGTCGACCTCTCAGAACCTTATCAGCTGTTAAAATTCTATTCCAATTTGCTGTCCCAACCTTTTAATTTGTCACTTAAATTTACCTGTCATCAAAATGACACTGCTGTTCACACATGTGAATATTTTACACCGCTGTCCAACAGAAATCCCCTCTCAAACTAATATTTATAGTATTATCCGAACAGGAGGACAGCCCCAGGACCTCTACCCAGTGAGAGAGGCCACAAAAATGAACAAAAAGATGCTCACCAGGGCCCTCCGTGGACCTCTGCCATCGGACAGGAGCCGAGAGACGTTATGGAAAGTCCTCGCTGTTCACCCATCTGGGTCGCAAAAATGTGGGCATTTTCTGTTATTCTTAAAGAAGGAGTCGGAGACGGAGTTCTCAGCCAGACAGCGTGTCTTCTTATTAATCTGCTCACAGCTTTCAGGACAGCCAAAGACAAAGACCCCGAACAATCACGAGTGGTGTTCTTTTATAACCCCCTACCCTTCGAACATTCCAGTTCACTGTCAACAGACGAGAACCAGACCATATTTGGTAGCACATCTTATAGAAGCTATGAGTGGAGACTTTTTGGCTGGAACACAAGAACATTTTGGATTCACATCAGGTTCTCTGTTAGCAAGTAAGATAAACATCTGGCTTTATTGGAAGCAAAGCAGGCCAAAACAGCAAATTCCTTTGGAGCTGATGTTGAGACAGCACACAAACTCTGCTGAATAAGCTTTCAACCTAAGAACTTGCAGTTTCAGCTCAATACATTTTGTAGATGACCTCTTGACCTTTTTGGCGCGGACATAAACTCGGCTGTGGCCTTTCTGCGTGGAGTTGCATGTTCTCCCCATGCATGCGTGGGTTTCCTCCAGGTAGTTTCCCCCACAGATCACAACATGCCCTATAGGTTATAAATTGTAAGTCTCTTTGGATAAAAGCATCTGCCAAATAAACATAAACATGTGTGTATATATATATATATATATATATATATATATATATATATATATATATATATATATATATATATATATATATATATATATATATATATATATATAGTAGAATAGAATAGAATATCCTTTATTGTCACTGTACACACTCGTACAACGAAATTTGGAAGCCACTCCCGGGTGCAAGTTGAAAGAGATACATAACACTTAACAATTAAAATTCAATCAGGACAAATACTTCCCTGTAAGAAATACATAACACTACAATAATTAAAATTCAGTCTGGACAAATCCTTCCTTCATAAATTGTATACAATTAGAACCATGAAGCTTGTGTGGTTCCATCAGGGCTTTACCTGCAAACATTAGATAAGATAAGAACATGTCCTTTCAAATTAGCATGTTTTTTTTTTTGTTGTTGTTGTTGTTAACCGCCATGATAGCCCTGGGAAAAAAACTGTCTCTGAAGCGGTTTGTCCTGGTCTTCTGTGATCTGTACCGACGACCCGATGGCAACAGCTGAAACAAGTGGTTCCCAGGATGGAACTTTTCCTTAACAATGTTGGAAGCCCTGCTGAGATAACGAGGGTATGCTAAGTCCTCCAGGCTGGACAGCGAGCAGCCAATGATCCTCTGGGCTGAATGTATAACCCTCTGAAGCACTCTCCTGTCTGCAGCAGTGCACCCTGCATACCAAATAGTTATCCTGTATGCTAGGATGCTCTCAATAGTGGCTCTGCAGAATGTCACCAGCAGTCTCTCCTCCAGGTTGTTCCTCCTGAGCACCCTCAGAAAGTGGAGACGCTGCTGAGCCTTTTTTTGATACTGCCATGGTGTTAGCAGACCAGGAGAGGTCATCAGAGACCATGACACCCAGAAACCTCAGGGAGTGAACTCTTTCCACACAGTCCCCCTGGATGTAGAGAAGTTCTGGATCAGCTTTGTTCCTTCTGAAATCCAAGATGAGTTCTTTGGTTTTTTTGGTGTTCAAAAGGAGGTTATTTTCTGAACACCAGTTAGTCAGTCTGTTGACTTAATCTCTGTAGTTTGACTCATCCCCTCCAGAGATGAGCCCAACCACGGTGGTGTCGTCCGCAAACTTTATTAAGGTGTTGGAGAGATGGATCGGAACACAGTCCCATGTATAAAGTGTGAACAGGATAGGACTCAGTACACATCCCTGAGGAGAACCAGTACTGAGGGTGATGTTGCTGGACTGATGAGGGCCAAGTCTGACAGACTGCGGTCTGTTTGTGAGAAAATCCTTGATCCAGCGGCAGATACAGTTGGAAAATCCCAAATCAGCCAATTTCTGGACCAGGAACTCCGGAATGATGTGGTTAAATGCTGAGCTGAATTCTAAGAAAAGCATTCTCACATAGCTTCCCTGGTGCTCCAGATGATCCAGCGCAGTGTGAAGTGCTATGTTGATAGCATCGTCTGTAGATCGATTAGCCCTGTAGGCGAACTGATGTGGATCTAGGGTAGGTGGCAAACTACCCCTGATGTGCTGGCAGACCAGTTTTTCAAAGCACTTCATCACAATAGGAGTGAGTGCGATCGGCCTGTAGTCGTTCAGAGTGTCCGCTGCTGTCTTCTTAGCAGTGGGAATTATAGTGGCGGTTTTGAGGCAGGGAGGAACGATGCATAGTGACAAGGACCTATTGAAGATGTTGGTAAAAACACTCGCCAGTTGGTCTGCACAAGCGCTGAGAACTTTCCCTTGGATTCCATCCAGGCCTGCCGCCTTCCTGGGATTAACTGACTTTAAAACGAGTCTCACTTGGTCCTCCTGCAGAGTCAGTGTGCCGTTGTTTGGGGCGGGTGGGGGTGGTATGGCCACCGCAGGCCTGGTTGTCTCAAAACGGGCAGAAAAATGGTTTAAGTCCTCGGCCAGTAGTCTGTCGTCCTTTGATGTTTCCTGTTTCCTGCCTCTGTAATTAGTGATGTGGTTTATTCCCTGCCACAGTGCCCTGGGATCGTTGTTTGCAAAGTGATCCTCAATTTTCCTCTTGTAGGCTGCTTTGGCGTCTCTGATGCCTTTCTTTAATTCTGCCCTCGCTGCCTTATACGCTGCCTGATCACCCAACTTAAAGGCAGTGTCCCCACTTCTTAGAAGAGAATTTACCTTACTAGACATCCAGGGTTTTTGGTTTGGGAACACTCTTATCCGTTTGTTTATGGTGACAGTTTCCACACAGTTCCTAATGTAGGAAAGTACGGTATCGGTGTGCTCCTGTAGATTTTGGCTGTAGAATAAGTCCCAAATAGTTGAGGAGAAGCAGTCACGTAGCTGTGAGATGGCTCCTTCAGGCCAGATTTTGATTATCTTAGTTTGAGGCTTACTTTTCCTCAGCAGGGAGACATAAGTGGGAGTGAGGGACAGACAAAGGTGATCAGATCCAGCCAGATGTGGGAGGGATTTCGCTCTATAGGTGCTTCTGATGTTTGAATAAACATGATCCAAGGTATTTTTCCCTCTGGTGGCAAAATCGACAAACTGGACAAATTTGGGCAGCACCGTTTTTAGGCACGCTTTATTAAAATCTCCAGCAACAATGAAGACCCCGTCAGGATGCGTAAGCTGCAGCTTATTTATGGTATTGAGCAGGAGGCTGAGGGCCATGCTCACGTTAGCCTCCGGCGGTATATACACAGCCACCACAATCACTACTGTAAACTCCCTCGGGATGTAAAAGGGTCTGCATGAGACCACCAGAAACTCCACATCAGGAGAGCATTGTGTGTAGATGGTGTGGCTGTTGCAGCACCACTTGTTGTGCACGTAAACACAGAGCCCGCCTCCCCTGCTCTTACCTGAGTCACTGTGGCGGTCATGCCGGTGCAGCGTGCGGCCTGCCAGCTCGACTGCAGCATTGGGGATCATCGGATGAAGCCATGACTCCGTAATTAAGATAATGCTGCAGTTTTGAGTAAAACTCGTGGTGGCAATCCGCAGCTCCAACTCGTCCATTTTCTGGATAATGGATCTGACGTTAGACAGAAAGAGGCTTGGTAGTGCTGGCCGATGCGGTTGTTTACGTAGCCTAGCTTCTGAGCCAGCCCTGCATCCCCTCTTTTGCTTTCTCTCCCTCCGCCTCCTTCTTCGCCCACAGGGCGGACAGACAATCCATGGAGACCCCGCCGGTCTTGCTATATCCTCCTGGATGTTGTGTTTCCGATGATAGTTGTCCGAGACACACAAACTGTATTTGAGACCCACATCAATTAAGTCCTGTCGACTGTACGAGACTATGACATTGCAAAAGTTCGTGGATTCACATAGCAACAATAAAAACAAAAACAATAATAACAAGCACCAAACGGGAGAGCTTAGAGCTGCTGCACATGCGCGTGCCGCCATCTTGTCAAAAAGATATATATATATATATATATATGTATGTATATATATATAACAACAACAATAAATCTCCCAAAATGCTAATTTGTAAGATTCCTTTGCTTTGTAGTGCTATTAAGCTTGCTGAGAGCTTAAACGTTAAAGATTGTTACTGACAGTAGATACATCTTAAGTGTTTATTCATTTTTCTATTGACTGAATAGTAGCTGATTTTATCTTGGAGAGGTTTTTCCTCACATAAGCTTCAGATCTAAAGAATGGTTTGTGAGTAGGTGTTGCGCTGACCTTAGAGGTGTGGCTGCCCCTCTACTTTTCTTCATCCTTTCCCTACATGCTGACTCCGTTGCGCGTTGCCAGCGCGTGACCGCAGATGGAACCTGCGTGTGCTCCGGCGCGCCTCGCCAGGTGAGCAGAATTGAGGCAATTAAGAGCTTGTGCTCAGAGGAAATGAAATACAGCCAAAATCTCTGCAACAATCTTTTGCCCAGCGCGCTGCAGACTGAGAGGAGTGCAGAGCGAACACAAATGGGTACACTGTGAGGAGAAAGACTTTGATCTTGATGGGCTATCTGTAAGCTCTTGGATTCACGTCTTTATATGGACTCTTAATCCGTCTGGGTGTGAATGGAATTTACTGAGAGGAAGTCTGTTAACGTCTTGAGTGCCAGAAATTACTGCATGAATAATAGTAAATTCAATTAAATCAAGGCAGAAAACAGATGTATTCATGTATTTAATTATTTGTCTGGTAAAATCAGTTTTTGTTTCATCCTTGCTTCATTGTAGGGTTGTCACGGTGTGAAAATTTAACCTCATGGTTATTGTGACCAAAGTTATCATGGTTTTCGGTATTATCGCGGTATTTTTTTAAACATGTTAAATTTTCAGGAAACTAAATAAACCCTGTATATCAGGAAAATATTGTCCTCAGTTTTGTCTGGTAACATCAGTTTTTGTTTCATCCTTGGTTCATTGTGAAATTATTCATCTCTGAATTAGCAGCCAGTACTTGTAAAACAAGATTGAATAGTACTTGTCTAAAACTAAATGCCCAACTGAATGTTACTAAAGATGCTGGTGTGTTTTCCTTGGTCTGTATTACTGTCACGCCCTGTCCTATCTTCTCTTAGGTTTTAGTCGGTGTCTCCGTTAATTGCTCCCACCTGCCTCTTGTTTCCCAATCACCATAGCTCCCTCTCCTTGTGTATTTAAACCCGTTCTGTTCTGTGTTCCATGTTGTGTCATTGTTTCAGTGTCCAGCGTGTGTGTTCGAATAAACCTATGTTAGAAGTCCTCACCTGTCTGCCTGTTTTCCTCCCCGCGTGTGGATCCTAGCCTCACCTCAGCTCACCTCGCCACACGCGCGTGACAATTACCTGTAACAGCATTGCATTTTATCTGCATGATTTAGTTACATGTTTATTTTTGTTATTTAAAGGTTTTTCACCTGACTGATTCCTGAACCCGGACTGATCTCAGTATTGGTCAAATAAATTGTTCTGAGTGAAATGCAAAGTCTGGTCTTTTCAAGTGTAGGCACCTCACAGTGGAAGAAAACACTTGACAGTAGGAGGCTTAGAAGTTATGGTCAGAAACAAACACGCTGATTGTGATGGAAGTTTTTATTGTTCCTAAAGTAGAAATATGTTTTTATCTAAATTAAGTTCATGTTCTTGTTCCTTTTTCCCACATCATGTAGCCAGTATCACTCATCGTGTAAATCTAAAGGTATGTTGGTCTGTAACATCATGTGTCTGTGTTTCCTACAGATGTTCAACAGCTGGTGCTGGTTAAAGAAGAAGATCCTGAAGAACAGAGTGCTGGTGCGGACCAGCAGGACCCAGAACACCTCCACATAAAGGAGGAACTGGAGGAGCTCTGGACCAGACTGGAGGGAGAGCATCTCTGTTTGAAGGAGGAGACTGAAGCTGTCGGGTTTCCTGTTACTGCTGTTTCTATAAAGAGTGAGGATGATGAAGAGAAACCTCTGGTCTCACAGCTTCATCAGCAGCAAATAAAAGACAGAGATGTTCCAACCAGCAGCTCAGCTGACCAGATGACAGCAGAAATTGGTGGAGGAGCTGGAACTAGCAGGAACCCAGATCTGAACCCTCATGAACAGACATCTGATTCTTCAGAGACTGAAGTTAGTGGAGATGATGATGATGATGATGATGATGATGATGATGATGATGATGATGATGATTATGTGAATCTGGACTCTGAGCTGTCAGTCTCTGGGTCTGAAACTGGAGATGAAGATGATGACTGGAATGAGAGCAGGTCTTCTGAGTCAGAAGGTAAGTCTGTCAACAAGTTCTTCACAAGTGGTCTCTCCAGAGACACGTGAGGTAGACAAGTCATCCAGCAGTAAGGTCTTCAGGCTGTTTGGTTAATAAGAAATGTGTTAGAGTGAAGCAACATGTAGACTCGTGCAGGAAAGTCCAGAAGAAACCGAAATCACTTAGTCATGATGACTGTGGAAAAAGGTTTACTACAAATGTAAATAAACAAATAAACATGGAGCGTTCTCCCAGCGGCAGCCAGGTGCCTCTCGTTTGTCTGACTACTTTCATTAACTACTGTTAGGGCAAAGAATTATTCTGTCTAGTGCTTTCAGCGCTGAACAGATGTTACGTAAATGTTAAAAATATAACTTACCGCAGCTTTTGTAAAGTTTCCGGTGCCACCGGGCAGCCGCAGCAGAGACGATCTCTGAAAAATGTCCGCGACACGGACTCCATTGTTGTCTGGAAGTTGTTTTTTTTTCCAAGTTAAGAAAAGAGGCAGACGTGTTTCCAAAATCCTGCATCAGTCCAAGCAATGCAACTTCGTTCTGTTTTTATTCCGTTTTAGTAGCCATTAGCACTGTGCATTGTTGTGTGCGTCAGTGATATTCAGTCTACGAGGAAATCTTGCAATGACAAAGGTTCTGCCGTGCTTGAAATGCAAGCTGCGATTAAATGCGTTAATTTTTATTAACGCGTTATTTTTTTCTAATTAATTAATCGTAATTAACACATTAAAGTCCCGGTCCTAATATATATATATATATATATATATATATATATATATATATATATATATATATATATATATATATATATATATATATATATAGATAGATAGATAGATAGATAGATAGATAGATAGATATATTACATAGATAGATATATTACATAGATAGATATATTACATAGATAGATATATTACATAGATAGATATATTACATATATATGTATATATATATATATGTATATATGTATATATATATGTATATGTATATGTATATATATATATGTATATGTAAATCCCCTGAAAAGGGGAGTGAATGATAAAAGAAACACGGACACGTTATTCCCTCTGCTCAAACGTGTATTGAATCACTTAATTCAACTCAAATTCATACAGAGTCATCACAATGAAAACAAGTGAAAAGTGCCAACCGTCATCTTCTTAACTAGTTAGCATCGTCGGCTATGGACTAACGGCTAACGGTGGCTAAACCTTATTCAACAGCTCCAAAACATAGTAAACAACGAATCTACCACACAGTGCATTTCCGAGCGTTCCATTGGTCTGGTTACATCTTACAGTACAGGTGTGCTCATGCATACAATGTTACCTGAAAAGGGGAGTGAATGATAAAAGAAACACGGACACGTTATTCCCTCTGCTCAAACGTGTATTGAATGAGTCAGGAAGGTCGTGCTCTCTTCTAAGGCTCACTAGCGCTAGACTCCCTCCGGTGGCCACACTTCGTTACTACAACGACTAAATTGCAATGAAGTTTAAGATGCATAACGGAAAAAGTACTGACAAACAATGCAAATATAAACAATAATGAACCCGTTTCTTATTATTCATTAAATCACACATACTGGTAAACACAGTAAACAGTAATTAGAACATTTCAACCCATCACATACTCCCCCTCACAGTTAGATGTTGTCCTCAACATCCTAGGGTGTCTCTATACGTGGAAATAAACACAAACAAGTGGAACAAAGTTCTGACAAAATTAGACTGGCGGACAATACAATCTTTACAGCCACGACTTGTCACCAGTAGGAATATTCAAAAAAAAAGAAAAAGAAAAAAATGTCATGTTTCCATACAAATAAACTGGCTACAGCGTTTGCTATGGGGCCTACATTCAAGTTCATAACATCCTTAAGTCAAATGCCTGACATCAGTACAAACCCATTGTTTTCTGTTACACCCGCATTTTGTGGTAAATGTCCATATATTTGTCTTATATCACAGCCCGTACACAAAAGACGCTGATTGCCATATAGCTGTGGGTGCATCCAGGCTGGGGGTCTCATATAAGGNNTAACATACTCAACACAGGAACTTCATATTGTTATTATTTAGAACTATGTAACAGATCCACACACCACAAGCACCGGTTGTGGCACATGTGTTTCTCCAATGTAATTTTCAGATGCTTTTTCAGATCCAGGACTCACTCTGCCTTCAGAAGTGCTGGCTGTGGGCTGTGCTCGGTCTGTATCCTGGTCAGGGCTGGGTGATGTTGTAGAAGGTTCAGACGAGATGGCTGACAACTGATCTTGAGCTCTTGAACTGCTGGTGGAGGGCTGATCTGAACTTTTGGCTTGAGCTCCTCCTTGAATTTACTTGTTCATTGAGCCTGCATTCAAACACAAAAAGATAATTTGTCATATTCATTCTATAATAAGATAAAAGTTTTAAACTATGGTACGAAATACTGCAATAGATTATTTATAGGTTAATATTGGCGTATAAATCACTGGCATGTGACATGACTAAATTCAAAACTATTTAACCTTTATTAAGAACTAGAGAGGCACAATGTACACATTTTATACACAACTAGAAAATTCTGAATATGAAGGGAGGAGGTTAGCATAATGGACTTTTTCCTTCAAATTATACCATCAGCAGCTGATGTTCCTCTTGGCCCATAAATGTTTATGAAATATTTATATTAACAGAGAGCAAACACCTAATTAGAAAATAGGTTAGTCTAATTTTTCATATTAAATCTCAGTTACATAGTCTATAGGCTACATAGGCTATTTAATAATGATATAAATCATGTCCATAGTTAACTCATGATTAATCACAAACAGCCGCTTATTTAAAAACAAAAAGTCTTACTTTACCTTGACAGTGTTTTTGTCCTTCCTGTTTTTGTGATATTTAAGTATTTGGGTGGACAAATATGATTCATTTGTTTATTTCTGTTACAAAACAGCACAGATGGGCCTATCTGACCTCACAGAGGAAACTTTATTTTACTTGAGAAAGATATTTTAAGATGAACTTATTAAAACAAAGAAATCTTAAAACTCTTCAAGGTCTATTTTTTAGATGAACATCCTTTAACACTGTTCAGACTTATTTGTTGATACAAGTCGCATGAACAGGCTGAATAAAAGGATATTTCCCTTTGTTGCATTTAACTGTTTCTTCTTTAAAGAAGTGCTGATTCAGAAGAGAATAACTGCATTTAGGAAGATGATGACTTGCTACGTTTTTTTTCTCCAGTAGTAAAAAAGCTCTAAAGCTTCTCTGAGTTTCTCTCCCTCTCAGCCTCTCTCACTCAGCTACTGATGAACGCCCGGTAGGTGGACGGGAGGCTGCGGGACAAAGTGGCGCATTATACTTTTAACAGACTGGAGAAGCAGAGAACGAAATCTTCCCAAACCACACAGATAGAGTCAAAATGTTAAATGTGCGGACGCAGAGTGCAAAAAACAAATAAAAGTCCTGAAAAGCAGCATGCTTACCAAACTTGGCAAAATTTGACCAAGAACAGATTAATTAACAGCAGTAACAAGTCCGAATTTAAGCTAGGTCAAACGACCCTCTGAACTTGATCACACGTGTTTAGATTTAGAAATAGATAAAAAATTCAGAATTTCCATTAAAATACTTGTCTTACCTGCAATCAAAGCAACAGCATCGTCCCACAGTTTTTTCTTTTGTCACTTTACTGCCCCTGACTCCTGCTGCCTTTTCGGAGCCATGACTGTGACCGTGGCATTCCTCCGCAGGTGTACGGCGGGGGGGGGGTGCGTCACGGTCCGTCTCCTTTCCTTTTTGTATTGTTTTCTCTCTGTAAACATGCTAACTTGCTTTGCACATCTTCTAATTGAAATCTGTCTTTATCATATATATTATTTTTTCATAAGCTTGCGTTTGATGGTGCCCCTCCCCTGGCGTGGTGCCCTATGCGCTGTGCGTGTGCGGAGCGCCGGTGCTGCAGGTACTGGTGAATGAATGAATGAATACATTGTCAGTCCATGGAGGGACATTACAGTGAAATTATGAGAATGAGGTTCAGTTTTTAAAATAATGATCTGTATATGTGTAGCACCTGGCACGTGCGGGGGGGGGGGGGGGGGGGGGGGGGGGGGGGGGGGGGGGGGGGGCTTGAGCACCTGCCCCTTTTGTCTGAAGTGCCCAAAGTGCCCTTTTTCCAGTCTTTCGTCAGATTTTACCATACAAAACCGTTAGACTGTGATACATATCTGGCACTAGGACCACGCAGAGGCAGCCGCCTCAAGCTGAAGCCTATTTTCCCTTAGATTCGCCTACAAGCTCACTGATTGGCTCTGCCGCATCATACTAACGTGTGATTGGTTGTCCCTGCGCTCGCTCAACCTGGTAGCCATGGAGACGTCAGACCGGTGTTTTGCCTGCGGGCAGGAGTCTGCGTTCATCTACCTGTAAGTTTTTCTTCTGCCTGCTTCACGTCAGCTGGATGGATTTTAATATCTGAGCTTTCGTTTACGTGCGTTTGAGTCCGTGGCAGAGGTGGAAAGTAACGACTTACATTTACTCACTTTACTGTAATTGAGTAGTTTTTTTGTATATTTATACTTTTTAAGTCGTTTTTAAAATCTGTACTTTTACTTGAGTATGTTTAAAAAAAGAATTGTAATTCGCTACATTTTAAATCATATCCGTTACTGAATAAAAATAAATTGTAGGCTTAATAAATTAAAAATATTACGTGTAGCAGTGCCGGAACAGAAAGAGTCACCTGCATGAGCAACGCATCTAAACCGGGGGGGGTACACTTTTGCAGGGTTCCCACGCGTCCTGGAAAACCTGGAAAACCTGGAAAATGATAGTCCAATTTTCCAGTCATGGAAAACACATGGAAAATGGGGGGAATTGCTAAATGTCCTGGAAATTTTGTAGTTGTCCTGGAAAATAATTTTCCCTCCTTGTGGATAAACAAACGGATTAAACATTTTGGGCAATATTGGGCTGTAGCGCTTCTCCTTTCATTTCTGCATCTAGCTAGCACAGTGCCCCACATGACGCTTCCAACCAATCAGATTGCATATTCCCCTTCAGTTCTAGTTCCACTTCTGTTTTTCCAACTGTCTTTTTTGCTAGATTTACAGATTTTTCACCCCTAGATTTATTTCTCCAAAGAAGGGCCAAAAGTAGCGACTCGGTTCACGAGTATTGCTTTATCTCGGTTTATAGATTGAGAGGTTTCTCTCTTTCTCTCTGTTGAGTGACAAAGGAGCAGCGGAGAGCTTTTGTTTTTTTCACTCATGCGTTGAGACGAGCGAACATGACGAGAGCTTCGGGATAGCAACGGATAGCAGGTAGTCTACCGGACCCGCGCTCCACTCAGTAATTCATACTAGTTCTATCGTCCGACAGCAGAAACAAAAATATGTGAATGAGAAAAATGTCATGAATTCGATTCTATCAAAAATACTAAGTATGTGCTCAGAGGACAGAGCCTCAGCTGTTCATACTGTTTTTAGCTAGCTACACAGACCGCAGCCAGGAGGCAGTGAGAACTGAAGACTGGCATGGTCATTTGAACAAAGTTTTTAACGTAATTAAATTGAATTCAACACGGCTAAATTAATAACTAGAATGAATTTAAGTGGTAAGTATATATTTATCATAGTAATGCTACGTACAGTCCAGACAAAAAAGGTAGCGAACAACTACAAGTACTTATCTCTGAGGTAGAAAAAAAATATTTTTTCAGGTCCAATATGTCTGTGGTGTTAGCGGGAGATATTAGCCTAGTCATCTACCCTGAATCTTGTTTCTGGATGACTGGACTAACCTAAAATGACCAATAATTGAACAACAAAATGCAGTTTAACATCCAACTATGTTAAAAAAGCAGTAAAGTGTAATGTGGTGTGTACAGTAAGTATAATACATAGAATAGGAAAGATATGAAAGAGCTAAGTAACAATAGTTACAATCTTTCAAAATATGTCTTT
>SSNQ01000441.1:430175-442861 GCA_006942095.1 Nothobranchius kuhntae | reverse complement strand
TCTGAGGATTAATTTAGTTCAGTTCTGGGTTGCAGAGCAGGGGCCTCTAGAATAGGCGGCACAACTCTGGTCTCGGACTGTCTCCTGGGTTCTGGCTCGGGCTGTAGAGCAGGGGCCTCTTTGACAGGCGGCACAACTCTAGCCTTGGAGAATTCCTTGAGCTCGGACCTGGATTGCAGAGCAGGGGCCTCTAGAATAGGCGGCACAGCTCTGGCTGCAGGAGAATGCTGGTGATGGCGGCGACGTCGACCGCGGGCGCGGCTCTTAGGAGGAGCGGGAATGACGTCAGCAGGTACAATGGATGAGATACAGCCCACCGGAGAGGAATTGGTGGCGCTGTCAGGACCAGGTGAGGGTGTGGAGATGGCGCTGGCAGAAACAGAGGATGAGGCGGAATGTCAGCCCACCGGAGTGGATGCAGCAGCGCTGTCTGGAACAGGTGGAGGAGAGGAGGTGTTGCACTTCGGAGGTGCTGAGAGGGCATCAACATATACAGGAGGGATGGAGATGAAACCGGATCTGATTGTCTGAGACGACGTAGGGCGGGACTGGAGAACAGGAGCAGATGGAGGAGGACCACGGCCAAAAGCGTTTAGCAGCACTTAGACAAATTCCCAGAACGACACCGTCTTGAGGGATTCGACTTCGTAATGGTCTGCGACCCACCACAAGGCTTCGCCTCTCAAACACCACACCATGAAGGTGATCATGCTGAGCTCCGGGGATTCCAGGTCCAAGCAACGGGCACAGTCCCGAACAAAATCCCAACAGGTATCCGGGTCACCATAGTAAAAGTTCATCGGCTGGTCCGTTGGTGTATCCAGGGGTTCTGCTGGGTCCTGGGGTGGTCGGTCCATTCTGTCACGTTTCGGGGATGTTAGGACCCAAATATGCAGCAACCCAGGATGACACGAGGCAGGAGATGATATAAGGTAAAATCCGTTATTTTGGGAGGATGAACTAAATAAATCCAGGCAGCGAGCCTAAAGTCCAAAACTCCAAAGCTGGAGAAACAAAAGCTCACCCAGAGCACGAACAAACGCTGACAGAATACAAACACAATGGGCCGACAAGACACTGAGACAAGACAGGGCTTAAATACACAGGGAGAACAATTAAGGAAACAGGAAGCAGGTGTGTGGAGTGAGGGCTGGAGGGAAGGCAGGTGACAATACTTATCTAAATGGGGGAAACAGAAACAGAGGAGAGCAGATACCTAAACACAAAATTAAACAACAATTATCTAAAGACAGAGGGAAGGGCTCACACAAACTAGCTGGAGGAGGACATAGCACATACACCCACACACACATACACACACACACACCGAGCTGGGGACAAAGAGGCTGGAGCTGACCTGGGAGGAATGATTAAAAACGGTAACAACATAAGACACTTAGCTGAGACTCAGACAAAAGACACATGAGGGCGCTATGAGACACAGAAGGGAAGACACAGACGCAGACCATGACAAAGACGGTTAACCGTGATAAATTTTCCGCCTCCCACAAAGAGATGGTAAAAGTGAATATGAGCATAATTATATACATTTTATTACGTTATGTATTTTATTATTGACTATTTCTCCAAAGGGTTCAAATGAAGGCAACTGGACTTCTTTGATTTCTTTAAAACATTTCACTTCTCCTCTGAGGAGCTTTGCCAGTTCTAACTGGAATATGGGAGAGCCAAGTTTATAAGCTGTAGCTGTCTGTTGTTATTTAAAGAGCAGAAACTACTCTGAGTACCCCGCCTCTCCATCTACTGATGAGTCGTTGGCCTCTATTGATGGTGAGTCATCGTGTTGATTAGATGCAGGAAGGTGTGACCTAGACTTAAACTGAATGAGATTCAAAGCTGCATTATTGGTTCTGGAAAGGTGAAATCTAAGCCCCTCCCCTATTTAAAGTGGGGTTTTCACATTTGGACATAGATAGCTTCTTTTACTCCTCTCTCAAATCATCTATCTTCTCTGTCCAGAATGTGGACTTCAAAGGTCATCTTCAAAGGTGTGTCCCTTGTCCTTCAGGTGAAGGTGGACTGCAGAGTTTTGACCTGAAGAGGTGGCTCTCCTGTGTTGTGTTATGTTCTTATGTAATTGTTGTTTAGTTTCTCTAATGTAAACATCTGCTGGACAGTCCTCACCACACTGGACTGCATAAACGACCCCCTGAGCTTCTGTTTGGGTGTTTTGTCTTCTGGATGGACCAGGTTCTGTCTGAGGGTGTTGTTGGGTTTAAAGTTTCCTGGGATTTTGTGTTTGGAGAAGATTCTTCTAAGTTTCCCTGAGACTCCTGCCACGTATGTGATGATGGTGTCTTTGTGTAAGGGATGTTGTTGTTAGGTTGGTAGCAGAGCTCTTATGTTTAGTGTTAAGTTCAGTGAGAACATGGAATGGGAAGAATTTTCTACTGACAGGAAAAAGATTTCAACTATCATAGCTGTAGATTACAATGGATAACTCTCTGTGGTTGCATTTATTTTACATTTATTTTACTACCTCTTATTAGAGCTGTCTTTAGTAGGTGCAAAATATATTTGGTTGTACACCTGTGCAATAGCAATAAATTATCTTGATTCTTGTTAAATGTACTTCCTGAATGAGTGACCTTCTCAGGCTAAAATAACAAAATAACAAATACAGACAGAAGGACAACTTCTTTCTTCTTTTATAATGCGTTGCATCACCACCTGGTATCAGAACAGGACTCAGTATTGGAAGATAATTAAAAAAAATCAAACAACTTGGACTCGGATCAGGGGCAAAACTGTGGTTGTAACATCTCTAGATATGTCAGCTTTAAAAACAAACTATTATTTATGAACCAACATTAACACTAATGACACTAATCGATATATTTTTATTATGTTGTTTGAGCCCAAGGGTCTCATTATCGGAATGTTCTAACTTGTTGGATTGCTCTATAAGTGCCCCTTTTTTTTTACTTTGAGCACCCGCCCCGTCAATGGTCTCTGCACAGCCCTGTTTAGCACTACTGGGGTTCTAAAACCCCCCAAAGCTTTTTACATCACAACCTACCTTTGTTGTAGCGTCAGTCACGCATCATCATTTGACCAATCACAGTTGGGGAGACAGCATGCTGCAGACACGACCACAGCATTCGTTCATTCACAGACTGTTGTATAACCTTGAAGTTTTAGAGTAATTAGATCTCTCTAATGAATGATTTTTTGAAGCCGAGTATAGTGGTCATGTGACTTGTATTGATCCAAAGAATTTTTTGTTTTGAGGGGAGTTAAAGTCCCAAAGTCATCGTCACACACTGGTGAAGTTATGTCCTGCATTTGACCCGTCCCCATGGGGAGCGGTGAGATTAAGCTGTGGGAACTATTTGGTCTTCTGTCGGGTTTCAGTCACTACGAGAGTCAGTCAGAGACAGGAGAGGTTTTCATCTTGTTCACAACCTACCTTTGTTGTAGCGTCAGTCACGCATCATCATTTGACCAATCACAGTTGGGGAGACAGCATGCTGCAGACACGACCACAGCGGCGCTGACAGCACGTATGACTGCTGTTGCTTCAGCATGTCGCTGTGGTTTAGAGCTTAAAGGCCCAGTGTGTAAAAACATTAGACTCTTTAGTGCCACGCAGTTCAGAGTAAGTATTGCAGCTCCGGTAGCCCACATTAGGGTTGGGCTGTTTTTCCATTCGCCCATCAGTAAATGACGATGGGCCATGGTTTGTGCATTTGACTGATTACGTTATTATTCACTGACTGATTTGCGAACACAGAAGTCTAAACATGGATTTTTTTATGGATGTGCAGCACAGATTAGATTTTTGTTTTTGTTTAACTCACTCACTGCCTGCCGTTTCCTGATCAGAAAAGCTCTTCGCTGCCAGCATTTTTCAGCGTTTTTACTGTTTTTTAAGAGTCACAGAACGTTGCGCTCTATGATGATGTCAACGCCAAAACTACCAAAACATAGCGAAGACTCACCTCTTACATCAGAAAGAATCCGCATGTTCCGAGCGTTATCCGTTCTTTCATAAGCAGTTGTTGAATTGTGGTCGGCAGAAGCTTTTCCGGTTCTCGCGTCACTTTTTTTTTTTTACAGCAGCGTCTCAAAACGATCTCCTAACACATGGACTTTCTGCTTCCTGATCACTTGACGTGTGACGTATGCGGATGAAGATCGGCTTTAGAGCTGGGATGTTTGTTCTCATGGTGCGGGGGCTCGTTCCGACGCCCACACAGTAAAAACAAGCCAATGACATTTAAAGAGTTGTTAAAGTGTTGAAAGGAAGTAGGGCTGAAACGAATCATCAAACGGTTCGATACATTAATTTCCTCGATTCATTTGTTTACTGATTCGTAGGGCTGTAGCGAAGCCTCGACGACGTCGACGGCTCGATTCTAAAAATTTGTCGACGTCAGATCCGGAAGTCGACGCACCGCGCCCACTTGTTGCATCCCCAGGAGTTTGTAAATAGAGGAGGAATCTGCCTGTTTTTCCTCTAGTTCGCCCTCTTCTCCGCCTTCACTAACATCTCCGCCAAATACCGAAGACCCGGAACAACGTCCGTCCACTACTAGATTATTTTCCTGTTTTGCCCCTTCGTCTCCCGGCAACGGACAACAACTTCCGGGGTCAGATGCGCTGCTTCGTGTCTATCGCAGATGTAGCACATCACCGGGAGCGCTTCTCTCTTCATAAAGGAGCTTCTTTCAGACATTAGGAGAGCTGTTTTGGTGGTAGCAGTCTCTCCTCCGTGCTGGTCTGTTTGCTGCTGGGTGTTTTTGGTTTATTTAAACTTGGTAACTTGAACTTAACGTTGGTAAAGCTACTGTTAGCATCTTCGCTAACAGCTTCTTGCGTTGGGATAAGCTGTTACGTTTTGGTTTAGAGTTAATCTTTTTTGTGGTGTAGATCTCCCTTTTATTACATTTAGAGTGTTGTGGGTTTTCGGTTTAGTGTAAAATATCACCTTGAGTTTGGTTTAACCCGTAACACCACTCGCCTCACGCACATAAGTGACCAAAACAAAGCAGCATGGAGACACTCCATCTTCTACCACCTCTCAGGCAGCAGCCTGCACTCCCAAGTTCTACACGTCACCAGAACATAACCAACCGCAACACAATAAAAGCAGTGTTATACAAAATGGAAGGCCTGTAGTGTTTATTCTCTTACAGTAAGAATTTATCAATTTTTTTGAGGAATTTATTTGAGATTTTCTGGTTTTTGTTAATTGTGCAATAGAAAAATAATCATTAGATTAATTTTCTAAATAGTCATTAGAATAGTCGACTATTCGATAAAATAATCGTCAGAATAATCGTTTTAAAAATAATCGTTTACCCCCAGCCCTACTGATTCGAAGCTTCGTTAAATGTGCACTCCACAGTCTGAACACATTTTACTGGAGCACTACGTGGTGATCTCGGTGCTGTGGTGGAAAAAAGAGAAACCAGCAACGACGGAAACCATTGTTAGAGGCAGAAACGGTCCAACGTTTGGATCAAGAGTTAAACTATGAGCAAACTACTGAATTGGCTGACTGAGTGGAGGTGGTTCATAGATGTCGCAACCATTATGTCAGAAGGGAATGCCCCCTCCACTTTTTAAAAGTATGCATTTGGACCCTCCCCCCAACACACACACACCTTTTACTCTTTCGATTGTTTCAAAGAAATCCATTTCACTTGACTCATTAGAAATGACTCCGTCTGCTGAAGTCCGTTCCACCTTTTCCTGGTTGCTCTGCTGCATGCATGGTGGACGTGACTGACATGGTTGTCTTTTTTTTGTGTGTGTGTGTGTGTCCTGTCTGGCTGTGAAGCAAACAGAATTGATGTCTGAATGCTGGTGACAAGCCTTGCAGTTTTACTCTCAGGTGGAGCATCAAAGCTTCTGCTTTTAATGTCACGCCTGATACTTAAAACTTTATTGTTATTGTTTTTGAATGCTTTTTAATTCCGACCAGACACGGAGACAGAAAGAGAAAGGTGAAAGAGAAAGGAAGAGACAAAAGATGAGGGGGTGTTCCACAAAAATAAACAATGATGAACAAGAATCTGCTTCTAGACCTGCAGAAAGAGAGAAGAAAAAAAAAACTAAAAAAATATGGGACAACAACAATACAACAAGATCAAGCTATCACTGCATCAACTTGATGAAGAAATATATAATCAACATTGTTTAACTGAACAATCATACGATAATAAATCACAGTGCATATAGTGCCCACCATAGCCTTAAGACCTGTGTTGAACGTGCCCAAGTCCATACTTATGAGAGCACCATGTGAGCACCTGTGTGTGTACACACGCTTGTTTATGTAAGGTTTCTCTATAGGAGTGTCCAATAGAGAGTGTGAGGGACCACAGATCTGCCCCCTAAAGATGTGCAGGAGACGGAGGGAGCTCCAAGTCCCAGAGATCCAGGGGCTGTCCCAGAACACAGGAACTCCAGGGAGACTGCGACCAGAAAAGCACCCACTCCCCTCGAGAGGCGCAGAGGATCGCCCCGGGGGGCCACAACCAGCAGCCGGCAGAGCCCAGGGAGATATCGGCGGCAAGCCCACAGGCCCGCCCGCAGCCTCCCACCCCCTAGCCGACCGAGCCCGGGACCCAGGGCGACCACCCCCCGCTGGGGACCTAGCAGAGCCCAGGGTCCCAGACCCCACCAGGCAGCCACTGGGATTGGTCAGGCAGATGCCAAAAATCTTAAACCCCCTGACCCGGGAGCCACAACCCAGGCAGACCAAGGCACCGCACTCCACACCAGGTGTGGTAGGGAGAGGGGAGACGAAGATCTATATCATCACAAGAAGTCCCAGGAGAAGGGAGGAGTCAAAGGCCTCACCTGACATTTACAGTCATACACAAACACAGTCACACACTCCCTCCCTCATGCTCACACATACACATACAACCAAAGACTTTCAAAAATGCACGCCGGACACCCGCTCATGCTCCCCATACACACCCTATTCACTTTGGTCCCGGTACTGCTGCACATGGGGTACAAACATTACCGGTTCCAAGAGTTCGAACCTTTCTGCTGGGGTGCTGATGAGCAGGCTCCCCAGCCCAACGCTGAGCACAGCAATCCACCACCCCAGACCCCAACCGGACGGCCTGATCTCCCTCCTAGCCTCCAGCCCCAGGAAGCCAAGCGACAACAGAGGTGTGCTAAGACCCCCTAGTCTCCCTCCGCCTGCTCCAGTATGGTGTTAGTGTGTGTTGATGAGGTGTATTCCATGGCTGTGGTGAGCGGGCATTGCGGCCATCGTCTGGCCTATGCCAGCTGATGCCACCACACCACCCCACTTGCACCCACAGCCCTCAGTGTCTAAGTGCAGTTTAAAATTGGAAGTAAGCACCAGCACTTGGGATGAGGCTGAGAAATCCCCCTGCCAAATGCCATTGGATGTGCTCACTCCCAAGGCCCTAAGTGTATGTTTGCGTGGAATGTCGTTGGTGGAAGTGTTTAAGGTGCAGATAAAATTGGGGGGCAGGTTGCCACAGGAATGCGGAAATGGGGTCCATACCTGCACTCCCTGACTTGTCCACCCCCCAAGGTCCTATGTGCATGTTTGTGTGATGATGTGAGGGAGCAGGAGGAGAGACGTGTGGGGATGGAGAGGAATTATTGGTGGGCTTTCCCTTTTGGGCGAACCGTGCAACAAGACAGGAAGTGACCGGGCTTACCACAACATAGGCAAAGCCGGGAGGAGAACCAGTTTTGTCTTTCCTCAGGGGATAGGCTGGCCCGGCCTATCTGCATAGGCTCGTCCAGGGGGGCTGAAACATGAACTGAACTAGGGGGTGATGTGGAACGGACCAACTGGTTTGGCAGAGCTGGCTGAAAACATGGCTGAGCAGGTGTTGGGCAGTTTCTTAGCCTCTTTTCTATGCAAACGGCGAGACTGATTAGGTCCTCCAACGTCTCTGACTCAGGGCAGAAATCTAGCTGATCCTGTATCTTGTCATCAACAGCTTGGGTAAAAGCTCCCTTCAGTGATTCTGGGTCCATACTTGAGGTGGTAGCGAGTGTTCTAAAATCTATGGCAAAGTCCAGCACTGTTTGCTTTCCTTGCTTCAGGTTCCAAATGGTTCTAGATATCTCCGCAGGATCTCCGTATGGTCGAAGGTGCTTTTAAAATCAGCGAGGAAATTGCGCAGAGAACCTTTAAGAAAATTGGGATCTCGGCTTTTTGCTTCCGCCCACTGTAAGGCGCGGCCGCGGAGCAGACCTACGATGTAGGAGATTTTTATAGGATCACTGCTGTAAGTTTCTGGAAATGTTTCAAATGTTAACATGCATTGAAGAAGAAATCCCCGTACCTGGCCGAACTCACCCTGGTAGGTGTCCGATGGAGTGGACTCCGGGACCCGGAAATGCAAACGGGGTGATGGAACATCTTGGACCGGAAGTTCTTGAGCGGCAGGCGGAGGGACAGGAGAGGTGGACACAGTAAGCTTGTCGTTTAACTGCCGGATCATGGATTCAAGCTGGAATAAATGCTGGTTAGTATTTGACTGATAGTTGAGGAGGGATTGGATGGAGTTTTCGTGTTTGGACAAGGTCGTGGCGAGGGCAGGCAGAAGTGATTTGGCGAGTGGGTCAGATTTATGGCTGGATGATTCTGTCATGTTGGGTTGTAGTTTTTTGACCCACGACATGCAGAATCACACGAGAGGCAGAAGGTAAGAAAAAAATTATTTATTTTTGTTCGGTGGAGGTGTAGATGAAGGTCGGGGTTCAGGTGGTTCCGATGGAGTTCTGAAGCAGAAACGAGTAGTTGCAGATCAGCGGGTACAAAGTGTAAGAGAGTTGGCTTACGGTTTCCTGGTTGTTGGGGGAGCTTGAGAGGAGGGTAAGTCAGGGATGGTTGAGCTGGTCGGGTGAGAGGCAGAGGCAATAGCTGGGAGCTGAGCACCGGAGTCCAAGGTGTCCAGGTTGGCAGGTGAGGGTTGGAGAACAGGAGGTCAGGGGCGAGCGACAGGGCAGGCAGGCAGGATTGATCCGATGAGTCTATTACTTTGATAATGGAAGTAGACTGGTGGACGAGAGGTACCTGACGAGGTCGGAGGAAACAGGGCAGATCAGTATGAGGGAAGCGAGGTACACAGGAGATCAAAACGAGCTAGAGACAGGCAAGTACTGGCGAGAATACTACCCAATACTGAGTATCATCCGGCACTGATGAGTTGTCCCGACACTCCTTAAATCCCCTGACCACTGATGAGCAGATCTACAGCAGCTGCTCTCCGGACACACCCACCTGCACACAGAAGAACTCAGCACAAAACAGAAGTCAACTCAGCACAGGCCATGACACACGCATGGTGGACGTGACTGACATGGTTTTCAACAAAGTTAGAAAATAAAAGACAGAACGAACCAAAGTGAAACTACAGGCTTGTGGAATCTGGAGGAGGAGTCAGTGCCATTACTATCCCATAATAAGCAGTGTGCTTGTCTGATCCCTCCACAGACATGGGGACATGAGGACATTTCTCACAAAGAAGCATAAAATAAGTAAAACTGTCCAGAATGAATGCTGACAGACCGTGGCGGATTTAGCAATTTGGGGGCCCAAGGCGAACACAGACATGGGACCCCCTTACACTACATTTCTGACAATCTTATCTTTAACTGGATTTGCAAAACTCTCCCCTCTTCTGACATGAGTTATTTTCCTCTTTTTCCTGTCAGTGCTCCTGTGCTTTTGCCTTACTTTTTTTTCCCTTCTATTTTCCATTTTGGTCTCTGTTTTCCTCCCATTAAACATTTTCCAGTGTCTTTCCTTTTCTGCTTCATTTTGATGTTTATTTAAAGGTTTTTCAGCTGACTGATTCCTGAACCCGGACTGATCTCAGTATTGGTCAAATAAATTGTTCTGAGTGAAATCCAAAGTCTGGTCTTTTCAAGTGTAGGCACCTCACAGTGGAAGAAAACACTTGACATTAGGAGGCTTAGAAGTTATGGTCAGAAACAAACACGCTGATTGTGATGGAAGTTTTTATTGTTCCTAAAGTCGAAATATGTTTTTATCTAAATTAAGTTCATGTTCTTGTTCCTTTTTCCCCACATCATGTAGCCAGTATCACTCATCGTGTAAATATAAAGGTATGGTGGTCTGTAACATCATGTGTCTGTGTTTCCTACAGATGTCCAACAGCTGGTGCTGGTTAAAGCAGAAGCTCCTGAAGAACAGAGTGCTGGTGTGGACCAGCAGGACCCAGAACACCTCCACATAAAGGAGGAACAGGAGGAGCTCTGGACCAGTCTGGAGGGAGAGCATCTCTGTTTGAAGGAGGAGACTGAAGCTGTTGGGTTTCCTGTTACTGCTGTTTCTATAAAGAGTGGGGATGATGAAGAGAAACCTCTGGTCTCACAGCTTCATCAGCAGCAAATAGAAGACCGAGATGTTCCAACCAGCAGCTCAGCTGACCAGATGACAGCAGAAACTGGTGGAGGAGCTGGAACTAGCAGGAACCCAGATCTGAACCCTCATGAACAAACATCTGATTCTTCAGAGACTGAAGTTAGTGGAGATGATGATGATGATGATGATGATGATGTGAATCTGGACTCTGAGCTGTCAGACTCTGGGTCTGAAACTGGAGATGAAGATGATGACTGGAATGAGAGCAGGTCTTCTGAGTCAGAAGGTAAGTCTGTCAACAAGTTCTTAACAAGTGGTCTCTCCAGAGACACGTGAGGGAGACAAGTCATCCAGCAGTAAGGTCTTCAGGCTGTTTGGTTAATAAGAAATGTGTTAGAGTGAAGCAACATGTAGACTCGTGCAGGAAAGTCCAGAAGAAACCTAAATCATTTAGTCATGACTGTGGAAAAAGGTTTACTACAAATGTAAATAAACAAATCACATGAGAGTCCACACATAGCAGCTGCTGTTACAGAGTATGGGCCAGCCTCATCCCACCCATACTCTGCTTCTGGCCGGTAACAAGATGGTGCCTGTGTTTGGAATAGCCACAGGTCCGTTTCCACATTCCCGCCTTGCCACGGGGCAGCACTGTGTCTCCGACCATGTTTCCTCGGGTCTGTTTATCCTGGTTCTTCAGTGGTTTCCCTTCCTGTTCCCTCCATGAGTGGACTTTACACACCGTGGATCTAATCTACTAACTCCAGCTGTTTCTGCTTCTGGCAGGATCCTGGTGTAGTTACCCAGGGAGTCCAGATGCTGCAGGATGAAGTGTAGAGCCATGCTGATGGTGTAACGTGATGAAAGTGGTTACTTTTACTGAATGATAAATAAGATGTGACATTCCATATAATTATAAATTATCAATCTTATTGGTCTTTGAATATTTGATTTAATACGACCTTAGGAACACACAATTCATATTAATTCAGATAGATTCAAGAATATAGTTTATAAAAATAAGTTTAATTCTATATTTCTAAACTAATGATTACATGACTGTTAGGGATTTATCAATAACCCGATTCCTGTAGCTGGAGAGAGAGGAGAGACAATAAGCAGACAAGTCACCAAATTGCAATCAGGGGCAGAAGCTCAAGGCAACTGCCCAGAGTTTCTGCTCTCAGAGTTTATTTATAACAAAGATAAGACAGTATGTGAGAGACTGTGTGTGTGTGTGTGTGTGTGTGTGTGTGTGTGTGTGTGTGTGTGTGTGTGCGTGTGTGTGTGTGTGTTCGTGTGAGAGGAAGTTACTAGGTAACAAGAGTGTGTGTGTGTGTGTTCGTGTGTGAGGGAGTTACTAGGTAACAAGAATGTGTGTGTGTGTCTGAGTGTGTGGGAATGCTTTCAGGCATAGAATAAAACATTCAGTTAATAATAAACATAACATTTCCATAACATAATCCCTCCTGTTTATCCGAATAGGATAACTAAACAATAAGAAAACAACAACAACACAAAAAACAAATAAAGTAAAGAACAAATAAAATAATAAAACTTGATAAGGCAAACACAGCTGACAATAACATCAAACAGCAGTTTACAGAGATACAAGTGAGATAATGGAAATCAGTTAAATCAACACCATCATAAACTAAAGAAGAGCTATTTCATACATCTTGATGTGAATTTACTGTGATGCAACAATTCTACAATTTATAGCAGCTCCCATAAAGAGATTGGGAAGGATTAGCAAAACCATATAATATACAGAAAACAAGCCAAGCGGGGTGCAGCAGTGGCAGTTGCCGAGGCTAAATCTCGGGCGTGGGAAGAGTTTGGTGAGGCCATGGAGAAAGACTATCGATCGGTTCCAAAGAGGTTCTGGCAAACTGTCCGGCGCCTCAGGAGAGGAAGGCAGCAACTCGCTTACACTGTTTACAGTGGGGATGGGGAGCTGCTGATGTCAACTGGTGCTATAGTCAGACGGTGGAAGGAATACTTTGAGGAGCTCCTCAATCCCACCTATGCGCATTCCGAGGAGGAACCAGAGCTGGTTTAATGTGTCTCCCAGCACAATCTCCAGAACATAGAGGAGATTTCAGGAGACTGGCGGTTATTCTCGGAGAGCTGGATAGGGCCGTAGAAGGTCCACAACCCATCAGCAGGACCGATACCTGCTCCTTTGTGCAAGGCGGAACAGGCTGAGCACTGCTTGTGCCCTATAGAATGACATCCAGAGGGCCACTGGTGTGAATGTCTCTACCCAAACAATCAGGAACAGACTTCATGAAGATGGCCTGAGGGCCCGACATCCTGTAGT
>SSNQ01000441.1:417260-428715 GCA_006942095.1 Nothobranchius kuhntae | reverse complement strand
ATGACTGTGGAAAAAGGTTTACTACAAATGTAAATAAACAAATCACATGAGAGTCCACACATAACAGCTGCTGTTACAGAGTATGGGCCAGCCTCATCTGACCCATACTCTGCTTCTGGCCGGTAACAAGATGGCGCCTGTGTTTGGAATAGCCACAGGTCCGTTTCCACATTCCCGCCTTGCCACGGGGCAGCGCTGTGTCTCCGACCATGTTTCCTCGGGTCTGTTTATCCTGGTTCTTCAGTGGTTTCCCTTCCTGTTCCCTCCATGAGTGGACTTTACACACCGTGGATCTAACCTACTAACTCCAGCTGTTTCTGCTTCTGGCAGGATCCTGGTGTAGTTACCCAGGGAGTCCAGATGCTGCAGGATGAAGTGTAGAGCCAAGCTGATGGTGTAACGTGATGGAAGTGGTTACTTTTACTGAATGATAAATAAGATGTGACATTCCATATAATTATAAATTATCAATCTTATTGGTCTTTGAATATTTGATTTAATACGACCTTAGGAACACACACTTCATATTAATTCAGACAGATTCAAGAATATACTTCATAAAAATTAGTTTAATTCTATATTTCTAAACTAATGATTACATGACTGTTAGGGATTTTATCAATAACCCGATTCCTGCAGCTGGAGAGAGAGGAGAGACAATAAGCAGACAAGTCACCAAATTGCAATCAGGGGCAGAAGCTCAAGGCAACTGCCCAGAGTTTCTGCTCTCAGAGTTTATTTATAACAAAGATAAGACGAGGGGGGTGTGTGTGTGTGTGTGAGGTGTGTGTGTGTGTGTGTGTGTGTGTGTGTGTGTGTGTGTGTGTGTGTGTGTGTGTGTGTGTGTGTGTGTGTGTGAGAGGGAAGTTACAAGGTAACAAGAATGTGTGTGTGTCTGAGTGTGTGGGAATTCTTTCAGGCATAGAAGAATACATTCAGTTAATAATAAACATAACATTTCCGTAACATAGTCCCTCCTGTTAATCCAAATAGGATAACTAAACAAAAAGAAAACAACAACACAAAAAACAAATAAAGTAAAGAACAAATAAAATAATAAAACTTGATGAGGCAAACACAGCTGACAATAACATCAAACAACAGTTTACAGAGATACAAGTGAGATAATGGAAATCAGTTAAATCAACACCATCATAAACTAAAGAAGAGCTATTTCATACATCTTGATGATGTGAATTTACTGTGATGCAACAATTCTACAATTTATAGCGGCTCCCATAAAGAGATTGGGAAGGATTAGCAAAACCATATAATATGCAGAAAACAAGCCAAGCGGGGTGCAGCAGTGGCAGTTGCCGAGGCAAAATCTCGGGCGTGGGAGGAGTTTGGTGAGGCCATGGAGAAAGGCTATCGATCGGTTCCAAAGAGGTTCTGGCAAACTGTCCGGCGCCTCAGGAGAGGAAGGCAGCAACTCGCTCACACTGTTTACAGTGGGGATGGGGAGCTGCTGATGTCATCCTGGGGCTATAGTCGGACGGTGGAAGGAATACTTTGAGGAGCTCCTCAATCCCACCTACGCGCATTCCGAGGAGGAACCAGAGCCGGGAGACCTGGGGATGGACTGTCCAATCTCGGGAGCAGAAGTTGCTGAGGTAGTCAAACAACTACACAGCGGCGGAGCCCCAGGGGCGGATGAGATTCATCCTGGTTATCTCGGTTTGGTCCGCATAGCCGGTAGTAAGTCGGACCTGTTCCCGGTGAGGGTTGGACTCCTCCAGGGCTGCCCTTTGTCACCGGTTCTGTTCATTACCTTTATGGACAGAATTTCTAGGCACAGCCGTGGTGTGGAGTGTGTCGAGTTTGGTGGCAGGAGAATCTCGTCTCTGCATTTTGTGGATGATGTGGTCCTCCTAGCTTCATCCAGCTCTGAACTTCAGCTCTTGCTGGGTAGGTTCGTAGCCGAGTGTGAAGCGGCTGGGATGAGGATCAGTACCTCCAAATCTGAGACCATGGTTCTCGACCGGAAAAGGGTGGCTTGCCAACTCTGGGTCGGGAGAGAGGTTCTACCTCAAGTGGAGGAGTTTAAGTATCTCGGGGTATTGTTCACGAGTGAGGGTAGGAGGGATCGGGACATCGACAGGCGGATTGGTTCAGCATCTGCAGTGATGCGGACGCTGATCTGATCTGTCGTGGTGAAGAGGGAGCTAAGCCAGAAAGCCAGGCTCTCGATTTAGCGGTCGATCTATGTCCCAATCCTCACCTATTGTCATGAGCTTTGGGTAATGACCGAAAGAGCGAGATCGCGGATACAAGCGGCCGAAATGAGCTTCGTCCGTAGGGTGGCCGGGCTCAGCTTTAGAGATAGGGTGAGGAGCTCGGACATTCAGGAGGGACTCGGAGTAGAACCGCTGCTCCTCCGGGGCGAAAGGAGTCAGTTGAGGTGGTTTGGGCATCTGGTCAGGATGCCTCCTGGACGCCTCCCTGGGGAGGTGTTTCGGGCATGTCCTGCCCGCAGGAGGCCCCCGGGTCGCCCCATAACACGTTGGAGAGGTTACATCTCCACTCTGGTCTGGGAATGCCTTGGGGTCCTGCCGGAGGAGCTGGTGGAGGTGGCCGGGGTGAGGACGGTCTGGAGCTCCCTAGTTGGGATGCTACCCCCGCGACCCGGACCCGGATAAGCGGAGGAAGACGACGACGAGAACAAATAAAATAATAAAACTTGATAAGGCAAACAGCTGACAAAAACATCAAACAACAGTTTACAGAGATACAAGTGAGATAATGGAAATGAGTTAAATCAACACCATCATAAACTAAAGAAGAGCTTTTTCATACATCTTGATGTGAATTTACTGTGATGCAGCCAGGGTCCGAAATTAACACTTGCCACTCGCCAAATGCGAGCAAATTGCTCCATTTGGCGAGTAAATTTTTGAGCTCTATCTGCCACATAGCGAGTAAATGTTTGCACCAAATTAGTTATGTTTATCAGTCATCTTCCATGGATTTCTGTGATACTCCTCCCACCTGCATGCCACGTACACAAATGTACGCGAAACGTGAGCGCCGCATCCAACGTCATTTCCGCCTATCCCATTCAATCAGTTTATCAAGTTAGCAGTTAGCTTCGTGTTAAAACTAGCGGTGAAATGTGGCGGTTTTTAACTGGAGTCAGCCAGCCTTCCAAAAGAAAACTCGTCGAACTGGAAGAAAAACCACCAGGACCAGTGGTAACCAGAAGATTTTGTGAAAAGTGGCGAACTGGAGATGGCGGAGTCGTAAGACAATGGCTACATTATGATGGTCACGTAGATGTGTCATGAGATTTGAAGCGTTGCTGCCTTTCACAGACACTTTTTCCTGCACGTGCTGCAAACAGGATATCCGTCTTCTATCAACTGTCCCTCTAGCCTGGCAAGCCAGACTAAATAAATTTATTATTCAGTCTGGCAACGCTCCATTGACGGCTCTCGGTTGTGGGGCGGGTTCTACCGTTGTCTTTCAAATGATCTCTGCATTCCATTGGACAATGAATGTGACATACTCTTGTTTCACTCTGTTGCATCATCCCACCCACCAGGCATATAGAGTGCCCTGATTGGCCCACAAAGCAGATAAAGCTCTGTGATTTGTTCACTAAGCAGATAGAGCACTATGACTGGCCTACCATTATGGACCAATCACAGCTTTTTATGTGTTTGAAACCCCTCTAGAGAGCTGTGATTGGCCAGCCAGAATGCTGTTGGGGCTGCAGAGGTTCCAGTGGAGCATTCCTAGACCAAACTTTGCAAAGCAAGAATTTGGTCTAGTTCACTAGGCTACTGTCCCTCGGCATTCTTCAAATATCCAAAAAATGCCCATACTTCCCACTTTGTCTTCTTTGAGAGATAATAAATGTCCTGCGCGCTTCCATCTCCTCCTTCGGCCATTATTTCAGCTTTAGCTCCAAGAAAGTTTTGGTCGTAAACAACAAAGTGCGCATGTGCCGCCGGCAGCTTCAGCAGATGATACGGTGGCTGGTAAGGGTCACCGCACCTACACTGCAGCCACGGTAATCCACCGATAATATATGTTTTAAAAAACAAGATGGTTATTATTATTGTCAACTTTTTTACCGGGGTTTACCGCTACACCGGTTACTGTGACAACCCTAGCCCTGACACACTTTCAGATATTCTCATGGTGCAGCTGTGTTCTCCAGAGATCAAGGACTATGACCCAAATGAGGCTGTAATGCTTTGGCACAAAGACGGTGTCAGAAGCAGGAGGCCAGACTTCATGGACAGAGAAACAAGGAGTCTGACTAGATTTCAATGAAAGAGTTCATAAAAACATCTCTAAAAATAAATAAATAAATGGTAAAAATTACAAAAGAGTTGTTTTTATTAATTGATGTTTTAATTATTTTGTCACTCTGTTTGGAATCAACATAATATAGAATAATATGCTTTAGGTAGATCTAAATCGTTTAGAATTTTGGCCGGAAAAAATATGCTTGGCCGGTAGATTTTCATCATCTACCAGCCAACTTGGCCGGTGAGTAATACATTTTATTTCAGACCCTGGATGCAACAATTCTGAAATTTATAGCAATTCCTGTAAAGAGATTGGGAAGGATTAGCAAAACCATATAATATACAGAAAACATCAGTAGAGTTTATTGAAACATCAGATGAATTTTAAGCTACAGGTCGCACACAACTGTTTCTGTGAATGAGGAACAGTAGTCTCAATTTATGCAGCCAGGTATTTTTTCATCAAGGGACTTGTCCATGGACTGAGAGTCCTGGCTGAAGATTAGGTTGGAACGGTTCCAGTCCTCGTTCTTTGATCAGGATGGTTTCAGTCTTAAGTTGATGAGTTTCTTGAAGTCCAGGTCTGGAATGCAAGAATGGAGTTTGGGATGTGAAAGCGCACAGTTCAACTTCTCAATAGGCAGACGTCTGGGTCCTTCCATGGCATGTTGAGGTGGTTGTCCACCTGTCAGGGAGCTGATTTTGTCCCCCAAAAGTCCTTCAGATCCTTTGACCGTGAAACCAGGTTGGAGATTGGGTGCAGGTGATTGAAGCAGTTATTCTTTTCCAGCGTCTCTTCTTCGCTGTGTCCTGTCGTAGTTGCATCCAGGGGGTCTTCAGCCGAGGTGGGTGCAGGTTACGTTGTCATGTAGGCAGGGTTTTTCCTGGCTCAAGTTGAGGCAGAGGTGGTACCATCCTGACCATGCTCCAGCAAATGCATACTCTGTGCATTCAACTGCCTCACTTTTTTAAAGGCAAAATATTATAAAAGGCTCAATAATATGCTTTAGATGTGTTTAGTTCCCTTTTCCCCATCTGATATTTATAGTTAAAATGTATAAAAATACTTGACCTACATTTCAGTAACATTTTAGGTTTGTATTATTAACACTCATCTTAGTCAAAAAACACGTAAATACACTGCTCACAAGAATTAAAGGAACACTTTTTGTATTTGGCATGGCATAAAATCAATTAAACATGTCCGATAATTTCCTGGTTGATTAAGCAGCTGAGGGCATTGTTAATCACTTTCAGCTGTATTGGTGTTCATGGACTTAACGACAGGTGCACTAAAGTGATGATTACAAAACCCTCAAAACAGGACTGGTTTAACTTGTAGAGGTCATTTCAAGTTTCTACCTCTTGATCTTTTTTGGCTGGTTTTCCACTCATGCTAGTTTTGGCTTGATTAATTATCTCTACTGGCAGTATGAGGCGATTCCTTATCCCTACAGAAGTTGCACAGGTTGTCCAACTTCTCCAGGATGGCACATCCACACGTGCTGCAGCAAGAAGGTTTAATGTGTCTCCCAGCACAATCTCCAGAACATAGAGGAGATTTCAGGAGACTGGCGGTTATTCTCGGAGAGCTGGACAGGGCCGTAGAAGGTCCACAACCCATCAGCAGGTCCGATACCTGCTCCTTTGTGCAAGGCGGAACAGGCTGAGCACTGCTTGTGCCCTACAGAATGACATCCAGAGGGCAACTGGTGTGAATGTCTCTACCCAAACAATCAGGAACAGACTTCATGAAGATGGCCTGAGGGCCCGACGTCCTGTAGTGGGCCCTGTGCTCCCTGCCCAGCACCGTAGAGCTCGACTGGCATTTGCTCAAGAACACCAGAATTGGCATGTCCGCCACTGGCACCCTGTACTTTTTACAGACGAGAGCAGGTTCACCCTGAGCACCTGTGATCGACGTGAAAGAGTCTGGAGAAGACAAGGAGAACATTATGCTGCCTTCAACATCGTTCAACATGACCGGTTTGGTGGTGGGTCAGTGATGGTCTGGGGAGGCATATCCATGGAGGGACACACAGACCTCTACTGCCTAAGAAATGGTGCTCTGGCTGCCATAAGGTATCAAGATGAAATCCTTGAACCCTTTGTCAGACCCTACGCTGATGCAGTAGGTCCTGGTTTTCTCCTAATGCACGACAATGCCCGGCCTTATGTGGCAAGAGTATGCAGGCAGTACCTGCAGGATGAAGGAATTGAAACAATTGAATGGCCTTCATGATCCCCTGACTTAAACCCAATAGAACATCTGTGGGACATTATGTTTCGGTCCATTAGGCAGCACCAGGTTGCTCCTCAGACTGTACAAGAGTTCAGGGATGCCCTCATACAGATCTGGGAGGAAATGCCACAAGACACCACCCGTTGTCTCATTAGAAGCATACCCTGACGTCAAGCATGCACACAAGCTTGTGGGGGCATCACAAGATACTGAAAAGCAATTTGAGTTGCAAAAATTAAGTTTGTGAAACAATGGACTAGCCTGCCACATCTTCATTTCACTCCAATTTTAGGGTGTCTTCACAAATGAGCCCTCTGTAGGCTGATAACTTTTATTTCCATTAAAAGACTTGGCATCCTTTTGTTCCTAGGACATTGCCCTGTCATTATTTGTATAGATATCCAACTTCATATTGAGATCTGATGTATCTAATGTGTTTCTTTAAAGTGTTCCTTTAATTTTTGTGAGCAGTGTATATCCAGTAAAAGATAATGCATTTCATTAACATGCATGTGTATTGGAAATGGTAATAACATTTAATTTCTGCTGCTAACAATAAGGTGTTTTTACAGGACCAGAGCGTTTGCAAAACAGGATTTGCCGCAGCTCCCTGGGGAGGATATAGGTCGTTTATAAGATCAGACACTAACAGTGGTGGTAATGTGATTGATCTGATTTGATTTGATTGATTGATTGATTGATATGATGTGGCGCAATCGTGGCAGTTTTATAAAAGATTAGGTGATGGTGGCATAAAGGGGGTATGGGGTGGTCTCTGCCGCAGACTTTTGTTTATCTTTTTAAAAAAGCAGCTCCTATCCCCATCAGTCCCTCTGCAGTCTCTGGTGATCTGAGCTTCAGCTCTAACAGAGAGGCTCATGGAGCGCTGCAGCGCTCCAGTTTGCCATCTCAGCTGATTTTGTTCAAAAAGCAAACCTTATTGCCCGTGTTTACTTCCATTTTCAATAAATTTGCCAGCCGGAGCTCAGCAATAACTCCCCACGTCATCATGACATCTGCCTTTGTTGCACCAGGGCGCATACGACAGACCATTACCGCAATATTACTACCAAGCGAGGCGGAACGAATGCCGCAAAATTTGCTCAATGCCATGATGGCATGGCGCTTTTATAGACATACCATTGCGGTAATATTACGCTGATTTGCTGGCATGGTATGTCTTGTAAAAAGGGGTAATGTAATGGTGGCATGTCTATTATGTACGGGTTAGGGTTAGGGGGATGTTCCATTTTGCCTTGGCCCCCAAAGTGCCTTGAAACGGCCTTGGGTGTGTGACTGAGTTTTGAAGGTGATCTGAATTGTATCAGATGTATAAATATTACATGTGTATAACTTATTATTTTATACAGGTAAAAACGTGTAATGGAGATAAATCTACCTACATTTTATTTTCAAGCTTTGTTTTCTTGTTTTTATTTAGCTATTGTCCTGTCCTGTCTGTCTCTCATCTTTCTGCATCTCCTCTAAACTCCAGAAAAACTGCTTGGATTCTTTTTCACCTCATCAGTTACTTTTGAGCAGATCAAAGGGATCTCCTGACCGCAAAGCGGAGTGCACGTTTCGATTCTGCATCAGTGAGGTGAAATCACCGCAGCACACGATGAGCGGAGCACATCAGGAACGATTAAAAGATAGTAACAGAGGATATAAACAGATATGAATGATCATGTGTTTATAATAATCTTTTGTTGCGTCACCTTGAGAATGTATCGTGTGCTGGACGCAGCAGGCGCACCAACGACAAGCGGTCTGCGTCCTCTCCGCTCAACAGAACCCCGCTACAATGAGAGTCCATAAATATTGTAATGTAGGCAGAAACTGGATCTTTCCTGAAAGATATCTAGCCCCCATAACTCGATCCCTGCTCCTGGATATTATAACCGGACATTTTGATCAATGTAGGAACCCCCCCCCCCTCCCTCCAGCACCAACCATAGATATGTACCAACTAGTGAGAAAAGCAATGTTTATAATCTTTTTCTGCAGCGGTTTTAGCGCTTTTCGGTGCGCCGCTGCTGATACAGCTCCCCTGTAGTGGTGCAATGCTGCCACTACAGGCAAAATAACGTCCATATAGCTGGGGGCAGAGTGAAATCAGTCTGGGCGGCACAAAAATAGCTGGAGGCGGCCGCCACGCAAATTTGAACGCAGGAAAAACCCTAACATTAATTATAATAATGTTAATGATAATACTTCTCACAACACACAAAGTAGTGATTTTATTTTATTTTATTTTTGCTTTCCTGAAATATTTAGTGTTTAGAGCTTTTAATGGTTTATATCTGTTAGATTGTTACTGATAGCAGCTACTTTTAAGTGTTTCAGTTTTCCTTTTGACTTTTGTGATGCTTCGTGCTTCAGCATGTAGGTGTAGAAGAAGAAGAAGAAAGTATCATTTCTATAGCACCTCTCAAGATAAAAATCAGGAGGCGCTTCACAAAAACAAAACGTAAAAATATAAAAAAGCATTTAGAAAATGTTTTAAAATATATTTAAAATGTAGCCTAGTGAACTAGACCAAATTCTTGCTTTGCAAAGAATGGTCTAGGCATGCTCCATTGGAACCTCAGCAGCTCCTACCAGAACTCTGGCTAGCCAATCACAGCTCTCTAGAGGGGTTTCAAACACATAAAGAGCTGTGATTGGTCCATAATGGTGGGCCAATCATAGTACTCTATCTGCTTAGTGAACAAATCACAGAGCTTTGTCCGCTTTGTGGGCCAATCAGGGCACTCTATATGCCTGTTGGGTGGGATGATGCAACAGAGTGAAACAAGAGTATGTCACATTCATTGTCCAGTAGCATGCGGAGATCATTTGAAAGACAACGGTAGAACCCGCCCCACAACCGAGAGCCNCTGAGATGGAAGAAGGAAGAACCAACAAGATAACTGACATGAGAATCCAGGGTGAGAGCTGGGTCAAAGGTCACACCAAGATTCCTAACAGAAGGTTTGGTGTGAGAAGCAAGCTGACCAAGAGAGTCTGACTTTGGGAACCAGCTTGTCTGGGGCACAGATGAGGATCTCAGTCTTGTCTTCATTCAGCTGAAGAAAGCTCCCAGCCATCCAGGTTTTGATAGAGTCTAAGCAGGTGTGTAACAGCTGCAGCTTAGACATCTCATGGGGCTTAAAAGAGATGTACAGTTGGATGTCATCTGCATAAAGATGGTAGGAGATTCCTTTGAATGAGCTCAGGATGTGCTGAAGAGGAAGCAGATAGAGGAGGAAGAGCAGAGACCCCAGCACAGAACCTTGTGGGACACCATGGGTAAGAGAGGTGGTGGAGGACCTAAACTTGGAGACGGCCACAGAAAAGGAGCGCTCAGAGAGATAAGAGGAGATCCACTCCAGAGCAGATCCTGATAGGCCTACCCAGTCTCTGAGCTTCTCCAGTAGCAGGTGATGGTCAACAGTGTCAAAGGCTGCAGTCAGGTCCAGTATGACCAGAACAGAACAGTCCCCTGCATCACTGTGAGTCAGAAGGTCATTAGAGACCCTAAGAAGAGCTGTTTCAGTAGAATGAGCTCTACGAAAACCTGACTTTAAGCTATAATAGATGTTATGTTCATCAAGAGCAGCTGTGAGTTTTTTAGCCACAACCTTTTCCAAGATCTTGGGGATGAACGGAAGTTTAGAGATGGGTCTGAAGCTGCTATGGAGAGAGGGGTCGAGACTCGTTTTTGTAAGAAGCGGGTGGATTACAGCGTTCTTAAAGTAAGCAGGGACCTGACCAGAAACCAGAGAAGCATTGATTATAGAGAGCACGCTGGGACCGATGGACTGAAAAGCACTTTTAAACAAAGATGAGGGTAAGATGTCGAGGGGGCATGCAGAGGTCTTCATAGAGGTAACTAGTTTGGTTAACTCAGGCAAAGAATCCGGAGCAAAGCTATAGGATGATGACTCCTGGTTGGAGTCGGGAGAGGCACGATAAGGCTGAAGGAGAGATGCTAGATCTAACCTTATTGACTTTGTCCACAAAGAAGACAGAAAGTTCTCACAGTCTGTAACAGAGTGGATGGCGGCTGTAGGAGTGGCAGGAGAGACGATGCTGCTGATGGTGTTAAACAGCACCTTGGTGTTCCATTTGCTCTGGGACACCAGGTTGGAGAAATAGGAAACCCTTGCATCTCTGACTGCAGAGTTAAAGGATGTCAGAAGATCCTTTAGGTGCAGCAGATGGACGTGGAGATGGGTTTTCTTCCACAAACGCTCAATTTTTCTGCATTGGCGCTTCAGGCTGCGAAGGCTGTCATTAAACCAGGGAGTAGGGTTCACTGCAGGAACTGATCTGGTTCTGACAGGACAGATGTTGTCCAGAATGGAGAGGCAGTGCTCATTAAACTGAGAAGTTAAGGAATCTGGGTCGTTATCAGAAGAACAGGGTGGATCAAAAGCAGCAGAAAAATTGCTAGCTGTGCTCTCATTAAGAAAACGAGAGCTAACCATACGGCGAGCAGGAGGTGGGGACGCAGAAACTGACAAAGAAAAAAATGGCCGTTGAGGAAGTGAGGTGTTAACCTGTCCACATGGTGGAAAGAGAAAGATTATTGCAATCAGGATAACTTAACACAAGCTGTTGTTTGTCTCGGTCTACCACTGAGGCAGGACTTTCAGCTATGTTAAAGAAATCAGCAGATTGTGACTGTGATGGAAGCTGAATCTATGGTGGCACAAGTTCTGAACCAGGTGGGGAATCTGGTGTTCCCACCTGCTCAGAGCTACCAACCGTGAGACAGCGGAGGTCCGGAGGCAGAGCCGCGGTCGAAGGCAGGTCCCCCTGTGACCAGAGCTCCCCCTTTTCCTCATCAATGAAAGCATTAATTTGGCTCAAAAAAATCCATGCCATGGGTGAAATCCATCCTTGCATGATCGGAGATGTAAACCGGGTGTGTCAGAGTCATGGGGCCGAGTGTTATCTGGAGATCGACTCT
>SSNQ01000441.1:374615-395391 GCA_006942095.1 Nothobranchius kuhntae | reverse complement strand
GAGCGGGCAGTAGAGTCGAGAGTCCCAGACCTTCTCCCCAGCTCCTCCGGCCGGGGGAATCCCAAGGGGTATTGTTTTATTCCACAATTTAACTCCATATATGGAGATACAATGTTCCTTTACGAGTATCCGATGTCTAGGTATGTTAAATAATTCATGTCCCTTTAAATCATATTTGCTATGTCTTTTTGTAAATCGTTTAATTAATCCTGCAGGTACGTTCCTTTTGTTTGCATTATACATACATTTTAAAATATTGTAGTCCACCAGATCATAGAATTTTAGTGTTTTTAATTTAATAAATAATGGATTGGACGGATCTCTGTAGTTGCTCCTTGTGATTATTCTTATTGCTTTTTTCTGTAAGATGTAGATCGAATTTGTGTAAGTTTTATATGTTGTTCCCCAGATTTCAATGCAGTAGTTCAGGTATGGTATGATCAGTGAGTTATATAACAAATATAATGAATTATTATCAAGCAACCCTTTTGCTCTATGTAACAGTGCAATAGTTTTAGATATTTTAGTTTTGACACTGTTTATATGCAGTTTCCAAGACATTTTTTCATCAATGATGACTCCCAGATACTTGACTTCTTTAACTCTTTTAATATTAATCTCATCGATATTTAATAAAATTTCATCATTTGAATTTGTATTACTAAATATCATAAAACAGGATTTATCACTGTTTAATGATAGTTTGTTCCCATCAAACCATAGTTTAATTTTTTTCATCTCTGTTTGTATCACTTCTATCATCTGCTCAACATTATCTCCTGAATAGTAAAAAGTTGTATCATCTGCAAATAAGGTGTATTTTAATATTTTGGATGCCTCAACAGAGAAAGAGACCTCAGGAAGAATAGCTCCACACTATGGTGTGAGCTAATGAGGTTCTCAATAAAAAAATTAAAAAAATAAAATAAAAACATAGTAGAGTGATGAAATTTGGTACACTTGTAGAACTCAACAATACGCACAGAAAAGCCTCTTGCACCCATGGTCAATATCAAACAGGAAGTCGGCCATTTTGGACTAAAGTGGCCATTTTGACCCCGTTTTGGCCATTTCTAGGGTCTATATTTAGTTGAACAGTTTGGTCATTTTTCGCACGATCGTCTAAAAATAGTGTGCCATCGAACAGAAGCGATGGACGATTCAAAGGAGACAATAAAATTGACTTTTCGTAAATACTGAAGGGGCGGGGCCAGGCCTCAAATTTCGAGCACTCGCCAAAAAAATTCAAATTGCTATAATTTCATAAATGAAAGAATTGCAGTTAAAGTAATTTTCTATGGACAATCGTCATTGCCCCCCGAAGACAAATGAATGGTCGATTGATGATGTCACATAAGCCCCGCCCCCTCAGATCAAGTGCCTGTTTAAGGATGTGACCGACATCGGCGATTGCATGCTGTGTCATAGTACGAGTCCAGTGTTCACCCGTTTCCGACAGGTTGCCGAAGGCTGTCTTCATCTTATCAGTACATGCCATAGCGGGGTCGAACTTTACAAAGACCTTTTGTGAAAACAGGCGATAGTCAGTCATCAGCAGACCTGGGCGATCTCGGAGTGCGATCCCCGAAGAGGGCCCAGGTTCATACAGACGCATCAGAGGTGGCCGATGAGCAATACCAACCGCAGTTGACAGCAGGCCGAAACACGTGACTAACAGAACGCATCTCACCAGAGCCGGGAATGGAAACCAGGGGCATTTCAGGTTGTAGACTTGCGTGGACATGCGAGGGTCTGGCGCAGGTGGAGGCTCCGCAGGGCTTACGGTCGACACGCAGGTGGAATCAGAGATGTCGGTGTCATCCAGCGCTGGTACAGGACACCAGACCCCCATGCCCTCGGTAGGCGAGTCACCAGCCTCCGGGCCCAAGGTCACCAGCGCCTGCTGCAGCGCGACGCCGTCACCAACGTCTACCACCTGTCTTCCGGTATCGAGGTCGTCCCCCCCAAGGCTCTGGGCGTCAATGCGAGTAGTAGCCCCACCCTCAGCTCCCCCTTCAGTAGGTGGATTTTCCACCGCAGGGCTTGATGGCGCGGGCGCTTTCTCATCACAACCACTAACCCCCCCTTGGGTAGACGTCTCCCTCAACCCCGTGTGGAAAGGTTTCACAGAGACCACGTAAATACCCTGGATGTCACGGCCATCCCTGGTAACAGACCGATCGACCGGGTCGACAACTCCGTCGACCTCGTCACCGTCTGACCCCGCAATGAGGCGCCCAAGGGCCTCTAAGGGTTTCGGACGGGTCAAAGCAGTCCGGAGCGTCCAATCATGCTACGCAATTCCGGCACCAAGGCGCGCCAACAGGTCACTCCCCAGCACGAGAGGAAACGAGTCGACGTTAGTCACCAACACTGGGTGGTGCACTGACATGACTCCTAGTGTGAGGTCGACGAACGCCAAACCCGTGAGGGGTGTCCGGATGTCATTGTACGATGGATTCGGCGCCGTGCAGGGCGTGAGTGTTAAGCTGTGACCCAGCGACTCTGCAGCCATGCGGACCTGCTCCCAGACAGAGCCGGACATGACTGTATGAGCTGAACCAGTGTCAATAAGAGCCTCACAGTCCAGCACCCCCGCCATGGTCACCAGAACGTGAGGTTTCTTCGTAGGACCACGTCTGACGATATCGCCTAGGACTATGCGTGGGAATCCGTTCGATTCGTCAGATCGGCTTTTTGATATGTTAGGCCGGGTCTTCCGTTTGCTAGGCCAGGTTACCGGTTCTGCGCGTGCCACCGCACAAGCGTTGACAGAATTAATCACCGCAGGAGTCACCCACGCCGCAGGTGCCGGCGGACGTATCACCGTGGCGGGCCTCACCTCTACCGCGCTGGCCTCAGCAACCGAGCCACAGTGTGGTGGCGAAGTCTCTACCGCCGTCATGCAAAGGATCCCCTTCCGTGTCGTCGAGTCACTCCTCAGTACTCTAAGTAGCTCCTTCATCACCCGACGCTCTTCTGGGGTAGCTGTCTCAGACTCAGGTTCCCGCTCTCTGGTGGGGCTGTGGTTCCCGCGAGACGCATGCGGGGACCTCGTCCTCGGAGGAGTGCGTCTCCCGCCCGGGTGAGGCGACTCCTTCCTGTAGGGCCCCGGAGAACCCCCCTTTTCACCGAAAGAAACACGACGTTTAACGTGTCCCGGCCGTGGTGACTTAGGGGCCCCCCCGCGAGCAGGCGGAGGGGTCCGAGTTCTCTCTGGGTCCCGTCGCTTGTTGGTTGCGGCGAATGTCTTCTGATGTTTGTCAGCAGTCTGCTGGGCCCCCTTTTGCTGAGGTCCAGCTCTAAACCCTTTTGGCTTACGATCCTTGTACGCAGCACCCTCTAGTTGCAGCGCGTCCCTGTCCCCTAACGCCATTACTGAGGCATTGCTTGAACCCTTACCGGTTTTACCAAACCGAACGAAGGCGCAGCTCGCCATTCGTCTGAGCTCATCCATGGGAGTGGTCTTAGGATCCACTGTACCCATGTATGAGCTATAGTGGGCATGTAGGTTTTCGAGGAATAACGCTTTAAAACCTTTATCCTCCTCCATTCCATCCTTGCATTCCGTACCAAAGTACGCGTTGAAGAGACGCTGATAGTAGACCTGTGGGTCTTCAGCACGACCTTGCTTGACTGATAAGGCTAGCTGTAAGCCAGCTTCCTGTGAATTGTAGGTGTACTCTTTTCGAACTGCATTTTCTAGCTTTTCGTAGTCGTCAATCACGTTACGCTTGCGATCAATGAGCGAACCCATGCCATCGGAGGTCAGTCTTATCAGAAAGATCCTGTCCTCCACGGACATTCCCGGACACCGCCGGAAGTGGTGACGGAGGTCGCTCAAATACGCATCAACCGGGTACGAAGTATTCGGTGCAGGGCTGAAACGTTTGACGCTCCGAGCCATCCAGTAAACGTCCGGCTGAGGATAACCACGGTACAGGGCTGGTGGAGGGCGCCCATATGAACCAGTTGCCCCGGATGATGGACTTGACTTCTGCCAACCCCATCAGGTGTGCTTCCACCCGCCGGTGGAGCGGCGTCCCTAACATAAAGGGTCGGAGGAGGTGGTGTTGTCTGAGCGGTCAGGGGCATTTCTTGTTTCGGTGCTGTCGCTCTAGCCAGCTTTGACTGCACATGACCCATCTCTGTTCGCAGACTTGCTATGTCGTTTTTAAGCGCATTTGCTTCCTGTTTTAAACTGTAGTTCTCATTTTCCAATTTGTCCAGTTGCTGTGCCAGCTGATCCTTTTCACCCAACGCCGCTGTCGTCACAGCATCAGATGCCAAAAGCAGGTTGTGGACCGTGTCTCGCCGACTCAGTTCTTTCTCCCACAAATGAGCTAACGGTACCGAGAAATCCACTAGGAAGTTTGTGCGGTCTTTCCCTGAAAGGGACTTACCTGAGGCGGGGATATCTGATATAGCAGATTGAAGTAAGGATTGCAGGTCATCATCGGTGTGATGCCGAAGGCCGGCATCGTAATTGTGTTCCTTTAAGTCTGACTCTCCTACCACAGATTCCACGGCATTAATCACCTGGAGTCCCAGTGAGCGTAGGTTTTCCTCTGCTGCAGACATCTTCAATTAAAATGACTATTGAAGAAGTATTGACAGGTAAACCCGGTTTATGAATGAACTTTCAGGCTAAAACCGTCAAGTAATGCCAAAAATGTCACTCTCTTTTGACCTACCCAAGATGGCCGGTCGAGCTACGTGATGGGTCACCTAAGATGGCGGATTGTTGCGCATGCGCTGTCCGTCACTCGGCGTTTAGCCCCGTAGACGAACACGATTCTACACGCCGGAGCATTTTACAAGAACCGCCGCTAATGCTACCGACTGTACTTAGTACTGGAAGGTTTAGCGGATGTTGGGACGCAGAATAGCTGCGTCGGAACAGTTTGGCAGTTTACCGGTACGCGTGACCGTGTCTAAACCGGGTGTGGCTAGTTAGCTCTGCAGCTAAGCTAGCGAATGCCTGGAGTGACCAGGTCTGAATAGTCCGTTTAACCAAACGTGCCTTAGCGACGAGGTAATTTAGGGACTTTAGCGTCCGCACTCTGGGGTGCAGATGCGCTCTTCCATGTATAACGTCGGCTTATAGCGAAATAATGTTAGCGGTTGAAGCTAACTATTATGCTAGCGAGTTAACCGGGAATGGACAGACGCAGATCAGACGTCTTCCGAACGGAAGTAACTTCCGACGGGGATATTTCTATCTCCGATTTCACAAATAATTGCACACAGTGTCACAAACACCGCGACAAACAATAAAACAGACAGTTTGCAACGTACCAAGACAGGAAAATACCTTCAGATGTAGGCCTTAAAATGGCCGCTAGTATCACGTCAGCTTTAAGGTGTTTTGAGGAAACAGCGCCTCCTGTGGAGGGTGATGAATGTGCACCCCCCGTTATGAGAAGCCCCTGTCTCACTAGCTGCTGAATGTGAAAGCTTACTTTACTGAACTCACACGGTTCAACAAATCCCAAAATGTCGCAAACTCAACACAAAATGTATTAAAACTGTGTAGATATCTGGCTTAAGGCTCGCCATTCATGTAGTGGAATATGGTTGTATATTCTTACACTTTTATTAGGTCCAGATATTATAATCAGAAGAGGTTGTTTTTATCTTCAGGGAGTTTTATTTAAACACTTTGTATTGACTTAGAGACAAGAAAAGAGAGAGTTGGGATCGTTTAAGAATCTTTCATTTCTATAATTATAAATTCAAACAATGCCCCAGGACTAACTCTCTATGATGGATGCATATGGATTTGAATGTTGAAGTGTTGGTGCGTGTGTGTGTGTGTGTGTGTGTGTTCAGAATCTCCAGGCTGAGGCAGGCGGATCTGGTTGTCTGATGTTATGACTAGGGACCACGAGGCTTCAGAAGCTCATGACATGAATCGCCATCTTGTGCCGTGTCTATGTACCGTATGGAGTCTCCCGCGTTCAGATCCGGAATGCCAGGTCGACTCGGACCTTCCTTCGGTGCTCGGACTGATGGTACAGCTTCTGGAGCACGACAAACCAGTCTACGGGTAGCTCCGGCAGTAGCGACAGGTCTCAGCGCGTTCAGCTTTTATTTTGAAGGAACCGTCGTCTTGTTGTTCAAACGACAGAATTTCCAGCTTGACAGTTCTCAGCTTAAAAGTAGAAAAACACAGCTGGCCAGACCATAATCTCCTTTAGCGATGATGATTTGAGAGCTGGTTGAAACTACGTTGAGTCTATGATGGAACTTCTTTGGAGCTGGGATGGAACTAAAGTTAAAATGGCGTTGCCTTGTTTTATTAACTTAGTTGTTTATAAATCTTAGCAAATCGGAGTGGACGATTCAAGTAAACAGCCCAGATTCTGCCCTGCAACAGACGGAAGCTCTGATTGGATGAGAACAATGTGTCATGCGTTTTTATGTTCTGTGGATCAGTATGTCTGGTGCAGTCCTGTTTATTCATTAAACACATAAATCATGACATCTTGATTTCACAGATCATTCACCTGATTATTATTGATCAACATATGTTTTGATTAGCTTTATCACAAATAAAGTTCTTGGATTAATTAATGGAAAGCGTTCTTCTTCTTTCTTCTGTCTCCTTTCCTGGAATGTAAACATTCAGAAACAAGCACTCGACCTTGGCGATTCATGCACACTGTTACTGTGTGAAGGGGCAGCTGTTAAGGGCAGACAATAGGATCTTAATAACGCTACATTATATAACCACCCAGTTTAGAGCTCCCAGCTGCTGTGTGTCTTGTGACACAGGGACCATGATGGAAATTCATCTTCCAGAAAGTCTGGCTCATCATTTAGCCAGATTTCTAAGGTATAGGCCAACAATGTTTAGGTTAGTTTTGATAAGGTCTGTGCATCTCTCCTTTCATGGCGTAACTTTTCATATTTTAGTTCCTGGGTGCCTTCAGTGTGCAGGGACTGTCCAAGCAGACATTCTATCGACATCAGGCAAAGCTGTTAATTCCAACAGTGAGCTGGCAGTGGCAGCTACAGCAAGCTGATTTCATCCAGGAGGCTACTGAATGACCTGTGACTCTTGGTGGTGACATGCGAGCTGATTCACCTGGTGAATACGTTTAAATTTATTTATTTTATTCCTTTCCTATCAAATGTAAATTAAGTAATGACTTGCATTTCTGAAGGATACTCAGCCAAATATGGCAGCTACACCATGATGCATCTCAAAAGAAACAAAGTTATTGATATCCAACTTGTACAGGATTCAAAATTACCTGATGATTCCAATACATTTCATGGTTAATTATTCACAGATCAATGGAGAATTATGTTTATTTTCAGAGCAATGAAAATGGAAATAGTGTGCGAATGGAGAAGGAGGGATTTGTGCGAAGTCTGAGCACACTTTTGGAGAGGGGGTTCGATGTGCAGCAAGTTGTGACTGACTCACAGTGAGTGGTGACATGGGTGCAGAAATATTTGCGGGAGGAAAAAAAGGAAACCAGTCACTACTTTGACCCCTGGCACATGGGAAAAGGTAATCTTTGGGGATGTATATAGTGAATATTACAGGAATTTTTTTTCTATTTTAAATGTGGGTCTATTTGGCTCTTCATGAATTGGTAAGAAAATCGAAGAGCTGGGGAAGAGAAAGACGACCCAGGATGTGGGACTGTGGAAGCAAAGTGTGATGAACCATCTCTACTGGTCAGCATCCCTCTTTATTCCAGATCGGTTCAGCATTTACATGCTAATGTGGCGATATTTCACAGAGTGGTAATGTTGTTCTTATGTTATGTTTTATATTGCATGTTTTCTGATTGATTAGGTGCTTTTAGGTTGATTTTTAACTGTATGGGTGTTTTTAGTGATTGCTGCAACATTTCATCCCATCTGTGTTAATCCTCCCCAATTACCCACACCTGGGAGCGGGGTGTGGACTGGACTGGCAAACAATAACAGAGGCAGGGCGGGAGGTGAACGGGCGGAGGGTTTTGTTTATTTAAGGGAGCGGACGTGGAGATGCGGAAACGTGAGGGGAAAGGAAAATACTCGGCTGGAGCCAGACAGACACCGCAAGCTCCGCAAGGACTGGAAGGAGATCCACTGGCGGCACGGACAGCAGCAGCAGCGGCAGGAGAAGCAGCAGCAACAGCGGAGAGAGAGATCCGTGGCCGGAGACGCCAGCGCACAGAGCGCAACACGGCAGGCGGGCAGAGTTACTCTGCCCCCGCACGTAAGTAATTGATCAGTACCTGGCAGTGTTAGAGTTGCTCTCTCTCTGTGAGTGGTCTGGTGCCGGGGACCAATTTACTGCCGGAGTTGTTGTGTGCCACAGGGGCCGGGCCGAGAAGGAGGCAAAATGGATCCACCGTGCGGCGATCCTGTGGTTCCCAGACGACAACGCCGGCCTTGGAGTTTCCTTGGTCGAGAGCTCAGCAGGGCCGGACTAGACCGCCTTGTCCCTTGGGGCCCTGTGCACACTCGATTGAATGCTTTTTTTCCCCTTGGCATCATCATCAGGGTTTTGTAATGTCTCTTTTTAATTTGCTTTGGCTGTCGCACTGCTTGCCTTGTTTTTTTTAGAACCTATTTTAATCCTTTTAATATTAGTGGCACCTTCCATTCCACCTGGATCATGTCACAGATGCATAACCCAAACCAATATTACAATAACATAAACTCTTACACAAAACGCTCCTCTTGATAGAGCAAATCTGTTCAGCACATTCTGACAGAGAGACCACCTTTCTTCTGTCATGTTGCTGTACAGGACATTTTTAGAGTTTTTCTTTTTAAAGATAAATAGTATTACATTTAAAGAGCAATACTTTCACATTATCAATTTTCCCACACTTTTTGTATACCAGTATTTTATTGTTTTTCAATAAAGAATGACAAATTATTTAAGTTTGTTTTTTTTAGCACACAAATATCTATCTGTAAAAAGTATCTACAAAGCTAATATTTACATAACAAGTATGATTTGGTTTTGCAATACGGCACTCTGTTTATTTTAGTAAGATTTTTAAACCAAGTAAAGTTAGTAAAGAACACATTTCTATTGGCTGCTAAGAAACTGTTGGACTTAAAACAGGCCTGTTGTAGAAACAACTTGGCATAAATGATTCTTCCTTTTTTGTCTTAACCAAAGAAATTCCAGTAATTGAGCAAAAACATTTATTTTTTTACGTCACATTTTATAAAATAATAGGACACAAAGTGTCGGGACATTAAAAAAAAAAACTTAAAATAATAAAAGGGGCCCAGAGAGCTGCAGAGTGAGTGGAACATTGGATTGTGAAGGAAGTACGGTTCTCAACAGTGTGATATGAGGGTGTAGAAGGTGAAGCCGGTGCAGGTCCTCCTTCATGTTCACCAGATTCACACTGCAGATCAGGAGCTGCTCTTCCATGCATGGAGTTGAAAAAGAAGGGGAGAAGGTCTTTCCACCGCAGTCCTTCCCCCCCAACCGAACCAGGAGACACGGACGTCAGAGAGGCCAAGGTTGTCTGAGGGTCTCTGCAGCTCTCTGGGCACCACGCCTCACTCAGCTGTCACTGATGATCCAAATGGCTATGGAGAAAAAAATAACAGGTTTGGCCTTGCTGTTTAAAGTACAAAATCATACATAAAGTGGTCAAGACTAGGGTTGTCACGGTATGAAAATTTAACCTCACGGTTATTGTGACCAAAATTATCACAGTTTTCGGTATTATCGCGGTATTTTTTAAACGGTGCTGCATTGGTTCAGAAAGCATTGATAGTCCTGTTCTACACAAACTGAAATAGTTCTGAAAAGGTTTAACAGTGTTTATTAAACCTAAAATAACACAAAGCCTTAGCAAAAATGCAACTTTTCACAAGTAAAGGAACAAATGGCTTCTTTTTCTGGAACATGTTACAGTAGTCAGTGCAGGTTTAAATTATACAAATCCAAACATTCAAAACATAAACAATATGTTAACAAATCAAAGAAACACCACTTGTTTTCTCATATACTTGTTTTCTTCATTATCAAAATGAAAATCTAAAACTCCAGTCCACACTTGACTTGAGCACTGTACAAGTCAACCTTAAAAATATGTATTTAAAATAAATAGCCACTTTAAACAAATTACTAAAATAACTACTACACTATGTAATCAAATCCAAACGTTCAAGTATAAATGGCATTGAATAAGTAAACAAATCAATGACAAGGAACTAATTGTATATTTCTCTTCATCAACAAATAAGATGCTTCATCCAGCAACAGGGTGTCCGTGACACGGTTTAAATGCTGGCAGAGGACGCTGCGGCTGCAGTATATAGTGACTCGTTGCATTCTCCCTCAACCAAAAGTCCTCACGTCATGCATTTAAGCTAAAATGCTAATGTTAACTTACCTTGCACTGGCTGTAGAGACGTGGGTGATGGTGACGCAGATGTGCCATTAGATTCGAAGTGTTGCTGCCTTTTGCAGACACTTGTTTCCTGCACGTTCTGCAAATGGGATAGCCGTCTTATATTAACTGTCCCTCAGCATTTTTCAGAAATCCAAAATATGCCCATACTTCCGATTTAGTCTTCTTTGAGGGCTGATGGATGTCCTGTGCGCTGCCGTCTCCTCCTTCGGCCATTATTTCGGCTTCAAAGTTTTGGTGCCGTTGCAAACTAAAAAGTGCGTGTGCGCGCCGCGTGAACTTCAGCTGAAGCGACGGTGGCTGGTAAGGGTCACCGCGCCGAAACCGCGGCCACGGTAAACCCACCGAGATAATTTAGTTTTTTAAAAACTGGAAGGTTATTTTTATTGTCAACTTTTTTACCGGGGTTTACCGCTATACCGGTTACCGTGACAACTCTAGTCAAGACAGGTAATTGGAACTTACACTTGCTGCGTTGTGTAGCTGGTGGAGACACAGGCTGCCATGGTGACCTTTTAACAGATCTAAGAAAAAAATGTAATAAAGAATGAAACTTAAAAACTCCCAGACCTCATTTCATGATTGCTAATCAGCTATGGCTGATTTATTGTTTGGATCACAGTGAGTTACACTAATTCTAATATATTTTTATTTCTATTATACACACATACTTTTTAACTGTTATTTTCACATGACTGTTATCAGGCTGTCTTGTTCTGGTTCTCATGATAATAATTCTGTTTCTTCCAGTACGTTATCTTGTGCTTACTTCATCTGTATAATGTCTCTTTACTTTTGGTGAATTGTACTGAATCCAGAATAAAGGCTACTTGGCTGTACAAGATACAAACAGGTATTACGTTTTGGAAATTTATGAAATGTATTTAGCCTGCTAATTTATCTCAAATACTAATAACTACTGCATTTTCCGGACTATAAATCACACTTTTTTTCATAGTCTGGCCGGTCCTGCTGCTACGGAGCGACTTATATAACAAAATATGTAGGCTACACGGCGCTGCTGCGGGCCGGCTCCGACCCAAGAATGAGTTCCCCTGTCCCGCTGGTAGGGTTTCAAACACCGCCTTCCTCTGCTGGAGACCGTGGCGCGCTGCTGCGGCGCATTATTTGGTTATTGTTACCGGTACTTGTCTTGCAATGTGAAACGCTTGGTCTCAGATTTTGTAAGAAAAATAAAATTTCCCCCCAAAATACGACATATATGTTTCTTTCTTCTTCATTATACATTTTATGGCTGGTGCGACTCAGGAGCGACTTAATAGTCCTGAAAATACGGTACGTGATAAATAGTGAAAACTTGCTCAAAGCAAAATATATTTTCATTACGGAAATAACTTATAAACTTACCGATTTAAGATTTTTTATTCACAGAAAGGTATACGTTGTCACGATACGGGTGGTGTGGACCCAAAATGCAGTACCCAGGATGACACGGAGGCAGGGGTGAAGATATAAGTAAAAAGTCTTTATTTTGAAGGAGAGCCCAAAAAAACCAAGTAATCCAAGCTGGGAGCAAAAATCCAAAAACCAAAAACAACCAGATAAATATCTGGGGATCAAGAAACTCTGGAAATAACACAGAGGAACAAAACTGACAGAACCAACAAACGTTAATGGACCGACAAGAACACAGAGACAGACAGGGCTTAAATACGCTGGGAGGAGCAATCAGGGAAAATGGCAGCAGGTGTGTGAAGTGAGAGCTGGAGGGAAGACAGGTGAACCTAATCAAAATGGGCAAACAGAAACAGAGGACCAAATAGCCCTAAGAAACTCTAAGACACCAAAACTAAACCTAAAGGCTGCGGGAAGGACTAACACACACACACACACACCAATGCACTAATATATAAACAGGAAAGGGGAATGGACAAGCACAAGCACAAGCACACACACACACACACACACACACACACACACCCACACACAAACACTGAGCAGGAGACTGAATCTCACACACACGTTGAGCTGGGGACAAAGAAGCTGGGGACTACAAGGACACAGAATGTAAATGAGACCTGGAGGACCTGGGGATGAATGAGATGACACAAGACCTGGGAGGAATAGACTTAAAGGACTACAAACATAAGACACTAAACTGACACGCAGAAAAGGACACATGAGGGCGCCAAAGAGCTACAACATAAGACACATAACAGGGATGCAGACAAGGACACATGAGGGCACTAAGAGAGCACAAGGGGAGAACCTGGAGTGGAGCACAAGAGGAGCTGGGGAACAAAGGGACACAAGAGGGAATCTAGAGAGGGATGGAGGACACCAGGAGGCNCCCCCGCGACCCGGACCCGGATAAGCGGAGGAAGACGAGACGAGAGAATTTTTATTATTGAACATCAACCATGTTCTCAATGAACCCAAAAAACTCATTAATATCAAAGCTGAATGTTTTTGGAATTAGTTTTTAGTTGTAGCTATTTTAGGGGGATATCTCTGCAGGTGACTATTACTGTGCATAATTATTAGGCAACTTAACAAAAAACAAATATATACCCATTTCAATTATTTATTTTTACCAGTGAAACCAATATAACATCTCCACATTCCCAAATATACATTTCTGACATTCAAACAAATCAGCGACCAATATAGCCACCTCTCTTTGCAAGGACACTCAAAAGCCTGCCATCCATGGATTCTGTCAGTGTTTTGATCTGTTCACCATCAACATTGCGTGCAGCAGCAACCACAGCCTCCCAGACACTGTTCAGAGAGGTGTACTGTTTTCCCTCCTTGTAAATCTCACATTTGACCAAGGGCGTCAGTTTGTTTTCAGAATTGCTGGGGACAATAACCATACACTTGAGTGGGGTTTAAAAATTGCTGGGGACAATAAAGTTGGCTAGCACAGGGGTCGGCGGCTCTGGAGCCGCATGCGGCTCTTCCATCCATCTGATGCGGCTCTCTGTGCTTGTAAAATAATGAATGAATATTTAATAAAATGCTTTATATTTTACTGCATTAATTTTACATCTGTAAGCCAATTCTAAATGTAAAGATTGTCTGCGTAAACCTGAACAGGTCCAACCCGGTCTTACTGTGAGACCGGGTTGACGCGTCACGCTTGTGCGTAATCATATGCGCTTCCTGAGCTGGAGTATGTCAGATTCTGGGCTTCTCCTCAGACGGCTCCTGGATGCGTCGCCACATTGGAGACAGGAACAAGCGCTATTCAGCCAAAGTTTCATAATCAGGTGTGGCAGTGTGTGTCCTGTCACAGTGTCCCGATAGATAATGCGCCCTGGCTACTTGGCTAAGGGGTTGTCCCTTTGGCTGACTGGTTAGAGCGTATGACTCTCACCTGGGAGTCTGGAGATCGAATCCCGCCCGGGTTTTGTTTCTCCACCTTGCCACATATTGACAGATAAACTCAAGGAAGTTGGTTGTTTTGAAAGAATTACCCCGACGCACACTGATGCGCATGGATGAGCTGACATTTTAATCGTTATGCACATCGCAGAGGTAACTTGATTCCCATCAGAACATCAGAGCGTTATACTGGACACTGTGTTCAGCGCGGCTCGGAGCGCCCACGGTGGACAGTGGGCTGAAGATCTGAGGGGTTCGCAGCGCAGTGCAGAACCACGGCGCATGCGATCATTTCCTCCCACTGAAGCGGTCTGGAAACCCGGTCTCTCTGAGGGATGTGTCACTTGGAAAAATGTTCTTTTTATGAAATTATGAAACTTTGGCTGAACAGCGCTTGTTCCCGTCTCTAATATGGAGACGCATGACGCATCCAGTCTGAGGCAGAGTAGCTCTTCAGCTCATAAAGCACCTGTAGAGACATTTGATCACACACAAAGTTTATGTGGAGCAGAAGTGGTCGGGCCACGGCAGGTGAAACGTTCCTAGCCTACATGAAGTGTAACATTAATGTGTTACTGGACACGCTGGTCTGGCTGGTTAGACCAGTGTTTGAAGTGGAAAACACACACACACACACCAATTAAAATAATGCTGATAGTGTGGACTAGAAGACAGGTGATGGTTTACGTATTTAAATGATGATCAGGCTGCTGTAAAATGTAATCTCCATCCACATCCAGACACAATCATCCTCTATTCTTTCTCTATTTGCTCTGCTCTTGTCTGGGCTGACGTAGCTGATGGTGCGCGCGGCGCGCCTAACTAGCGGCTGATGCACATTTTACGCATTTGGAGAGGTGGGCTGGATGCTCTGCTTTTACTGGAAGATGGTCCACTTAACGCACGGGTGTAGACTACATATTAATGACAAATGAATGAAAATTAAACTGGGAGTTTTTACTTCATATTTTATAAATAAAAATGATGGGGGAACACATTTATGACGTCTTTTTAAACAAAATTTTCTAGCGCGTCCTGCCTGCTTCACTAAGTCACTGCTTATTAAGGTCCGTCCAGAATTACCGTGGCCCACCCAAAAATGAAAACCTGGCACCGCGCCTGTTATAAACCTCTGCAAATGGTTGTTCTTCACTTTATCAAACTCAGACTTTGTACAGCTAATGTCAAGATGTAAAATTCTGAATTCAGTCGAGCTCTTCCGTCCCTCCCTCTCCTGCTCTCCTGGAAACCCGACATCGGTTGTCAGAAGCGGGAGATGAAGGAGGAGATGAGGCAAACAGAGTGAGTGCGACATAAAGAAACCAGACTGGTGTGGAGGTGAGCAAAACAGAAGGAAAAGTGTGGGCGTTGAATCCCCCACGGGTGCGACGCCCATGCGAGCGACCGGTACCGGCTGCTGTCACCTGGTTGTGAGCAGCTCTCTGCTGTCTGAGGGTAGGCCCCGCCCACAACGCTGCGGCCGCTATGGCTCCCAGTGTTTTCTTTACTGTGGGAAACGGGTAATAATGGCTCTTTGATGGGAACAGGTTGCCGACCCCTGGTATAAGATCTGAGCTGGTAAAACAAAAATCCTCATCAGCAGGCTTTTTTTAAAGTGGGGATGACACAGCTGCCAATCACAAACTTTGCCGGGGACATGTCCCCGGCGTCCCCGGTTAAAATGACGCCTATGGTTAGCAGCCTTGAAACAGCCTGATGAACAACTCTCCCCACAATGTTTTAAAAATGCTAATATAATGTTTCTGCTATGCTAAATAATGATTTCTCTATAGAACTACAAAGTCCGACTGGGGGAGGAGAGTACAGGTCTGCACTATGGAGGAGGGCGGAGTTTACAGCTCCTCCTCCAGTTTAAAGAGACAGCTACTCAAAAACGGCTCATTCTCAAGACTCTCCTCAGAGCAGGGGTAGATGAGGGTCTGTAGAGCAACAATAATGAGGAAATCAGACCAAAGAACTGCAGTTCCACTGTATTTAGACCCCAACTGAAGGATTTAGATGTAAAAAGGAATAACTTAAAAGCATGTTATGTCTCCTTTAATGGTAACATAAGATCTTTGTTTTAGTAACTCTTTGACATTTATTTATTGATAATTGTGTTATTGTTAATTCTTATTTCTTGTCATTCCTTAATAACAAAATTGCAAATGCTAATATTATAAAGCAAGTGGAAATGAGCAGTTTTATGGAAAATATCTAATTTTTAAAAGTTATTGTTCAACTACTGTTCTTGAATTATCTTAATTCTATTCTTATTACTTGAGTCCACAAAACAGAACATATCTTCTTGCGTTCGTAGTCCTGTTTGTGTCATGCTTCAGCAGTTTGTTGCAGTCAGTGTTATTAACTGAAAAATATTAAATAATTACTTGTCTTCACAATCACATTTTCTTTATTATTGGTCTCTCCATTTGTGCTTCCATTTCTGATGCATGTTCGTGTTGATACAGCAACCAGCAATGTATTGTACAAAAAATCCCAAATAAAACTAATAATGTAAAAAGTTTATAACCTATTTCAAACTGGGGGAATATTTTTAAAACGTAGAATCAAACAAACTGAAATAAACCCGTCTACAGCTCGTCAAGCTTGTCTAAACACTCCTGCTCACAACTCCCGACACGCCTGAAGCAAATAAACTTTCAGACAACTGTAACAAAATACCTGTTCTTACTGAGCTATAACCTGCAGCTAATGGGCTTCCATTGTGTTAATTTACTGCATAGCTGATACTGTATCGATAAGCTAATTTTAGCTATTTTGCGAGTTTGTTTTTTCCTCGTTTCAAAGACTGAAGGACGCAACTCAGCATCCGTTACATAAACACAGCTGCACACAGTTAGCTCATTAAAGGTTATCTAGCTAAAACTGGGAACATAAAATATCGTCGTTGGCTTATTTCGGTACGAAGCGGTTAGCTAACGCTTCACAATGCAACAAAATGATGACATTCAACTTACCGGAGAAAATCCTTCAGAAACACCAAAAATGAAATACAGTCAATGCAGCAGCGGGGCTGTTTGGAACTATTCGAAGCTACATAAACCACCACGTGACTTCCCCATCCCATAGGAGTCTATTGGAGTGTCGTAACTCTCTACAGCTCTGACAGAACCCTGCCCTCCTCTCCCAATGATTGGACAAGAATTCGAGAAATGTGATTGGTAGCTAAGACTCGTGCTCTCATTGGTTCCACCCAAGATCCTCCCACTGACGCTAGAATCGAGACAAAAAGATTCGTAACACTGTAGATTTGAGGTTTGGACCTGTAGAATGAAATGTGTGTTTTGAGAGTTTTAATTTCAAACTTGTACCTTGATTTTTTCAATTTGGACGTCTGCTAGTTACAAAACGAAAGTTTCATGTTTCTGAATGAATGTTTAATGTTTCAAAATGAGTAGTAAATGTACAAAATAAAAGTTTGATTTTACAAAATAAAAAATACATGTACAAAATACAATGTTCCTGTTACAAAACAAGAAATACAAGTACGAATAGAGAATTACAAGTTAGAAAACTAAAGTTACAAGTTACGAATTCAAAGTTACAAGTTACGAATCCAAAGTTACATGTGATGAAACATGTTCGAAGTTACAAAACTTGGTACAAGTTACGCTGAATATTGTCCCAATCCTAGTTCCATACAAAACAAGAAATACAAGTACGAATTGAGAATTACAAGTTAGAAAACTAAAGTTACAAGTTACGAATCCAAAGTTACAAGTTACAAATCCAAAGTTACATGTGATGAAACATGTTCGAAGTTACAAAACTTGGTACAAGTTACGCTGAATATTGTCCCAATCCTAGTTCCATACAAAACAAGAAATACAAGTACGAATTGAGAATTACAAGTTAGAAAACTAAAGTTACAAGTTACGAATCCAAAGTTACAAGTTACAAATCCAAAGTTACATGTGATGAAACATGTTCGAAGTTACAAAACTTGGTACAAGTTACGCTGAATATTGTCCCAATCCTAGTTCCATACAAAACAAGAAATACAAGTACGAATTGAGAATTACAAGTTAGAAAACTAAAGTTACAAGTTACGAATCCAAAGTTACAAGTTACAAATCCAAAGTTACATGTGATGAAACATGTTCGAAGTTACAAAACTTGGTACAAGTTACGCTGAATATTGTCCCAATCCTAGTTCTATATAAGATTCACATCCCTAGTATTGAATCTCTTACTGATTCTCAAGAGACAGAGCCTGCTTCTACTGACGAGGGAAGTTGGTGGGGCTCCTATGCAAAACTTCAGACACCAACAACTTTATGTTTGAGTCACTCTTAACCTTCCAACAAAGAGGACCAGGTCCCTTCTGAATAAGTCCTGCACAGACGTCCACAATGACTGAACAGGGCTCAGGAAATACTTAGTTACCTATTTTTAGTAAATCCCACCCCTTCTTCAGCAAAAATCTGAATTCATTTTAATCTGAAAAGCACTTAATACAGGGCTGCACTCTTCCAGTTGAGAGTCATGAATGTTGCCCTCCTGTGGCCAATTAAAACATTAAAAGACCAACGGATTTGCAAAAATGGAATGAATCAGTCTAAAAATCATTAAGCTCTGTCTCAATAAAAGGAAAGTTAAAAATCTGGTGTCACTCTCTTGTGGTTTTTTTTTTTTTTTTGGTAAAACTACAAAAACAAGTTGTCACTTTCAACAGCCCAGCAGATCAATTAAAACACGTCAGTCCTGATTAAAAAATGTAATTTATAATAAAGCTGTAGAATTTTACATTATACTCCAAATATCTGAGATGGTTGATGCCAAACTTTCAAACCACAGCTCACTGATAATAATGCTTTGCGTACAGATCAGAAGTCATTTGTTTTTGTGTAAACAGAGGTAAATAAATAGGTTTTAACCGTATTCAACGGCAATGAAGAACTTGCAACTGCAAAAAAATAAAAATCATATGGAATGTGCTGCCTTTGAGAATTAGATCGGCCTCTTCACTGTCTGGTTGTAAATCCCTTTTGAAAACCTATTTTTATGATTTGGCTTTTAACTCAGCATGAGAGTCTTTATAGTGTTAGTTCTTAAGCTTTAGTTTTGATGCATTTTTATCTTGTGTATTGTTTTTTAATGTTTTAATTTCTGTGAAGCACTTTGGTCAGATTTATACCGCTGTAAGGGGCTATACAAATAAAGCTGCCTTGCCTTTGTGTGGACTTCTGAAATCGCGTGTGGTGTTCCGATTCTCCTGTGATTTTTTTGGACGTCACAGGATCAGCTGTGTGGAGCTCTGTCGCTTTCAGTTAGCGTCAGAATTGCTTCCAGTTGGAAATGAGTTTGCGGTTAAAACGTCACCATTACATTATGTGACTACTTTCATGGCCGATGGAAAGAAGGGGTGAATCTAATAGCTGAAATGTCTCCCTAGTTTTCCTTAGTGTCTACAAGAGTAATTAAAAGTATCTTCAGTCTAGCAGAAAATGACTCACTATCTGAATGAGCTGGTGCCGCCTCTAGCTGTCACCAGGTAAGAGACATAAGGCACCCTGGGCAGGTGACTAACTCACTCACACCTAGGGATAATTCAAATACACTAATAAGCTTAACCTGCTATGTTTTTGGTGTTTGTGGGGGAACTGGAGCACCCAGAGAAAACCCACGCATGCATGAGGAGAACGTGTTAACTACGTAGAAGCAGGGGCGGATTTAGCAATTTGGGGGCCCAAGGCGAACACAGACATGGGGCCTCTTACACTAAATTTTCGACAATCTTACCTTTAACTGGATTTGCGAAAATCTACCCTCTTCTGACACGATTTATTTTCACTTTTTATTAGTCCTCCTCTTTTTTCCTGTTTTTCTCTCCCTTTGAGTGCTTTCTTCTTCCTGTCAGTGCTCCTGCTTTTGCCTTTGTTATTTTATTTCTATTTTCCATGTTGGTCTATGTTTTCCTCCCTTTAAACATTTTCCATCGTCTTTCCTTTCTGCTTCCTTTTGATGTTTACATCGAGAAACAACGTCACTTTCAGAAGTGAAAATAAAAGCTTTTATGAAACATGCAGCTTCTTTCTCTTATTGGAGCCACTAGGATAACTCCATTTCATGCTTCATGTTTTACTATTGCTTTGAGTTTGTTACGAGCTCCCACCTCTCTTATTCTTCTTGTTTGTGGTCTCATGGCACTTGGCAAACAACAATTTGGTGCATTACCGCCACCAACTGGATTGGAGTGGAATGACTACCAATCACTTCCTGTTTGTGCATCGCCGTCTTAATAACCCTCTTATGACCATAATTATAACAGGGCCGCCTGGTATTTTTTAAATCTTATGGCTGTAAAATTGTAATAAAAAGTACAAAGTGTGTGTAACTCTTCTCCTTTTTTCAGAACAACCTCAGCTTTCAGTGTGTGGTTTGTATTTAGAATTTATTTCTATTAAAGCCTTTAAAAAATCAGCTTAAAAGTGAAAAAAGCAAAAAACGGATTTGAATTTTTTGCATTTCTTACTGAACAGGAACTTCAAAATTACTGGGCAAACAATTTAAACTTTGAACTGAAATGCATCTATTCTTTAAAAAGTTTGAACCTTGGTATCTTTTTTAGCTGTTTTTAAGACCATTTAGTATTGTTAACTTTCAGACGTTTTTATTTGATGTGGTAGACCTTGAAACAGTTTCTCTCCAGCTGCAGGCAGAGTCCTGCACACCTCACACTGGGGTGCTTCTCTGGCACACCGTGCACTGCTATACCAGAAACTTTTGTTTTAGCAAAAATAATTATTTATTGTAAAATGATAAATAATGCTGGAATGAAGCTGAATCTTACAATTAGCAAATAGTTGAGGGTTGTTAAAATAAAAAAATAAAAAATAATGACTGAACAAACATTCATATCCTGGTTCACTGGAGATCTGTCCTTCTTCGTGGTCACTGACTTCAGATATAAGCCTTCTGGGACACCTAATAGATCGTGTTGATTTTCTTTGAGGCATTTCCATAATTTCATGCTGGTTTTTATGCTAATTAGCTTCCCCGTTCCGATATCC
>SSNQ01000441.1:339122-359061 GCA_006942095.1 Nothobranchius kuhntae | reverse complement strand
CCCCCAATAAATGTCACTATTTGACCTCAAATGGCATGTTAACACACTTTAGGCAAAAGCAGATTCGTAACAGGGTAACAGAGGGTAAAGTTGGGAACAACATGGATACCTCAGAGGAAAGCCATGCTCATTCACAGCTTCACTGAAGAAGGCAAGGTGGGTGTCTGCCCGGTTGTTGTCAGCTACCTTCAGGTACATGATCGATGTAATTCAAGCACAAACACTCTCCTATGACACACTTTTATAGGGGCCAAAACAATCAATTACCAAATGAAAGGTACAACAGCCATACAATAACATGTTAGATAATTAAATAAGTTAAGATGTGATAAACTGTATTGCTTGTGTAAACTCTCACAGGAGTGATAGATGCATACTTTACAGAAGACCACTGCACTGTACTGTTTTCATCCCTCTCCCGCCAGCTTGTTTTGAATTTCTGACCACCCGCAATGTGTGTTAAGCCTGGTTTATGCTTCTCCGTCAGCTCCGCAAGGGACAGACACGCACGGACTGACGGAAGCGTTTTGCTCTCATGCTTCTCCGTCTCCTGGAGAGTGTTGCAAAGCAATTCCCCGCCAGGACAACAGAGGGAGTAGCGCTGTTCTGTGGTATCCTGTCATGTATCGGTCCAGGATCGTGTGTTTATATTGTGTTTTTTGTATAGAAGAGACTTTTTAACACGGACATATTTGTCTCTCATCCTCCTCCACCTCTTCATGCGCTCGCCAACTCTAAACCCACGTTTCCTGTCATTTCCGTCCACAAATAAAAAGCTTACTGCGCATCTTTTCACTCCTCCAGTCACGGGGGAATTAAACGTTCATGTTTTTAGAGTTTTTTCGCGAGGTATTCTTCAAGCTTCTCCGTGCCTGCCGCTAGTTATCCTCGGCTCTCTCTATGTTTTTGAGGGCGCAATGGCGGAGCTGTAAACAGCTGCGTCCTGACCAATCACAAGCTTGCGTAATCCGTCTCGTTCGACGGATGTTTAAAAAAGTGGGCTCGACTCCGTACGTACTTGCGAGCTTTACGCAAGGACGGATAATGGCGTTGCGTGTCTCCGCACTGACGCAGACGGAGAAGCATAAATCAGGCTTTACTCCCACATTCTCCCGTGACACTCAGAATTATTACCCACAATATAATTAAGATGCACTGATTTTGTGTATTCACTCATCGTGCAGGAGATAACATGGCATGACAGACTATTCATGGAGATTCATGGGATTGTGTTTCATATTCTTCTATTTAAAAATCAATATGGAGGAGTAAAGGCTAATGATTATTACAAGCCCTTACATTAGCTGAGAGACATTACAAATATGCCAAAAAAATAATGTGTATATTTTGGGATTTCTGAAAATCCCTTTGGTTTTTAGCCAACTGTTCCGGCCCGCAGCAAAGTTCTAACTGCCCGCTCCTGCTGGGACCCAATCCCATGCAGCCCTCTACTTCAAAATGTAAGTTGTTAAAGGTATAAAACATATCTATAAAACAGAAGATAGCCAGAAAACACATTTGCAGCTGTTTGGTCCTTGACAATGAAAACACCTACCTTCCTTGAATAGATGTCTATTCCTTCAAAGATAATAAAATTGTACCTGTTAAAACACAGACAATTAAAAATGTAACTCCCAAAACAAAAAATAACATCTCCAAATACACTCAGACATTACCTGATGAGCTTGTGATTGGTGCCGATGTGCACCATATACTTTGGGCAAGGAACTGTGTACCTCCTTGTCACTACACATCCCAGATGTGTCATTCGAGCAAGTACACCCGCACTGTCCACACGATGCATGGATGCACACAGTCGGTCCCACTGTACTCTATGTCCCTGGGCAAGTAGAGCACCTCGGACTACCCTGTACCCAGCATCTGGCATGTTGCTCTTGATTACTGAGATAAATGAATCTAGTTCCTCATCACTGCATTTACTGTATGTGGCAGATACAAATATATAAATAAATATATTATTTTCAGACATCCGTCTAAATAGAGTTGCTCTGGATACACCAAGGAGTTTGGTAATGACACTTGTTGGCAGACCCATTTCCACAAGGTGTTCGAGAGCCTCTCACGACACCGCCAATCGTGGTTCGGCCACGAGAACCTCTTTCAACGTGTACCGTTATTAATGTCTTTTGATTGTCTCTTTCCTGCTGGATAATAGTATTCAGATCTGAGCATAAAGTATATCCTCTCCTGCATCAACAATGTCACCTAGAGCACCTAATAAAACAAAATAATGGCGACAAGCAAACTGTAGCCCTTCCCCATCAACAGGTTGCCTCTCCAAGATGCTTGACAGTCGATCGTACAACCTCTGAAGGATGTCACGCCTCAATGATTCCTAGAGGAAAAAAAAACAGATCAAACATGGATTGGATAACTGTTGGGTAATATAAATAAAATAACAACTTCCAAATATCTTATGGCACTTTTATTTTTTAACACTCCAGCTATGATAGTTTTAATAAAAAAAACGTTTTTAAATAAGACCAACTGTAGATTCAAAGGTACATGAAATGATGAAGCAGTATTTCTGTTTATTATGTGCCAGAGCTCATTGGCCAAAATTTAAAGATGTATTTATTTTTAAATAATATTTCTTTAACTATCGCCCACCGCCAGAAAATCAAACATTTATGCACCGGCTCAGCCAGTGTCTGTCTCCTTATTACTGCACAGCCTAAAGCAGGGGTGTCAAACTCAAATTCACAATGGGACAAAATTAAAAACTGGGACTAAGTTGCGGGCCAAACTCAATATTTGTTGAAAAGTTTATTTACAGATGTCTTGTTATTCAATTAGAAAGAAACTTATTTTTGCATCTGAACACAGAATCTGCTATGACCAAATTACACACGAGCAAGTACATTTTAAATAAAACACATCACTCGTTACTTATGTCGCAATTTTTATTTACTCTTTTTACTCCTTACAATGTGTACATATTCAGTATTTAGATTGTTTTACCTTTTGGATATTTTAAGTTTGTCTGTTTTATGTTTTCTTTTAGTTTACTCTTTATTATTATGTTTTACTCTCCTGTTTGGCTTCTGTAATGAACGTTATTGCTGCTGTGACACCACAGTTTCCCCACTGAGGGACAATAAAGGGATTTTCTATTCTATTCTTCAATCTGTAGTCTGTCCAGTTCCCATTTTAGAGTAAGTTTAATCTTTTTTTCACAGGCCAACAACAAAAACCAAAATAGCAATTATGTTCTATGAAAATATCTCAGTTATTAACTTTCATGCTTTGGAGCAGAAAAAGTGCGTGGCAATTAAATATTTCAAGCTCAATTCGCTCCACTCTGATGGTCACCTGTTCCAGCCAGATACCTTCTTTCTAGGCGTTCAAAGTCGGAAACTCGCCGAGTAAACTGGGCGCTAAGAGGAGTATCTTCAGTTGTTTAAGACTGAGGAGGGTAACGCTGCACACGCTGATTCGACTAGCATGTATACTACTGATCGTAAATATAAAAGAGGGCGCGCTTCTTCTGGCTTTTTGACCCAAATGGGCATCCATTGGTAAGGTCTTACTCCAACTCAAAAATACTGCTTGCTTGCAACGATTTAGGTATTTAATGCCCCCTATCTTCAGGAAAAATACACACTGTCACTTTAAATTCTAATGTATCTCCAGAGGTAACAATGTCAACAAACCTGCTGAGTTTAATTTTAAATGTAAAAAATTTAAAAATTAAGTAATCTAGTTTTTCATATGAAAAATGTATTGTCTAATATTAATATAATAACTGTATTATCTGCCTTATATTCAATATGTTTTATATAACATGACAGTAATAAAGAAATAAAATCAGCCCTTACCACCTTCACAACAGGGCATTAGACATGTCTAGGACACTGTTTCTGATTACGTTACACTGCAAAATATCGGATTGTGTGACGAAGGATTAGAAGTGGTAAAGTAGGACCTTTGTCTTGTATGAGCAGTAATTGTATTTTTGTTAGCAGAGTGCAAGGCCTTCTCTGCTGGCCTAAACACTATCAGAATCACTGCCCTATTATGCTTGTTTTAAATAAATTGTAATTTACTTTCCATACCAGCCCCTGGTTGCACGAGTCATCCCGCTTAGAAAGATGAGATCTGTAACTTTAATCACGGGCATACTTCAGCTGTGAATGTAACAGAATGGAAAAATAAGTCACATTATTGCATTATTTAAAAAAAAGTATTTCATGTGTAATAAACATAGTATTAAGTATTTATTAATAGTACTTAGAACCTACAGCCTTGCAGACCTTTTAGAACTTTAAGAAATGATCCTATCCTCCACTCATTCCCTAGCAAAAGAACCCTGGAGACTTGTCTAGGGACACCAGGGACTAGATTAAAACCCTGCAAAAGATTTGTTGAGAAGAGATCATCTATTGGAGCAGTTATTAGAAAATGAATAAAATATACAAGATCAGCGATCTGGGGCTCAAGATCTCACATTGTGAGGTACAAATGGTATTAGGAATAGTAAAAACACACCTCCTGAAGGTAAACTGGTCAATGACCTGAGGAGAGCTTGGATTACAGTAACTAAAGTTACAATTAGTAAAACATTAGGACTAAATAAGCTTGGGTTCAAGTCCTGCTGGCAATTCCCAAAGAGTTGTCAAGTCACCGCAAGGAGTAAGAGTAGTGGGTAGAATACATCCCGGTCCTAAAAGCAACATTCACTAGCTGAATATCTAATATTAGAAACGTTTGTGTAAAAACCACACGTCAACGATCTGACCCACGGCCGAAGATATGGAGGTTTTCAAAGAACCTCATTTTATGCTTCTTGATGACAGAATCATAAGAAATGGAACATTTTAGAGAAACAAGAAAAAAGTCCACTCTTCATTTTAGGAAATATTAGGATAACCATCTGTTGTGCCATGGTTCTGCATAAGAACTCCTTGGGAATCACTTTTATGCGCAACAGTCATTTAAACGTGTTCATCAAACCGTCCTCTGGGTTTCTTTTTTCTTCTGATAAAGCCAAAAGACTAAAGATAGCTTTTATTTGTTGTCTATTGTTTCAGGAAACAACAACCCATATTTACCTCTACTTCAGAGGTTAAAGGTCATGTCAGTCATGAAGGGTCATCTAGGTAGTCTTGGATGGAGAAATTCATGTGTGTTTGCATCTACTGTATACATATTGATAGATGCCTTTGTTTTCACTGTGTATAGGTAATACAATGAAATGGCAAAATTCATATTCCTAATTTGACGTTTTGGTGTCGATGAATGTGATTTTCAGTGATACTTTCTAATGACATATTTAACACTAACAATTCCTGTGTGAGAGCGAGATAGAAAAACAAAGAGAAAGTTAAAAAAAAATAAAACTTAACTAAAAACGTGATACACGCCAAAAACTGACAGCCTTTCTATTTACAGTTAGGTCTTCTCCATCCATCCATTTTCACCCGCTTATCCGGAGTCGGGTCGTGGGGGCAATAGCCTACGTCGAGAGGCCCAGGCTTCCCTCTCCCAAGCCACTTATTAGGTCTTCTTTCAAATATATTTCAAAGTCTACTGGATCAATAGACTATGCATCATATTACGGTGGTCCTTTGGTAAGTTTATGAACAGAGACACCAATTCACCAAAACTCACCCCCTGGCTGGTCTAGCGCTGAATGGAAATGTGCCTACTGTCTCTTTGATAGTGGTTTTGAGATAACTGCAGCTGATTTCTTGTCAGCTCTTCAAACATTTTGGTATTATGGAGTGCAGCGTCTGATGTATGAGATTAGCATTTGTCAGAAGGACGATGTCTCAATGGTTAGCTGCACCGCTTTAAGTGAAAAGACAAAAGTGCTGGTACTTATCTCAATTTAGAGTGTTAAAATCAGCTCTTTGCAAGCTGTATTGAAGCATTGTTTTATTGGTTTATTTAGTAACTTGAATATTGTTTCACTACAGTTTAAGATTTTGTCATGATACTTATTTTTATACCTTGTTAACAACAGGAGCCTGTGTAAAACCCTTCCTTACTGGTGTAGAACTGCGTCCAGAGATACTATCATCATTGATCACGAGTGTTGGAAGTGCCAGCATTTAGGTTTACGGCATTATTTTTATGCAACAGAGAAATCTCATTAATTATGCTTTTCCCATGGTTGCAACGCGCCCCAACAAAGTGGTTGAAGCACAGGGATGTCAGGCTTTCTGACAGCAACACTAGTGTGTGTGTGGGCTCTTAGAGCCAATCAGAGCTGGCTTCTTATACCCCCACTTCCTAACTGTAGTCAAAATTTCTAATGAAGACATCAGCAGCTATGTTGTTACTAGTAGAAATTATATTGAATGATATCCATAACAACACCTTCACTAGTAGGAATTGAGTTTGAGATGTCTCAGAATCCCTAAAACCTACGGTGGCCTTTTTAACATTTATAAGACAGACTGAGATATATTCTATAATTTTACTGTTCCTAGGAGACGTAATTCCAGGTATCCATGAAAACATACTTACTAGTCAGTAAGAATCATTCAGTTATAAAAGTATTTGATTTATAGATATTATACAATATTACTGCATCATAGCAGATAAAAGTAACTTCACAGTTACTTTGCTATGCAAATAATTACTTTTCCAATGTGGAAACTGAGTTACTTACTTAATAACTTTTTGGTAAAATCCATTTGTAACAAACTAATAACCTTTACAATATGGTAACTGAGTTACCAACTTAATTACTTTTGGGCAAAAACCATTTGTAATTATAACTAATTACTTTTACAATATGGAAACTGAGTTACTAACTTAATTACTTTTTGTTAATGATTACTTTTACAATGTGGAAACTGAGTTACTAACTTAATTACTTTTGGGTAAAAAACATTTGTAATTATAACTAATTACTTTCACAATATGGTAACTGAGTTACTAACTTAATTACTTTTTGGCAAAAGCCATTTGTAACTTGAACTTATTACCTTTACAATGTGGTGTAATGATTCAATGGTTACGTCTTACGTATGAACCATAAAATATGAGATTCCATATAATTATAAAATATCAATCTGATGGATCTTGGAATATTACTTTAACCAGAAGATCGGAACTTTTTATTGCAGGGATTAGGTAACACTTCGTATTAACCAAGAGTCAAAGAGAGATAGAGACCAAGTTTAAAAGTTTAAGACGATTTATTTCTAAACAATTTAAACAAGGCTAACTCTAAACACTATGTGATGGATGGTGTATATGTGGAACGTTGTTATCAGAGCTCTCGTTTCCGGAGAAGCCTTCGTTCTGTGTGGGAGCGAATGTTTTGCTCTAACTAGAGTCGGAGTTTCAAAAACCACATTCAGACACTATCTTGCCATCTACATACTCTTGCGGAGACCTCCTTGTAGATCCAGAATGCCAGGTTCTCAGCCGAAGCCGATGAAACAGTGTACGGTATGGCAGACTAGTCTTGGAATGCCCCCAGGTAAGTGGCAGGTGGTTGACAACGTCAGCGGGACACTGAAGGGTCAGTGAGTTCAGCTTTTACTCTGAAGGAGCGTTGCGTCAGGTGGAGCTTGTAACAGCTTTGTTTTCCAGCTTGTCGTTAGGTTCTTTGTGGTTAAAAAGTTACGAGTGGCCGGCTCACAACTCTAGAACGTTTGAACTGACTTAAGGATGACGTGGGAGTTAGTTTTGTAATTCAGATGTTTTGATTTATGGTCGAATCAAAATTGGACACAAATATAAACACCTCACAGATAACGCCACGCGTCAGAAAGGAAAGCTCTGATTGGAGAGACAAAGGAATGTGTTGTGTGATTAACATTACATGTGATCAGTCTAGTGTGTAGCGTGTATTACTTATTAAAATACTATCATAGGATTATAATATCAAGTAATTCATATTCTCATTTCACATATTGATTTAACAATTATCTTTACAGGATTATTTGGACTAACACAGGTATTTGATCATTATTTAATAGAAGAAAGAGTTCTGATCTTCTTTCTTCTCTTGAGCTGTAGGAGGAGGCAAATAGCTAGTTAAAAGAGTTTCGATGCAGAGGCATCAAAAGGCCTTGAGCATATCTGAAGGAGATTAGTTCTTCCTGAGGAGAAAGGAAAGCAGTTCCTTCATGATGCTACAGACNGGAAACTGAGTTACTAACTTAATTACTTTTGGGTAAAAAACATTTGTAATTATAACTAATTACTTTCACAATATGGTAACTGAGTTACTAACTTAATTACTTTTTGGCAAAAGCCATTTGTAACTTGAACTAATTACCTTTACAATGTGGTGTTTAGTAATTACTTTTACAATATGGTAACCAAGTCTCTAACTTAATTACTTTTTGTTAATAATTACCTTTACAATGNATTCAATGGTTACGTCTTACGTATGAACCATAAAATATGAGATTCCATATAATTATAAAATATCAATCTGATGGATCTTGGAATATTACTTTAACCAGAAGATCGGAACTTTTTATTGCAGGGATTAGGTAACACTTCGTATTAACCAAGAGTCAAAGAGAGATAGAGACCAAGTTTAAAAGTTTAAGACGATTTATTTCTAAACAATTTAAACAAGGCTAACTCTAAACACTATGTGATGGATGGTGTATATGTGGAACGTTGTTATCAGAGCTCTCGTTTCCGGAGAAGCCTTCGTTCTGTGTGGGAGCGAATGTTTTGCTCTAACTAGAGTCGGAGTTTCAAAAACCACATTCAGACACTATCTTGCCATCTACATACTCTTGCGGAGACCTCCTTGTAGATCCAGAATGCCAGGTTCTCAGCCGAAGCCGATGAAACAGTGTACGGTATGGCAGACTAGTCTTGGAATGCCCCCAGGTAAGTGGCAGGTGGTTGACAACGTCAGCGGGACACTGAAGGGTCAGTGAGTTCAGCTTTTACTCTGAAGGAGCGTTGCGTCAGGTGGAGCTTGTAACAGCTTTGTTTTCCAGCTTGTCGTTAGGTTCTTTGTGGTTAAAAAGTTACGAGTGGCCGGCTCACAACTCTAGAACGTTTGAACTGACTTAAGGATGACGTGGGAGTTAGTTTTGTAATTCAGATGTTTTGATTTATGGTCGAATCAAAATTGGACACAAATATAAACACCTCACAGATAACGCCACGCGTCAGAAAGGAAAGCTCTGATTGGAGAGACAAAGGAATGTGTTGTGTGATTAACATTACATGTGATCAGTCTAGTGTGTAGCGTGTATTACTTATTAAAATACTATCATAGGATTATAATATCAAGTAATTCATATTCTCATTTCACATATTGATTTAACAATTATCTTTACAGGATTATTTGGACTAACACAGGTATTTGATCATTATTTAATAGAAGAAAGAGTTCTGATCTTCTTTCTTCTCTTGAGCTGTAGGAGGAGGCAAATAGCTAGTTAAAAGAGTTTCGATGCAGAGGCATCAAAAGGCCTTGAGCATATCTGAAGGAGATTAGTTCTTCCTGAGGAGAAAGGAAAGCAGTTCCTTCATGATGCTACAGACATTAGAATTCCAGGTATCCATGAAAACACTTACTAGTCAGTAAGAATCATTCAGTTATAAAAATATTTGATGTTATAGATATTATACAATATTACTGCATCATAGCAGATAAAATATGCAAATAATTACTTTTACAATGTGGTAACTGAGTTACTAACTTAATTACTTGATGTTAACTATAACTAATTACTTTTACAATGTGGTAACAGTTACTAACTTAATTACTTTTTGGTAACTATAACTAATTACTTTTACAATGTGGAAACTCAGTTACTAACTTAATTACTTTTTGGTAAAATCCATTTGTAACTTAAATTACTTTTACAATATGGTAACTGAGTCACTAACTTAATTATTTTTTGTTAGTAATTACTTTTACAATATGGTAACCAAGTCTCTAACTTAATTACTTTTGTTAATAATTACCTTTACAATGTGGTAACTGAGTTACTAACTTAATTACTTTTTGGTAAAAACCATTTGTAATTAAAACTAATTACTTTTACAATGTGGAAACTGAGTTACTAACATAATTACGTTTTGGTAACTAACTAATTTCTTTTACAAAATGGTGACTGACTTACTAACTTAATTACTTTTTGGTAACTATAACTACCATATTGTCCGGACTATAAGTCACACTTTTTTTCATAGTCTGGCTGGTCCTGCAACTTATATACCAAAGTGACTTATATACCAAATTATGTAAACCGCGCTGCTGCGGACCGGGTGGCTCTGACCCAGGAATGAGCTCCCCTGTCCCGCTTGGAGGGTTTCGAACACCACCATCCTCTGCTGGAGACCGTGGCGCGCTGCTGTGCCCTGGTTGTTTATTCTGTTATTGTTACCTGTACTTGTCTTGCAACGTGAAACGCTTGGTCTCAGATTTTGTAAGAAAAATAATAAAATTTCCTCCCAAAATGTGACTTATAGTCCAGTGTGACTTATATGTTTTTCTCTTCTTCATTATACATTTTATAGCTGGTGCGACTTATACTCCGGAGTGACTTATACCATACCACCTTTATTTATATAGCACTTTAAAAACACAGCCATACGGCTGACCAAAGTGCTGAACAGTTGCACAATAATAGAGATAAAAAACATAAAACAGTACTATAAAATACAGCCAACAGTAAAAAGAAAGACAAGCCGACAACAAAAAGTACCAATAAAACCAATGAAAACTTACAACGGACGATAAAATAAGAGTAGTAAAAGCCAAACTAACAGCTAACTGTTAAAAGCAAGGGTAAAATAGTGTGTCTTTACTTCAAATCTGCCAAGGTGGATGCCAGTCGAACTGTGACTGGAAGTTCGTTCCACAGTTTAGGACCCGCAACAGAGAAAGCTCTTTGTCCGCATGATTTGTAACACGCTTTCGGGACCTCGAGGAGCAACAGGCTGGAGGACCTGAGTGTGCGACCAGGAGTATAAATTGAAAGAAGGTCAGATACGTACATGGGGGCAAGACCATGGAGGGATTTGAAAACAAAAAGTAGCATTTATATTGGACCCTGAAAGTGATGGGCAACCAATGAAGGGATTTGAGGACTGGTGTTATATGCTGGCGCCTGTCAGTACGTGTTAGGACGCATTGAGGACACACTGTCCCATAGCGTCAGTATCCGACGCCCGTGGTGAGATGGACATTTGACCGCCTTGTGAACTACTTAATCTTCCCCACACCCCCATTCTAACCTTAACTCAGCTGAGTTAAGGTTAGGATTGGGGTGAGGGGAAGGTTAAATCGAGGAATAATGTCCCTGTTACCGCGGCCGTCAAATACGGACGCCAGCGTGCCTGCGCATCCTCTCCTGAGTAAGCACTTTCTCCAAGAGCACTTTGCTGAAGACCACAGGGCACGTATTGGGATTGGGCCCCAGAGTTAGAGGGGCTGGAACAGATCCAGGTGCACTACCATCTCATGTTTTATGGTAAAGTATACCACCAACCCCTGCACATGTCTAACTAAACACTTTTCCCCAGTAACTTTCCATCAAAGTGAAAAGGATGAAAGAATGGGTTTAGGTGTTTTGCTAACAATTTACCACACACAATAAATATTAATAACTTCTTTCCCAACCTGACCTAAACAGTTTGGTCACTTCCACTCAACACACACTGATTCACCTGTTTACACCAAACAACGCCACTGTCGTGACAAGACATCCTCTTCTAAAAAAAACAGCCAGATGTGAAAAAAGTGAGAATTTGGGAAGCAGATTTAGTTTTGTGTTTGTGTACATGCGTCTAAAGGATATATGTGGGTGTTCTTGTGGGGCAGGAAGGAAAACAAATAAAATTGGAGGGTAAACAACCTGCATCACTAAAGGTATAAATGACAGGAGTTGTGCACCACATCAGTAAACAGCACATTTTTCTTCTATTGGAGGAGGTTCTTGTTTGAAAAGAGGACTTAACTGTAAGTACTGGCCTGTTTTATATCATCATATAAGCTAATATTTGTTATTTAACCCTTATGGAGAACGGGGTCTGGACTTGTTACTACAGTGTGGAATAACAGTCAGATTAATTGGTAACGCTTTCTTTTACAGTCCCTAATTACGAAGTACTAACATGGTAATTACATTGTAAGTTAAAGTGTATTATTGTTTCTGAGTTCTTAAACCGTTATTACCATGTAACACATGTTCATTTTAGTTTTTATTTTATTAATCATTCCCAGTAAATACAGCTTTACACAATTATTACACTTTATTACAATTATACACGTTAATTACACAATAATACACTTTGACTTACTATGTAATTACCATGTAAGTACTTAGTAATTAAACGACTGTAAAAGGAAGCGTTACCGGTTAATTTTCTCCAGAATATTAATGTAGAAATGAAATTAAACTCTCATAAATACACACTAGAAGAAGAAAAGATCATTTCTATAGCGCCTCTCAACATAAAAATCACGAGGCGCTTCACAAAAACAAAAAATGTAAAAATATAAAAAAGAATTTAGAAAATGATTTAAAATATATGTAAAATGAGCAAAAAATTGATAATTGGGACAAAAAAAGTTAATAAAGGGAGAGAGTGAACAGGAAAGAGGGAAATCAGTGGATCCTGAGGAAGGTGGAATAGGTGGGGAGAGCAGAATAAAGAGAGAGTGGTGAAGAAGGTCATACAAAAGCCAGCTTGAACAAGTGAGTCTTCAGCTGCTTTTTAAAGGAGACCACTGAGTCCACTGATCTCAGGCTCAGGGGGAGAGAGGTCCAGAGTCTGGGGGCCACAGCAGCAGATGATCTGTCACCTTTGACCTTTAGCCTGGTGCTGCACAACCAGTAGGCTTTGGTCACTGGACCTCAGGGACCTGCTGGGGTTGTAGGGACTAAGAAGATCACCAATGTAAGATGGTGCTTGTCCATGTAAGGCCCTACAGACCAGGGGTCTCATTTATCAAACATGGCGTAGAATCCTTATTAAAACCGCACTGAAGCTCAGCAAAAAAAATGTACTTACACCAAGTAGGTTTGTGATCTATCAAACATGGAGTACGCACAGCTGCACGCAATCTCCGCTTCATTAATTTGAGACTGACGAAAATGTTTCTCAGCTGCATTTTAGCCACATCCCGCCCTCACCACGCCCACTTACTGCCATTAATAGTCAATGCAAAGAGCCTTGTGGATCTCATGCATATACATAGGCCGGCTGTTGCAGCATTTCCATCATGACTGCAGATCAAGGAAGCGCTATTTCACAGAAGCAGAAGTTGAGGTACTTGTGGGTGAGGTGGAGAAATGAAAGGAAGTGCTTTTGCAAAACAAATAAGAGAAAATCCACGGAGTGGCACAGCGTTGCTGAAGCCGTCAATGCTGAGTTCTTCAGAGAGATCTGTGGCGGATATAAAAAATAGTCCAATCAGGATTTGATCCCCAGACTCCTTGGTGAAAGTCACGCGTGCTAACCAGTCAGCCAAACAGAGACCTGCCGTGTACAAGTAGCCAGGGCACATGATCAATCGGGTTACAGTGACAGGACACACACTGTCCCAGACACATGATGTTCTGTCTCAATCTGTCCCCCTGCTGATATTCTGCATTCCGTATTCTGCACTACAGGTTGTGTGTGTGTGTGTGTGTGCGTGTGGGGGTCTTGTTCTGTGAGAAAACGAAGCGGTACAAGTGATAATGCTGCAGGATTTCATAATTGTATCTTCTCAGCAGCAGCACTGCAGGTGCTCTCCATGTACAACATTCTTTCATAAATCCCAAAGTTTGCGTGGAAAGTTGCTTACGCAGTTTTCCGACCCCATTTTGTGCGTAAGCTAGCTTGATAAATGAGGCCCCTGAACCAGGATCTTGAAATGAACCCTGAGGCTGACTGGCAGCCAGTGAAGCAGGAGAAGTGGGGTGATGTGGGTGTGTTTGGAGGACTTGTTCAGAAGCCTACCCCCCACATTTAATTAATTTTGGTATTCACTTTACTGCTGAGCTTCCAGCAACTAAATAATTATACATTTTACTGGAAATGGCTTCAATAAATGAAATAAAACTTTTCTGTATCAACAAGTCCAAAATCGTGAAGCTGAATTAAAACATTGTAAACATCATGCAGTAATGAATACATTTATGCATTTATTTGTTGTCATTGTACAAAGTAAGGTGAAACGTCAACACAGGCTGCAGTAAAAAAGGATCTAAGTAGTTCAAAGCCGTTCATTATCTGTCCACCAAAGTGTACGACATCAAATTAAGATTACCATCATTATACAACATATAGCAAAGCCATATGCAGTCTTGGGTTACAGATTATACTTTTATCTAGTGACTCATTTGCGAGTTGGCTTCAGTTCAGACGTACATGTAGAAATGGCTTTGGAAACGAAGATCGGTATTGAGTTTCTTGATAAACTTGAACTTTTTTCTTGGAGGCAACATTTCAGTCATGTCATGGGCCGGATGGGACGAGTCTTCAAGGCTGCTGAGCGACTTTATATTAAAGTGGGAAAAGTCGATACCATCCATGGCAGCCAGTAATGAATTTATAATGTTTTGAGCAATTTGTAAAACTCTATCAGGCCTGTTTATCAGATGCAGAGCGGCAGGTGGGCCACACCAAGATGCCAGGTGATGAGCAGTAATAAAAACAAGTTAGAAGATATTTGGACCGGTTTAGCATCAGTGTTCTCAGAGATTGTGCCTACTAAGGGATGACAGGTTTTATATTTATTGCCCATTAGAGGTATTCAGAAATGGGTCTACGCATGACTATGAGGCAGGACTCCTTCCCCACAAGCAGCGTGTTTAAATCTTATACTTGCAGAACATTGTCCATCTAGAGGTGTAGGGAAGAGATCCCTACCTCAGTGTGGTGATGATGATTCATCGTCATATTGAGTGTGTAGATATACATATACACACACATATATATATATATATACGTGTGTGTGTGTGTGTGTGTGTGTGTATGCATATAAATATAAATAGGTGTGTGTGTATGTGTATATATATATATATATATATATATATATATATATATATATATATATATATATACATACATACATAAACAAACATACACACACACACACACACACACACACAAGCACTTGGATTATAAACTGCATGGTTGAACCACGGTAATAACATTGGAGTGTAATGATAGCGGATTACTCATAAGTCAACAATGAGTCACAACGTGGTAAATGAGGCCTGAAAAATCACCATTTTCTGGTCCGTGATGAATTAATGAGTGGCTCTTGCCACATTGATTGCCGTTTATTGCGTGGAAATGAAGAGGTTCAGTAAATCTAACATGTCCAAAATGGAGGAGAAACCTCTGTTTTCCTGTCCTGGTTTTTATTTGCTCCTCTGGCCTGGTTAATCCTGTTAGTCTGGGGATCGAATCCCGCCTGGGCCCTCGTTACTCCACCTTGCCACAATCTCAATGATTGCCAAGACTTGTGGGAAAATACCTCGTGGACTGATGAGACAAAAGTTGAACTTTTTGGAAGGCAAATGTCCCGTTACATCTGGCGTAGAAGTAACACAGCATTTCAGACAAAGAACATCATTACCAACAGTAAAATATGGTGGTGGTAGTGTGATGGTCTGGGGTTGTTTTGTGTGTGTGTGTGTTTATGTGTATATATATATATATATATATATATATATATATATATATATATATATATATATATATATATATATAATTTATTTATTTATTTATTGGCTTAAATTTTTTTGACCCCTAGACTCCACTATGTAATTTTTTTTTTCACTCTTGTTTCTATCAAAGAGAACAAGTTTAGTTAAAACAAGTTAATCCATGTTAACGAGTGTTGGTCATTTCTCTGAATCACCTGCAGCAGAAAGTCGTGCTAATGGGGCAGTTTGCATCCAAACGTAGTTCGATGGCCCGAAGTGTCCACTTCTCAACCAATGAGGAGGGACCGCCCCGATACTCATCACACCATCTAAATGGACGCGCCATTCAAGGTCACGACCTCCATATCGCTACAACCATTATCTCTGATGAGGACTCAAGGTTGGTGCCGCTGGCTTCTACTCTAAAACTGTGCAAGCTTGTCAGACGTAACACAAGTTTGAAATAAAAACAAGAGTTTTTGTATTTTATATCAAAAGTATTCTCTATCTTCTCACCCTGGTGCTGCACCAGAATGCTCACAGAGCATTTCATCTGCAACATGAAGAAAAGTTTCTAAATCTTAAAATAAGGACAAGAAAAAAAACATTTGAATCTCTGCTGATTTTTTATTTTGCCCTCTAACAAAGAAATCATCACTGAAAAATATCAGCATTGGATGAAGATAAAAAGAACGTTTTTTTTTTTAGATTGAACCTTTTGAGGTAAAAATTACAAGGTACTTCAAAAGCACAATAGAAACAAATGATTTCATATTATTATTACCATCGTTATTATAATTCTTAAAAGACAAAATAAGAATTTATGACAAAATCCTTCCATTTCTGGTGATCAAACTCTTCTTTAGAAAGAGTGAACAAATTCCTGTACGTCTTTGAGCCAAAACAGCAATTTTGCGTTCTAGTTATTATCAAAGTGCAGACCAGATAAGAAAGAAATCACGTCTTCACAAATTACTCGCTATACTCTGACCGGCGTTGGTGTTTACGTTACAGGAGAGAGCTGCAGGTTATCATACGCAACTACGTTCAAGAGACAATGTGTAGTTTTTACCATTAATCTCTGGTAATATCCATCAAATGTTGTTAAAAAATGAATGAAATGATGCTTAGTTGTTGGAAATCGGCGGCTTCTTAACATATAGCCAATAAAATCAGGTCTAAAATACATTGGAGTGGGTCTAAGTCTCAGGGCGACGCCATATTGGATGCCATGTTTTCTTCTACGGGAGCCCTGGAGGACAAAATGCATTTACTGAGTTGTAACCATTCTTAAATGTTGTTGTTTTACACATTTACCTCTTCACTCATTGCCAGTGATGAAAGGGAGTCTGATGTGCTTGTCATTTTTCTGAAGTTTTCACTCCCAGGGCTTTTTGACCCTTATGGTAAGGTCTTACTCCAACACAAAAATACAGCGTCCGTGCAATAATTTAGGTATCTACTGCCCCCTATTGCCAGGAAAAATTCACACTCAATGTATTCCAAAGCTGCATAAATCAAGTAACAATGAAAATGTAAACGAAGATAATATCTGTGTTTTGGTACAAAAATCTGATCAGAAATGTGATAAAACAGTGAGTCTGAATGAGATTTGTGGTTTACTTTGGAATGTCTTAGTAGAATGGTAAAGATGCTGGTAAACAGGGCAGATAAATATAAGATGTTATCTTCTCTCTGCTCTTTCATTCTAGGGTGTTGTGCATGTTGTGTTGTTTTTAGTTAAAATCTTTCATTTTACATTAAGTAAATAGATCAAAAAGAAGAAAAAAAAGGGGTGAAATAATTACGCAGGGAAATGAAACCTTATTAGAATCGATTTCAAACCTAAAAGGACTTTTCCAGCGCATCCTCCATTTGAATTTAGAAAAAAACGTCAAGCTTGCGAGAGCCAATCAGGAAGGAGCAGGAGATGATGTCCAGGGGGAAAGTTGGCATCGTCTTGTCAGCAGAGAGAATGAAAAGTTGGAGAAATGTCCAGAAGTTTGTCCGTTGTAGTCCTGTGCAAATCCAAACTGGAAGACTTGGGAAATGGGTAAAAGTTTACTTTATGCGTTCTCATGGGTTGGTCATAAAAGATGTAGTTGCATGGTATTTGCTGCAGGAGTCACCTGTGCTGGGATAGATTTGTAAAAGTTCAGCTTGAGAGAGATCAATCTTTTTGGATTTTCTTCACCATTCTGTGTAAAATGTTATCGTGTACTTTAAAGTTCAAGGGGAGAGCTGCGCAAAACCTTCGTCTATAACACCATGGACCAGTTTCCCCAGTTGCAGAATTACGCCACTTCCATGCCTCGTCAGGTGACGAAGAGAAGACCATCTCTCGGAACCCTGCGCAAGACATTCGAGGCAAGCTGTCTTTGCTTTTGTGGTGACACCAAGACAAAGCTAACAATTACAGATCGATGCTTATTCAGTTAAGTCTTGTAGATAATCAGCTGTCCCGAATCAGTGTAAAGGTCTTTTATTGTGAAGGGGAAACTGTAAAAAGTAAATAATCTGGGTGGTCAGACCAGTAGAGCTTTTTCTACAGCCACTTTTTAACAACTGGGTGAAATTATGAACTGAACACATGAATTCTACTGAATGTTTGGTTAAAGGCAAAAGCAGTTCAAGCAGAGAGAGAAGCCATTTCAAACTCAAGCAACCTGCCAGAACCAGATATCGAAAATGAAGCTCCAGCTCCAAAGGACGAAGCTCCCCCTAGATTTGGCTGGATAGAAGGAGTCATGGTAAATATTCTTTTCTTTTGAGCTCTATTCACAGATAAGAGTTGTGAAGACAAGTAAAACATAGATAGCTGATGTTTACTGAAGCTGATGTAGCATCTGGAGCTGTCAAACAGCAGATCTGACAGAGCTTTGCTCACAGATTCGTTGTATGCTGAATATTTGGGGGGTCATCCTGTTCCTGCGCCTGACATGGATCACCTCTCAGGCAGGAATTGGTAAGACGTCTTGTTGTTCATGCAACAAACATATGAATATTTTGTCTGTTTACATCTGACATATGAAATAACAATAACGACAAAGTGACAATAGATCACTGTTTTTTTTTTACAATTGGAATCAGTGCAGTGAGCTTCTATATAGCTTTAGAAGATTTAGCATGTCCGTTATAAGCTAAAACATCAACAAAATCAGGGTCTGAGTCCCAGTGGTCTACTGCCTTCTTTGGAGCTATGGTTTACTCATAGCTGGATAATAAAGCAATGCACCTCACCGGGTCTGCACTGGGGGGGCATCAGTGGTGCGAAACTGCAGCGGGACAGTTATTCGAGGTGCATCAGTCCACACTGCGAGGGGCATGGCATCACTGCCGTGCATCTCATTGGACTTGCAAGATCACCAAATCCCTGCTACGTCAGCCATCATTAAAGTCACCACGCGAAAAGAAGAAAAGGAGATTGTGTCCATGGAGAAAAACACAGTTGTACTTCTTGAACGATACAGGAAGTAAATAGTAAATATACATTGATAAGACACCGCATCTCATCAATACACTTTTATTTTGAAAACTGCTAGATGTTTCACACTGTTACTGTGTGTGATTTCCCGTCTAGCCCTATGTTAATGGGGCGACGGTGGCACAGGAGTTAAGTGCTCGCCCCGTAATCGGAAGGTTGCAGGTTCGAGCCCCGCTCAGTCTGTCGCTGTTATTGTGTCCTTGGGCAAGACACTTAACCCACGTTGCCTGCCGGTGGTGCTCGGAAGAACCGGTGGCGCCTGTGCTCGTCAGCCTCGCCTCTGTCAGTGCGCCCCAGGGCAGCTGTGGCTACATCGTAGCTCATCCCCACCAGTGTGTGAATGTCTGACTGTGTTGTAAAGCGCCATGAGGGCTTCCAGGACTCTAGAAGGCGCTATATCAAATACAGGCCATTTACCATTTAATTGCAGAAATAGCTGCATCCCAGAAGCGAAAACAGAACCCAGTCATACCTTTAGCAGTGGGACAGCCGGGTTGGATCAACCCCAAAGACTATCATGGATTCTATTTCAAGCAGCGACATTCCGCTGCCGTTCTGCGCCACTGATGCCTCTAGTGCAGACCCGGGGTTAGACGTCCCCATTTGCGCACTCCACATAGCAGGCAATCAACCAGTCAATCTTAAAGAGAGAGTGTTGGAGTTTGAGATCAGTTCCAGTAAGAATATTTACCTGACGTCAGCAGCAAGCAGATGTATCCTGTTTTGGTAAAACAAGCGATGTTCCTTTATATATATATGTATGTATGTATATATATATATATATATATATATATATATATATATATATATATATATATATATATATATATATATATATACACACACA
>SSNQ01000441.1:320568-338982 GCA_006942095.1 Nothobranchius kuhntae | reverse complement strand
GTCATCCTGTTCCTGCGCCTGACATGGATCACCTCTCAGGCAGGAATTGGTAAGACGTCTTGATGTTCATGCAACAAACATATGGATATTTTGTCTGTTTACATCTGACATATGAAATAACAATAACGACAAAGTGACAATAGATCACTGTTTTTTTTTACAATTGGAATCAGTGCAGTGAGCTTCTATATAGCTTTAGAAGATTTAGCATGTCCGTTATAAGCTAAAACATCAACAAAATCAGGGTCTGAGTCCCAGTGGTCTACTGCCTTCTTTGGAGCTATGGTTTACTCATAGCTGGATAATAAAGCAATGCACCTCACCGGGTCTGCACTGGGGGGGCATCAGTGGTGCGAAACTGCAGCGGGACAGTTATTCGAGGTGCATCAGTCCACACTGCGAGGGGCATGGCATCACTGCCGTGCATCTCATTGGACTTGCAAGATCACCAAATCCCTGCAACGTCAGCCATCATTAAAGTCACCACGCGAAAAGGAGATTGTGTCCATGGAGAAAAACACAGTTGTACTTCTTGAAAGATACAGGAAGTAAATAGTTAATATACACTGATAAGGATGAGGATCAGCACCTCCAAATCTGAGACCATGGTTCTCGACCGGGAAAGGGTGGCTTGCCAACTCCGGGTCGGGGGAGAGGTCCTACCTCAAGTGGAGGAGTTTAAGTATCTCGGGGTCTTGTTCACGAGTGAGGGTAGGAGGGATCGGGAGATCGACAGGCGAATTGGTTCGGCGTCTGCAGCGATGCGGGCGCTGAGCCGATCTGTCGTGGGGAAGAGGGAGCTGAGCCAGAAAGCCAGGCTCTCGATTTACCGGTCGATCTACGTCCCAATCCTCACCTATGGTCATGAGCTTTGGGTAATGACCGAAAGAACGAGATCGCGGATACAAGCGGCCGAAATGAGTTTCCTCCGTAGGGTGGCCGGGCTCAGCCTTAGAGATAGGGTGAGGAGCTCGGACATTCGGGAGGGACTCGGAGTAGAACCGCTGCTCCTCCGGATCGAAAGGAGCCAGTTGAGGTGGTTTGGGCATCTGGTCAGGATGCCTCCTGGACGCCTCCCCGGGGAGGTGTTTCGGGCATGTCCTGCCGGCAGAAGGCCCCCGGGTCGACCCAGGACACGTTGGAGAGGTTACATCTCCAATCTGGTCCGGGAACGCCTTGGGGTCCTGCCGGAGGAGCTGGTGGACAAGGCCGGGGAGAGGACGGCCTGGAGCTCCCTAGTTGGGATGCTGCCCCCGCGACCCGGACCCGGATAAGCGGAGGAAGACGACGACGACGACGACACTGATAAGACACCGCATCTCATCAATACACTTTTATTTTGAAAACTGCTAGATGTTTCACACTGTTACTGTGTGTGATTTCCCGTTTAGCCCTATGTTAATGGGGCGACGGTGGCACAGGAGTTAAGTGCTTGCCCCGTAATCGGAAGGTTGCAGGTTCGAGCCCCGCTCAGTCTGTCGCTGTCGTTGTGTCCTTGGGCAAGACACTTAACCCACGTTGCCTGCCGGTGGTGCTCGGAAGAACCGGTGGCGCCTGTGCTCGTCAGCCTCGCCTCTGTCAGTGCGCCCCAGGGCAGCTGTGGCTACACGTAGCTCATCCCCACCAGTGTGTGAATGTGTGTGTGTGAATGACTGACTGTGTTGTAAAGCACCATGAGGGCTTCCAGGACTCTAGAAGGCGCTATATCAAATACAGGCCATTTACCATTTAATTGCAGAAATAGCTGCATCCCAGAAGCGAAAGCAGAACCCAGTCATAACTTTAGCAGTGGGACAGCCGGTTCGGATCAACCCCAAAGACTATAATGGATTCTATTTCAAGCAGCGACATTCCGCTGCCGTTCTGCGCCACTGATGCCTCTAGTGCAGACCCGGGGTTAGACGGTCCCCATTTGCGCACTCCACATAGCAGGCAATCAACCAGTCAATCTTAAAGAGAGAGTGTTGGAGTTTGAGATCAGTTCCAGTAAGAATATTTACCTGACGTCAGCAGCAAGCAGATGTATCCTGTTTTGGTAAAACAAGCGATGTTCCTTTATATATATATGTATGTATGTATATATATATATATATATATATATATATATATATATATATATATATATATATATATATATATATATATATATATATATATATATATAACAGTTTACGTGCCATGTGTGTGTGTAAGGTCCATTTCCTGGTTATGCAAGACTGACGTCAGTAAAGTAGTGAAATAGTCTCTGACCTGATGTGAGTTAGGCTTTATTGACGGTTTCGGCCGAAGGCTCTCGGCTTTGCTGGAGGTCTCGCTGTCTTGAAACATGTTTATGTAACTGAAATAAAGCCCCACTCTGTAACGGACATCTGCCTGGCCTCTTGTGTCTTCTTGAACCCATAAAAAAGGAACCTCAAGAGATGTTATACTACTCAGAAACATTGGAAAACATTGTGAATCCTTGCCCTCAAGAGCTAAATCTAAGTCTTTCCTGAGAAATCTATTTAAGATGATATAAACTGATCTGATGTTGTAAACCACGAGGTGCCTAAACAAATCCTACCGACTGAAATGTATAAACCAATCTTATAACTAACATCTTGGTATTTTCCATGGCAGTGTTGACATGTCTTATCATCCTGATGTCTGTGGTGGTGACTGTAGTGACTGCTCTCTCCATTTCTGCCATTGCCACAAATGGCAGCGTGGCCTCAGGTGAGTCTCTCTGCAAATAATATTAAGTGTCAGCATCAACAGCCATTAATTACCATTCTACATTTCATACCAGCACTTTTTAGAAAACACGTGATATTGACCTGATCCCCAAACGGATGCCAACAAAGGCCAAAAAAGAAAGACATAATCCACGTAAATAGAAATCTCTTAATATGACTTTTCACAATGTGGTTTTCGTCCTGGCCGTGGAACTGTCGACCAGCTCTATACCCTTGCAAGGGTGATGGAGGGGGCATGGGAGTTTGCCCAACCAATCCACTTGTGTTTTGTGGATTTAGAGAAGGCTTTTGACCATTTACCCAGAGGCACCCTGTGGAGGGCACTCCAGGAGTGTGAGGTGGACGGTCTTTTGCTAAAGGCCATTCAGTCCCTGTACCAGAGGAGCGTGAGTTTGTTCCGCAAAGCCGGTAGTAAGTCGGACCTGTTCCCAGTGAGGGTTGGACTCCGCCAGGGCTGCCCTTTGTCACCGGTCCTATTTATAATGTTTATGGACAGGATTTCTAAGCGCAGCCGTGGTGTTGAGGGTGTGGAGTTTGGTGGCAGGAGAAACTCATCTCTGCTTTATGCAGATGATGTGGTCCTCCTAGCTCCATCAGGCTCTGACCTACAGCTCTTGCTGGGGAGGTTTGCAGCCGAGTGTGAAGTAGCTGGGATGAGGATCAGCCCCTCCAAGTCTGAGATTACGGTTCTTGATCGTAAAATGGCGACTTACCAACACCAGCTTGGGAGAGAGGTCCTGCCTCAAGTGGAGGAGTTCAAGTATCTCGGGGTCTCGTTCACGAGTGAGGGAAGGAGGGAGCGGGAGATCGACAGGCGGATTGGGGCGGCGTCTGCAGTGATGCAGACACTGAACCGGTCTGTTGTGGTGAAAAAGGAGCTGAGCTGGAAAGCAAGGCTCTCGATTTACCAGTCGATCTATTGCCCAGTCCTCACCTGTGGTCTTGAGGTTTGGGTAATGACCAAAAGAACAAGATCGCAGATACAAGCGGCCAAAATGAGTTTACTCAGTGAGGTTGGCTGGGCTCAGCCTCAGGGATAGGGTGAGGAGCTCGGACATTCAGGAGAGACTCGGAGTAGAACCGCTGCTCCTCCATATCAAGATGAGTCAGTTGAGGTGGTTTGGACATCTTATTAGGATGCTTCCTGGACGCCTCCCCAGGGAAGTGTTTCGGGCATGTCCTGTCAGCAGGGGGCCCCCTGGTCGACACAGGACACATTGGAGAAAGTATATCTCGGAACTGGCCCAGACCTCGGGGTCCTGCCAGAGGAGCTGGTGGAGGTGGCCGGGGAGAGGACGGTCTGGAACTCCCTAGTTGGGATGCTGCCCCCGTGACCCAAACCCTGATAGGTGGAAGAAGATGAGAAGAGACTTTTCACAAGCAAAATAGTTGCAAACAAAAGGTTTTTTTCTAAAAGAAAAAGAAATAAAGCTACAGTTTAAACACTTTTGATGAGAATCTATTTATGTGTACTGTGATTTATTTTACATAGCAATAGTTTAGATAATATTTGTTCAATACTCTACAGGTGGGACATATTTTCTGGTCTCTCGCACAATGGGTCCTGAAATTGGAGGACCCATTGGGGTGGTCTTCTCCTTTGCCAATGCACTGGCATCTGTACTCAATATTGTGGGTTTTGCAGAAGTGATCAGTCAGCTATTACAGGTAAATACCTTATTTTTTATTTAACATATTTTTTCCTCTTAAAAATGAGAATAAGTGTTTTGGGTTTCCCCATAACATTCTCTACACTTTTTATTAATTTTAGCATAAGAAATAAGAATGGTTTTTGTGACTAAGACTTGTTAATTATGCAGGAATTTAATGTGGTTATGGTGGACCCAACCAATGATGTCCGTATTGTGGGTGTGATCACTGTGACTGCCATCCTTCTCATTATACTGGCTGGAATGACATGGGTGATGAAGGTGAGGGCATTTAAGACTTATTTCATATAATCTGATAAAAACAGCTAAGGTAGAGATCTACCTAACCTACCTAATGTACCTAACTGATTAGGTTCATCAGGGTTAATGGATGAATATAATTGAGCATCATCAGCATAAGAGTGGAAGTTTATCCCATGCTGTCTGATGATTTTACCAACTGGAAGCATATATATAGTAAAAAGAATTGGTTCAAGCATTAAACCCTGTGGTTCTCCACAAGTAACCGTAGAATATGGAGAATATTTCTCATTTACATAAACATTCTGAAATTTGCCAGACAGACCAGAGTTAAACCAGCATAGCGATCTTCCTTTAATCCCTACATGTTTGAGCCTTTCTAAAAGAATAGCGTGATCTACTGTGTCATAAACCGCCCTGATATCCAGCAAGACCAAAACAGAAACAAGATCCTTATCCGAGGCCACGAGAATATCGTTTGTTACTAATGTCACTAATGCAGTTCTAAAGCCTGATTGTTTATCCATTTGATTTTGGCTGTGGGCTGGACACTGTCTCAGTAGGGTAATAGGTGGGTAACAGTTCAGAAGCTGCAGAGGGGTTGGTTAAACTACTAATCCACTCCACCTCAATCTGCTGCCAGTTCATGTTAAAATAGTGTCTCTAGGAAGCTCCTCATCGGAGAAAGAGCCAAAATAAAAACAGTTAAACTACATTTAAACTAAACAAACCAGCTGCATACAAATACTTCCCGCTTGATGACAGTGGCATGAGATTCCATGTATGTGTGTGTAACTGAATGTGTTTTGGCCTAAACAGCCCCTTCTGTGTTTCCAGGTTTTTTAAGTACCCTATATATTTTTAAAACATTTCTAATCTTTGTTTTTGTTTCAGACTCAGATGGTTTTCTTTCTTGCTCTCATGATCGCATTTTCAAGCTACATTGTAGGCACAATAATTTCTCCTTCAATTGAGAAACAGTCCATTGGTATCTTTGGATATCGAGGTAAATCCTGGTTTTCGTATGCATTTAATCTTATGCCCAGTTGTCCTTTAAAACGTTTCACTCTTGGAACATGAATGATCTGACCATGTATTTACCCATAACGTTTAAATGAAAGTAATAGTCAGTGCAAAATAATTTTGCTAAAAGTTGGTCAGAATGAATGGACACAACTAGTACTTGTAAAAAAAATATGTATAAAATTAAATGAGTAAAACTGTTCTGACTGGTAGAACACTCCTCAACAATTGTTTTGCGTCTTGTATTCATGGTATGTCAACTCCTGTGTGGTCTTTTTATAAGGTGATATCTTCGTACAGAACTTAACTCCAGACTGGAGAGGTGATCAAGGGAATTTTTTCCAGATGTTTGCCCTTTTTTTCCCATCTGTCACTTGCATTACGGCTGGAGCCAACATCTCGGGAGATCTTAAAGTATAATAACTATAGAAAGAATATTAACACTCACTAGACACACTATGTCACGACTGTGATCCATGTTTTATTTCCCTTTACAGGACCCTGCTAGTGCCATCCCCAAAGGCACCCTTTTGGCCATTCTGTGGACTACATTAACCTACTTGGTGATAGCAATAACTTCTGGTAGGTTCTCATCAAAATGTTCCTCAGATAAACTTCGGGAAGGTTTCTCTGGGAAATGAATCATTTTACTACAATTTGCTTTTCCAGTGGTTTGATGTGATGTAAAATAGAATATAACAGAAGAACATAATAGAATATTTATTTACTGTCTGTCAGTGGGGATATTTTAGTGTCACAGCAGTAACCACATTCACAGCAAAAGCAAAAATGAATGAAACAATGTACAATGAACCAAAAAATAAACATAAATGCAAAATCAATCAATCAATCAAAGCTTTATTTATAAAGCGCCTTCCGCAACCCTGTCAGGAAGCCCAAAGCGCTGAACATGGTACAGTTGTAAGTAAATATATTGAGTAAATCAACAATAAAAGCAATTCAAATTACAAAATCCAAATTACAAAATAGAAATTACAAGATAGATTAAACATTCTGGTAAAGGACAAATGTGTAAAACACAATTGGATTGAGTGGATGGATTGAGTGAACCAATGAAAACTGTGAGATAAAGTCAACATAAAAGAGGGCCAAAATCAAACATGTTCTGGAAACGCCAAGCGGAGGAGGTGTGTTTTTAGGTGGTTCTTAAAGGCTGGCAGAGATGGGGGACAGCCTAACTGAGGGTGGCAACTGGTTCCAGAGTAACGGTGCTAGGACTGAGAAAGCCCGGTCCCCACGGGTACGACACCTAGAACGAGGGACAGCGAAAATATACTAGAAAAGATCCAAATGAATTTATCACATAAATAAAACAACGTAGAAAGTCTAGCAGATTATTAAATACTGAGAGCACCAGTGGAGAAATGTGCAAATTAATGTGTGCAAGTAGAACATTAACAGAAATGTGAATCACAAAAAGAAACAGGAAAAAAAAACTGTTTACTGGTTTTGTTGGGAGCAGTGGAGGTTGTAAATCCTAACAGCTGCGGCGCTGCTGTGACAATATTCCTTCCTACGATGAAGCTATCTGCCATTGAAGGAGTTCTCTAGCTCCATGGGGTGGGAGACATTGTCTTACAGTGATGTTATTTTGCTAGAGTCCTTCTATCTCCCACCTCCTGCACTAGATCCTGCACTCAGAAAGACCCCAGACCCCTTAGCAGGTAGCTTGTACTGATCCTTTCTAAAAAGAACGTCAGCATCATGGCTTCAGCCTAAGTTTTTTAGATAAACACCCGTAGATACTTCATAATCTACTCTATGTCTGTTCCCTGGATGTCCAGCAGTACCAATGTAGAGTGCTACATCTATGGAAATCCACCAGCAGCTTCATGATTTACCTTGCGATGAACAGGAGGTGTTTCTGCCGACAGTTCGTGAAATCCTGTACCTTCTGTGAGTCAGAGCTCGGTATAAGACCATGATGGCATCATCCCCACCAATAACAGGCTGGTAGTCAAACTGCAGACCTTAACAGGTGGCAAAGCCTCTCTGAGGTCTTCATCCAATGTGAGGTCAGTGCAACCAGCCTGTAGCTGCTGAGGTCCTTCAGGTGTGAGATTTTTGCCACTGGTGCCACATTTAGGCCTTTTCCAATGGCACTACTCGCCGTGATTCAGATAGGTGGGGCTCAGTTTGACAACCATTTCCAACAGCCCTGTTCTGTATTTTCGTTGGGCTTCCTAGTGGTTCCGAGTGTGCTAACCTGGTCGGTCACTGATTGGCTACAAGTTGGAGTCATGGTTGCTCCAGAGCTCTCTGGCTGATGCCTGCAGCCGTTACCTGGTTCAGTGTGTGACACTAAGCTGAAGACTGAGCAGAATGTTCGACATCACTGGCGTTTTTGTGCTGTGTCGTGCTTCTGTGTAGACGAAGTCACACTGTTATGCTATTTTTGTTCTTGACAACAGCCTGACCCCCTCGTCTTTCCTTACATCTCTTCTTGGCTCCATTGGCCTGGAGCAGATGAAAACTGTTGATGTTTACAGGAATGTCCAAAGTTAGTTCTGTCAGCCATGTCTAGAATAAGCAGACGACTCTATGGAGAGCCACTGATATTTTGCTAGCAACATCTGCTTTGTTGTGAAGAGAGCTCACGTTTCCCATGATCCTGGACAAGATGGTTAGGTCTTTATCTTTTCCACCATTCCTGACGTCTTATACTGGCTTGTGTATGACTTCTTCTCTTCTAGGGCATATTGGCTAGTTTGGTGGGGAAGGCCCTGGCTAGGGGGTGCTAACGGCTGATCTTAAGTGCCTCACACCATCGCTGCACACACATGCCATTAAAAAAGAAATAAGAAGGCGACTGGGTTTCTCTTCCAGAACGTAACATACTTGAACTAAGCTCAGAAGTTCTGTACGTGCTCTCAGCAGTTAGCTTTGGGTTGCCAGGTGTTTCAAGCTGATATAAAGCCAGGATTTATTTTATAAAAACTAATAGGAAGAAATATTTTTCCATCCTAGTGTGACGAGAGGAGGAGGGGTTTGAAGTCATTTACTCGACTACCTGTAATTGGACAGGGATGCGATTCTGACCGTTAATAAAGCAAGGAACCGAGATAAAAACAAGCTCATTCTATTAAGGAGGGCAGGAGGCATGGTTCCAACAATGATTTTACTATTTATTAATCAAATAAAAACAAGATCTAATTAAGAGAATAAAAAATCATTTCAACCAATGGCACTAAAGACTAACCATTAATAAATCCCAGCCAGAGGCTTGCCAGTGGGGTCACTCAGTAACTGGAAGGCAGAATCCCAATAAAAGGCACCCTAGTGTGACCCATGCACTCAGGAGTGAAGAACACCTTTGGTAAAGCACACACACCAAAAGTAACCGCCCCCCAGGGACCCTCCAGCCACCACCTACAGCCCTCAGCCAGCAACAATTTTATCCAATAAAACACTTGTTTACACACACACACACACACACACACACACACACACACACACACACACACACACACACACACACACACACACACACACACACACACACACACACATTGAGAACCAAGCCTTTCCACCAGGCCTTTAGTCTTCAGTGGTGACATCACTGGAGCATCCTAGAGGTTCGGTGGGAGCAAACCCAGCTCTGGAGCTGGAGTCATTACTGACCAGAGTTAAGGGGAGACACAGCAGCACTAATCCAACAGGAGGTATCAGTAGACTGTCTACAGGTTAGGGACTGCCACGGCTCATCAGGACAACACACTCTGTCATAGTAGGACAGTGGAGTAAAGTTAACAATAAAAGAGAACGCAACACAAGAAAACCGCACCACACGCAAACACAACCAGCAATTAGACGAGTCATACAACTCTCAGGCCTAGTCCACACGTAGCTGTTAAAAAAAAAAAAAAAAACGAATATCCGCCCCTCCAAAAACTTGCATCCACACCACCTCATTTAAACAAACTCTGTCCACACGTACCCGGATAAATACGTTGTTAAGGACATGCCAGACCTGTAGGCGGCAGTACTTCCCCCGTTCTTAACCTCGTCCTTCGTCTGTGGTCTTCCGCAAGGAGCAGTAATTCCGCTTGCAAACACAAACAAGCAAAAAGCGCTTGGACAGTTGATAAAGCGAGCGCAGCTCTGAGGGCATCCGTGATGCCGGCTAGTGTAAACACAGGTCGCACACGTGATGTCAGCATTTTTGTGTCGCGGAAAGTGACGTTGCGGACCTTAAAACTCCGGTTTTGTCCGTCCACACGCAGACACCCAAAACGGAGAAAACGCAGATCTTCACTTTGGCCGGAGTTTTTAAAAAGATCCGTTTTCATGTGAAAAAACTCCGTTTTCGTGTGGATGACAGGCCAAAACGTAGAAAAATATACGTTTTGGCAGATCCCCGGCTACGTGTGGACAGGGCCTCAGTCAGGCAAACCTGGCACCAGGAGAAAACCCGCCATGTCTCCTAAACACATGGATGGCACGTCCATCATATGGGTGACAGGTGCATGTAAGGCCAGACTAGCTGATGGAAGCTGGAAGCTGCATCATCAGCCAGAGCACCTTCTGCTGGTTGAGTAGGTGCAGGAGTCCATCCTGCTACCTTGTGGCACCACAAAAATAAATTTTTGTGTTTGCTGTCACAGTCCAGCTTGAGCACGGATACTCACGGCTGTTTGAATTTACTCTGAAGGGGATGAGTCAGAGCCACATCGCCTGGAGCAAGTCTGCTCAGAGTTCACTGACAGACCTGCAGCTTGTTGAGCCTATTTTCCTCAACAGACCCCTTGTTGTGGAATCCAAACAAAAAAATTCAGAAAAAAACTGAAATGCAAAAAGTAGCCGTGTGCTTTCCTCTGGTTAACCACGTTTATTTGTTTTCCTCCAGGGGCTTGTGTGGTGCGGGATGCTTCTGGGAATATTACCGACTTCATGACTGGAAACATTACTGACGGCTGTGTGGGACTGGCATGTAATATGGGCTGGAACTTCACGAGCTGCAGCCAGTCACAGACCTGTAATTATGGTCTAGCCAACAACGTACAGGTTGTGACCGATTTGGGTTTAAAAGCCAAAGTGTTAAAAATGGTTATTTCAACACGTTGGGTCCGTTTGGTGAGTTTTAAATAAGGAATGTTCCATCCAGGTAATATCACAGCTGTCTGGGGTCTACTACCTCATCACGGTCGGAGTCTTTGCAGCCAGCTTGTCTTCTGCCCTTGGATTTTTCGTCTCTGCACCAAAAATGTTTCAGGTAAGAAAACATAACAGTGTCATACATCCTTCATCAAACTATTGATCGGCTCCTTCGAAGGGGTGATGGGCTCCCATGGAAGCCATCAACTTTAAACTGAAGTACTAAATTACATTATTTAAGTGGACTCGGCGTACCGGCACCCATCTTGAGTGGAAAAGACGTAGAGTGCTTATTTTTCACACATTCCAGGCAGCTCTACACTCTCAAAGTGGTGCCACCCAAAAATCGTAATTAATACACGATTGTTCATGTCCGCCCATATTCTCTGGTGCTTTCTGTCTTATTTGTGCCTGACACGCTCCGATGAAGCCCAGGAATGGTAGAAAACTCCTGCTGAACTTCCCATTTAAAACAGGTCAGGGTCAAAAAGCCAATGTACTGCTCACTGGCAAATCCCGTGTTGACCTGAATATAGGACGAGGTTATTTGGACAAGGTTTTAGTTGCTTGCCGCTCAAGGCTACCAGGGCGTCAGATGCAGATAACAAGAATTTGTTTGGGTCAGGCTGAGATAATTTTCCTCTCTGCCTTCAGTCTTTAAACTGATCATTCCAGTCCTTCAGTGAAGCCAACTTGGTTTTTAAACTTGTCCATACCGTCCGGTGACTCTCTCTCCGAGATGACATCCATTTTGCGCACCAATACCGGTATCACAGCTAGAACATTGTCCAGCTTACGACTCACCTCGAGTAACGTCCCAGTCTGAGAAGTCTCCACACGGACGGTGCTTTCCGTGGGTGTGAGTCGCCCTCCAATCGCTCCCGTCTTCCCAAATTTCCAGAAAACCAGATATCCTCCCACTCCAATCAGGAGAAATCCAGTGATCATCAGGCCGAATATCCACATGCCTTCGATGTCCTCAATGGACAGCTGGGATTGGCATATGATCTTCCACTCCTTCCAGGAATCCAGCATATATCCCACCGGGTGCGTCCCCTGTGGACATGTGGGAGCCCCCTGCTCCGTTCTCATTGTTGAAAAAAATCTTATCGATCGCATTGAATGACCAGTTTATCAAATCCATGGTTACTAAAAATAGTTTTTCAGAAGAAATGCAGAGAAGCGCTCTGTGGGCAGACAGGACAAAGAGCCTTGGGAAAAAAAAAGATAAGGGAGCAAAAGAGAGAAGCGTCTGTACTCCTCGAGTGCCTTGAAGAAAAAAAAAACTAATACAAAATAACATGAGGCTGAGTTATGCAAATTTTAAGATGACGGTGGTCGATTCAGCAGAGGCATCAAACATTGCATGCATGGATGCCTTGGATGGCAGTGAGGATGACGTTCTGGGAGGAGTCGGCAGGTGTAGGGATCTGATGGTACGCCGGGGCCGCAGCAGCATGAGTGAGAATGAGAGTGAGTAAGCACAGCGAGGCGGAGGATGTCTGAATAAAAGCCTCATTTGACTTTTGATTTCAGCAAAGTTCCGATAGTTTGCATTAAAATAGTATTTATTCTCAAATTTTCAATAAAAACTGTTAATTTAGAAAGTGATTTTTTTATTTGGGACAACACGGTCCTTCACAGTCTTTTGGGCTGCAGATAACTTCATTTGGCTGACATCCCTCGTCCCCGGTAAGGAATACCAGACCCCTAAACAGGGCTGCTGGTATTTAAAGGCAAATACTCAAACATTCACATTCAAACATTAGTTTAGTTTTCAGTCCTTGGTTGCTACACACTTTTTAATGCCTGCTTTTATACGGTTCCAGGCATAACAATCAGGACGAAAGCCCATCGTCAGTGACCAGTAGTCACTGATTAGCTATAGTATGGAGGCGCTGGTTGCTGTGGTTATCTACCTGCTGATAAAAAGCCAGTGACTCAGCAGATTGTTCAACATCACCGCAATGTCAGCCGTTGTTGTGATTTTCAGTCACATACAGGTCATCGGGCGCTTCTCTGGTGTAGGGTGTTGTAGTAAATCTATTGTCTCCTAGAGAAAAATTGATTTACAGCACATGGGCAATATTACACAAACAAGAAACATCTTCATATCTGGGATTAGTAAGAAGAAGACACGATCTTTTATAAAGTGCTTCTCAAAATAAAAATCACGATGCGCTTCACAAGAACAAATGATAAAAAATATATATATTTTAAAAATTTGTTTAAAAATCATAAAAATGGGAAAAGTAAAAATTATGATGAAAATATGTTAGGAAAAGGAAAATGAATAACCGTTATCAGAGAATTCCAGGAAAGGCAGAATGGGTAGAAAGAGGAGAATGAGAAGAAGGTGTTGATGAAGAATCAACTGAAGGCCACACAAAACCGGTCTGAACAGGTCAGTTTCAGGTGCTTTTTAAAGGAGACCACTGAGCCCACTGCCTTTTGCTGGATTGGATCAAAACTGTTCCTTCCTACTCATACTTGGGAGTCATACTGAGCACCGGCAGCGGCGGTTGTTGTGGACTAGGAAGCACACAGCCCCACTCCCCATAACCCTGTCTCACACTCCCATCACGATGGCGGACTCATGTCGCTTCTTGGGCACCACCATCACCCAAACCCTCAAATGGGAGCCCACCATCACCCCATCATTAAAAAGGGCCCAGCAGAGGAAGTACTTCCTGAGACAGCTGAAGAAATTCAGCGTACCAGCACAGTCGATGAGGCAGTTCCACACCACAGTCATCGAGTCCACCCTCACCTCTTCAATCACCGAGTGGTACGCTGGAGCTACCATCAGGGACAAGTAGAAGCTGCAGCGTGTCATGCGATCTGCTGAGAAAATTGACTGTTAACTCTCCTCCACGTAGGACCTGTACACCTCCAGGACGTTGAGGCATGCAGGTGGGATAACAGCTGACCCGTGTCAGCCTGAACACAGTCTCTTTGACTCACTACCATCTGGCAGGAGGTTCCGATTCTCGTTCTCTCGCCACAAGAACAGCTTCTTCCCCTCTACTGTTGGACTCATAAACGACAGTCCCAGGGCTGCCCACTCCAGTTGCTTTGTTCTAGTCACATGAGCCTGTGTTGTGTTTGTACCTGAACTGATCCGCTCTGATTAGTACCTACACTGTCTTGTATATAATAGCCATGTCTCAAAGTATTGCCACTTTATATTATTTTATCATTACACTCTTATTTCTATATTTGCTTCTCTATTATTTGTATCTTTCTTTTTTGCACCGAGTACCGCAACAATTTCCTAATGTTGTAATTTCTGGCAGTAAAACTTTCTGATTCTCATTCTGACAAATGCACCCTCTACAGTTGTTGCTCAGTTCTAATGAAAAAACAGCTCAGACTGTGTAGAGTTGGGTTAACATGAGCCAGGACTGGCCGTGGTCAGTAATGGAAAGACTACACAAGTAAGGGAAGCATAGTAGGAAGACTAAAAGGACCTTGATGTTCTGTCCTAGCCGAAGCAGAGGGCTCAGTGGAGACCTGTCACATCTTAACTGCAGCTTCAAGCTGTCGACCATGAGGGGACTCGTTTATCAAGGTTGCTTACGCACAAAACGGGGTCGGAAAACTGCGTAAGCAACTTTCCACGCAAACTTTGGGAGTCATGAAAGAAAACTTTGAGGAAAAATGTGCACAACTTTAAGTTGACTAAGGACCTGGCTTACACACATGATGGACATGGAGAGCACCTGCAGTGCTGCTGCTGAGAAGATACAATTATGAAATCCTGCAGCATTATCACTTGTACCGCTTCGTTTTCTCACAGAACAAGACCCCCCACACGCAGACACACACACACGTGCACACACACACATGCATGCGCACACACGTGCATGCACACACACATGCGCGCTCGCACACAGCCTGAAGCGCAGCATACAGAATGCAGAAATCAGCAGGGGGACAGGTTTAGACAGAACGTCATGGGTCTGTGACAGTGTGTGTCCTGTCACTGTGACCCGATTGATCATGTGCCCTGGCTACTTGTACACAGCAGATCTCTGTTTGGGTGACTGGTTAGTATGTGTGACTTTCACCCGGGAATCTGGGGATCAAATCCTGATTGGATCATTTTTTTTATATCCGCCACAGATCTCTCTGAAGAATTCACAACATTGACGGCTTCAGCAACGCTGTGCCACTCCGTGGGTTTTCTCTTATTTGTTTTGCAAAAGCACTTCCTTTCATTTCTCCACCTCACCCACAAGTACCTCAACTTCTGCTTCTGTGAAAAAGCGCTTCATTGATCTGCGGTCTTGATGGAAATGCTGCAACAGCCGGCTTATGTATATGCATGAGATCCACAAGGCTCTTTGCATGGACTATTTAAGGCAGTAAGTGGGCGTGGTGAGGACGGGATGTGGCTAAAATGCAGCTGAGAAACATTCTCGTCAGTCTCCGATTTATGAAGCGGAGATTGCGTGCAGCTGTGCGTCCTCCATGTTTGATAGATCACAAACCTGCTTGTTGTAAGTAAAAAAATTTTGCTGAGGTTCGGTACGGTTTTAGTAAGGATTCTACACAATGTTCGATAACTGAGACCCCAGATCATCTTCTCCGTATGCTAGGTGTACCTTTAGGCACGTTTCAAAAGATGGGTCTGGTTTCAGGAGGAAATGGGTCAAACCAGAGAAGAGTTGATGGTTGCTTTATCACATCAGGTCTGGCACAAATGGGCACACATCCTATCCTTAGCATCCATCAGGACGTGCAGCAGAGACACCCTGTTTAAACCCGTTTAATCAGAGGAAAATGTATTTTTTATATTTACCAAAACGACAACGATAAATGGATAATGATTACATCTACAGTATCACATTTAACACGACTATTGTCTTGTTTTTCAGTGTCTGTGCAGTGACAAAATATACCCGTACATCATATTCTTTGCAAAGGGTTATGGGAAAAATGACGAGCCGTTCCGATCCTATGCTCTCTGCTACATCATCTCTGTGGGCTTCATTCTGATTGGTACGTGTGATAAAGCGTTTATTTCCATAATGTTTTTATTCTTGTCAGAATGTGACTATTTTTTAAATTTACTTTTTATGTTCCGAACATTTCCTAACTTTTTGTTTCTTTGTTTCATCACAGCCCAATTAGATGTGATTGCACTCCTGATCTCCAACTTCTTTTTGTGTGTCTACGGTCTCATAAACTTCAGCTGCTTTCATGCTTCTATGATCAATTCCCCTGGTGAGTTATTTATGTGCCTATTAACCTTCAAAAGTGCCACTTACAATTTAATTTACCACAAAAATAGGAATTAACCAACGGTATTTATTCTTATCACTGTAAAATTTAGCTGTTGTGGTTAGGGATGTCCCAATACAACTTTTTCACTTCCGATACGATACCGATACTGCAGCCTACAATACTGAACAATACCGATATCAATCTGAAATGACATCAGCACAGACCATACATACTTTTACCATTTTTGTAGTGTGGAATGTATGAAAGGCTTGATCAAGTGATATTACTCAATCGGAGAACAAGAGCCAATAACAGTAAGTATGAAAAAAAAAGACATTTTTTCCTTAACCATTTGTTGCAAAAGTGTGAACCTTTACGGACTGCTTGTGCTGGAAATGTGTGATGCCGTCCGATTTAATCCGATAAAGTGTTTTTGAGCCAATATCAAAACAGAGCCAATATAGATATCGGAACGGGATGTCCCTAGTTGTGTTATAATTTTTTTTGAAGATTTAGTCTTTTTTGTGATCTTCTCCCAGAAAATGTAGACCCATTTATTTATAAAGGTTCTCTTTTGTAAATAATCTGAAGAAAATGTGCATTGTAAGGATATTTGTTGGTCACATGACAGAATGTAGTCCAGGGGAGATTTTTATGTGGGGGTTTATTCGTAAAATTCTGAGTATATATTTTATTCTAAAGATTGGTGTAAATTATTTCACCGTTGGCAGAAAGTATAAAGATTCACCAAAGCAGGAAGCACATAGGAGAAGACTAAGGCTCTGGGTTGTATCATTGTAAGCTTTGACCAGGGCACAAAAATGAATGAACAAAAAATTAGAAGGTAAATTATATTTCTCTCATTTTCAACCAACAGTTCTTTTTTCCTTTATTTATTTATTTTTTTGTTGTTGATGTTTTTCAGGGTGGAGGCCGGCATTTCGCTTCTACAGCAAATGGACATCTCTGTTTGGGGCCGTAGTATGTCTAGTTCTAATGTTCCTGTTCACTTGGTGGTCTGCTCTTATCACAGTGATTATCATCATCTTCCTCTATGGATACGTCGTCTACACCAAACCAAGTGAGTCCACAAACAGGAAACAATCAGGAGAACTGAATTACATTTAGGTAAAGACATGGTTTAAGCCCGGATCACACTGCTCATGTCGCATTATGAGGACTCCATTGGTTGCACACTGTATGGTCCAAGATGTCAGTAAGCCAAACTGCGCGTCTCACTCTAGAAGGACAAGCGAACATCATGAACACATTCCTGGAAAGCAGACGTCACTGAAACGAGAAAAGGCACCGCTTCCTTTATTTGCCTTTGAACCAAACTCCAAAAACGAGTGTTCCACTGTTGCTAATGTTGCTAATTCTACTCTTGTACTTTCATCACTAGTTGTTTGCATTGCTCCCTGGCTGTATTTTCATTGGTGGATAGTAGATGGGAGTCGTAGGTGCTTGATAACTGTTGTAGGCTGACTTTGGTTGTGAGGGTGCTCAATGAGTTGTTGCAGAGCGGGTCAAACTGGACAGCCACAGACTTGCAATTCACCCTCATGTCCATTTGTTGACGATATACCGTATGTGCTTATGGAAGTGCTCTAGAGCTGCTTACATTATGAGGCGCAGATATTTGTAACAATGGCAAGCAATGGGTGAAATAAAGGTGGTCCTCAGATCACTTTTTGTAATTGTGCAGCACTTTGGTGGCATGCCTCATGCCTGTAAGGAGCTCTATCAATAAAGATGATGATGATGATATTAATCCTTAACAAAACGGGAGGGTTAAAAAAATGTTTGTCAGTGTTCCACACTTTTAACAAGGTCAGATGGGCCACAGGTGCGTTATTATTTTTTCCATTCGTCCATCCAGCCGCGAGGTCAGCAGCATAAGTCAAGAGGCCCAGACTTCCCTCTCCCAGCCACTTGGGTCAGCTCTTCTGGGGGAATCAGAAGACATTCCCTAACCAGGTGAAAGACAAAGTCCCTCCAACGTGTCCTGGGTCTCCCTTTAGACCTCCTCCTGGTTAGACATGCCCAGAAAATCTCACCAGTGAGGCATCCTATTCAGATGCCCGAGCCACCTCAACTGGCTCCCCTTGATGTGGAGGAGCAGCAGGTCTACTCCGAGCCCCTATCTTTAAGGGAGAGCCCAGCCACCCTGCGGAGAAAACAAATTTTGGCCGCTTGTATTTGCAATATCATTCTTTCGGTCACTACCCAAAGCTCGTGACCAGAGGTAAGGGTAGGAACGTAGATCGACCGGTAAATCGAGAGCTTCGTCTTCTGACTCAGCTCTCTCCACCAAGACAGACCGGTACAACGCCTGCATCACTGCAAATGCAGCACCAATCCACCTATCGATCTCGTGCTCCAGCTTTCCCTCACTCATGAAC
>SSNQ01000441.1:268167-304550 GCA_006942095.1 Nothobranchius kuhntae | reverse complement strand
GTTAGCAGCAGTGTGCTAGCCGATGGCCCCCTCCATGAGGCCACCACAGCTCAGCAGAACATCATTGTAGCTTCTTCTGGGGAGAAAAACACTTAGAGAGAAAATAAAACAGCTGAAAAAGAAAAAGGAGATATTAAGGGTGGTGTGTGTCAGCCTTCAGAAAGATGCTGATCAACTAGCTGAACAGGCAGAAAACAAACCGAGCACGCTCATGGCTCAAATGATAACAAAATCTAATACTCTAAGGAAGAGATACAGGGACAAATGCAGTGAACTGACAAATGTTGAGTCAGAGCTGGAATCAAAAACTAGTGAGCTAAGGCACATGCATTAATCCTGTTGTGTGAAAAAAATGCTGTAGCATGTTCAATAACATGTAACATTCCATGCAACTATGTATTTGCTATGTTCTAGGCATACATTTTTTTGTTTATCTCAGGGTACATTATAATACATTGAGTTCTCAGAGGATTTTTTTATGTACATATATATCTGTGGATTCTCACGTGTTTGTTTATGGCATTAAAAAGGTTAAAAATGGCATTAAAATGGCATTAAAAAGCATTAAATTTGTTTTGCTGATTTCTGCAGAAACCCTGGTATTTATCCTAGTGGATCTATAATTAAACAGGTAAACTAGTAGTAGCACATCCAACGTCAAGGAAAATAAAAAGTTATTATCAGGAGAGGGAGAATGTTTAAGTGGTTAGCAGCAGTGTGCTAGCCGATGGCCCCCTCCATGAGGCCACCACAGCTCAGCAGAACATCATTGTAGCTTCTTCTGGGGAGAAAAACACTTAGAGAGAAAATAAAGTTAACGGCTGAAATAGCACAAAATAATACAGTTAAAGAGCAGATTGTAGAAGAAAGTAGTCGAGTGTGGAAAGTGGTCAGTGTGTCCTCCAGCAGTCTAAGCCTATAGCAGCATAACTACAGAGATAACGCTGGATAACCTAGCCTTTTAAGTCGCTTACACATTAGTGTCGGCACGGGCCCATACGGTACCAAAGGCACTGGAATTTGGTTCCACACACAGGTCAGATTTGCGTTTTCGGTGCTGAGGCAACTCTTTTTCTCAGACTTTCTCCCCAGCGGTCAGACTGGGACCGAGGCAACACTACGGACTGACTGGCCGGCTGAAATTATGCCTACCGGGTTTCGTGCATGCGCGATTCATTTTCATGCTGGATGCTGTTGAGTGAACTTCTGTCTGTAGCAAGGAGCTGCCATGTGGGAACGGGAGAAATGAATAGCTGTGTGTGTGTGTGTGTGTGTGTTCGGCACATGATCATGAGGACACACTGCAAATCAATAAAATAACGTGGTTCAGAGTCTCCAGAAGCAACACAGCTCACGTCCGCCTTTTGTTGACTTTATGGAGCGGACTTTCTCGTGCGTATTAAGCGCCGCCCACAGACTCGGGGATTCCTGCATTCCTGAGATGTCCCTCGGATTTATATGTGATCAGTACACTGCCCGTGCCAGCCCAAACTCACGACATCCAGCCCGACCAAACCCCGACCGTGCCCACGCTAACGTGGAAGTGCCATTAGATGGAGGCACGTGGGAGGCAGAACCAGAATCAACTGCCTTGACTCCTCCCTCAAACCCCCCCATCCAAACCTGGGCTAACATCACTCTGAATTAACAATAAGTTCTTTCAAATACAAAAAACTTGTAGCCAAGTCTTAAAAGTAGACAAGCTGTCTGCCTTATGGACTAAAGGTTGCAGGGTTGTTCCCCACCAGGTCTGTCGCTGTTGCTGTGTCCTTGATCAAGACAATTAACCAACATTACCTGCTGGTGGTGGTCAGAGGGACTGGCGCTTCCAGTGTATGGCAGACCTGCTTCTGTCGGAGAGCTCCGAGGCAAAGGTGGTTTCAATGTCCGCCACCAACGTGTGAATGTCACGATAAAAACCTACAAATGAAACGACGATAAGAGCAGCTAGAGGAGCTCAGACGTCCGTGAAGGACTCAGAGAAGAAATGCATAATTAACCTGTAGGCCTTAATCACACTGTGGCAGGACATTTGGGATTTTAAACCAGGAACAGTGTAAAGATTTAGATCAGTTGGACACAAATAAATAACGTAGGATCTCAGCGGTTCATTATTTTCTTAAGATTTTGATGTCAATAATAATCACGAAATGTCACGATCATCACTCGCCCAATCCCCTGCTTTGACGTCATTTTCCCGCAAAATGTAGTTCTTTGTAGTCCCAGTTTTTCTGCTTTTTCTTGTGCTTTTTCGCAATAATACGTTTAGACAAACACATCCTACACACATCACACACTCACTTCAAACTCCCGACACACACTCACACACCACTACGAATGTTTTGATGACTCACAGACCCGCCAAACGGTACATCTTCCCTCCACGAAGCAGTTGACGCCATTACAGCGCCGGATGATGTTTAAGTTTCACTTCCTGTTTCCTCACGTATAAATTCATGCAATATTCATTATTATTGTTATTATTGTCAGTGAGAGAAAAGGAAATCTATATACCACTAAAGAATTAGCTCCAAATATTCAACATTATTATATTAGACTCTAGCTGATTATTATTATTTATGCTTTTGTTAGTTTATATAAATGAGTGTATCTCAGAAACTATTTTATGGAAGCACTTCAAATAAATGTGTGGTTGTTTGAAAGGGTTGTGTGAAACTTTTTTCCATTGACAATTTTGAGGGATAAAGCTGCGGCATTTCTGTATAGTGAAAAATATGTATAAAAACAAAAAACGATTTTAAATTTCTGTGTAGATAATTGCATTTTCTAATAAAATATTTTGTTGCTATGAACACTTTACATTCATACAATCAAAACTTAGACTGTAAGGGTTGTATTGATGTATAGAAAGTTGAAATACTCCAAAAAAAATGGCACCACAGAATGTAAAAATGTAAATACAAGTTCTGGCGAACTTGTTCTATGGCGCGTCTTAAAGGGTTAAACAGTCTAAACTCGGCACCGCTCGTGTTGCTGTTCATGGTGCAGCAGATCATCCCAGAGTGTTTGGATGTGTGCCAGATTAGATCATAGAGCAGTTTACCAGGGTTGTGAGTATAAACACACAGCTCATAGGGGATGTCCTTTGCTGGTGTTTGTAGCCGATGACGTGTCTGATGAAGATGACAGTGATCCGATCAGGACGGTGTTTCAAAATAGCCAGGGGAAGAAAACCATTGATGTCTACTGGATAGCAGATGATGGAGGTGAGTCCAAAACACTCCGCGTTGCCTCCCTCCATAGACCCTGTTTTCATAACACCCAGTTAACCATATTTTTATTTAATCTGTCTCTGACCAGGTCTGACGTTACTCATACCATACCTGTTCACAAGGAGAAGACGATGGCGCAAATGTAAAGTCAGAGTTTTCATCATGGGACAGGAGGAGACTGTGAAAGAGAGCCGTGATAAGTAGGTCTTTGTTTCCTCAAGAATTTAACCAAATTTTGCTGTTTGACTTTTAAGAAGAAAAAAAAAACCACAGAATGGTAATTTCCCTCTTTATGACATCATAATAGATAACATAAACATTAGTTCCAAAATAGCATGGCCTTAAAACGTCTGCTGACTGTTAACTGATGCTGAAGGAACACATTAGTAACAGAACATTTGGGGATTTTTAAAATTTTTTTTATTGAACCAAGACTAAAGGGAAATTCTCTTCTTTGGTCACAGTACTGATGGGGGGCCAGGTAGCTTGGTGTCATTGTGGGTCTTCAGGACGGGTTGGGGTGGCTCATTGTTGGCTAGTGTGGACCGATATGGGTCTGCAACTTCAGGAGAGCGTTTCAGTAGCAGTTTGGATTCTCACTTGGCAGGCGGTGTAAATGTGTACTGTCGCGTCAAACCAGAGCTTTTAATTTCTTCAGTTTGGCCTGACACTGTTCAAATCAAGGGACAGACAAAGTCAAAACACACATAATGTTCTATCATTTAAATTAAAGTACAACATATGTGTGATTCAGAATGTAAGGCAAAGTGGACAGAAAATAACTTTAGAGGCGCGTTCACTTACATGAATTGTTCCTCTGTTCAGGGGAGTCATGAGCCGACTGGACCGGGAGGAGGCTAACCCCTACTGCTTCAAATAGAATCCATTACAGTCTATAGAGCGTCACAAACCAGCCTCAAAGCGACAATTTTCTGATGCGTCCCAGAGGCTGAAGATAGGATCAGGTTCTACTTTTTCTGTGAGCTGCTTCTGGGACACATCAATGACCACAGTTAACATAGGGCTAGACAGGAAACCACACAAGGTTTCAGTATAAAATCCTTGGTTATCTTCAAAATAAAAGTATTGCAGGATGACATTTCATATAAATGAAACTTAGGTGTGACCTAATGGCTTATTTACTCACAGCATTGTTCCAGAAGTGCAGTGGTGTGTTTTCGATGGCTTTAATCCTGGCAGTGGACAGGAACAACACCATACATGACATCATACAGCAATATCAAATGTGGTTTAATGGCAGATTGCATAAACACACCGTAACCTTTGAAGTCTTGAGGGATTTTGTGATCTCGTGAGTCGAGCGAGGAGCACAGCAGAGAAGCCGCTTCGCTGTTGAGACTCTCCCGGTGTGCACTTGAGCGCTGCCGTTCCGCGCCGCTTTTGCTTCCGGTGTGCAGCAGGCGTTAGGATGCCTATCCTCTTTAACATTGCAAACAAAATCATCAGAAAAGTCCAAAATAATTATTAAATTATTAAACCCGACTTACAGCATCATCAGTGCTACATCCACTCTGGCTGTAGAACAAATGTATACACCTACAGGAATAGCTAGTCTACTGCGCTTTAGAGGGCACTTGCCCCCCAACCCCCCCCCCCCCCCCCCCCCCCCCCAGCCAGCTGTGTCCTCCCCACTTCTAAATTCAAGACTACGTCCATGTTCAGAGCAGTACGTGGGACCAGTGTGTGCTTGTTGCTGAACCACAAGGAGACTGTTGGTGTCGCAGAGACCTTTTCTTTCTCCTGTAATTACGTGGCACCGATGCAATCTCAGACTTTTTTAAAGGACACCATTGAGGAATTAGGTTGCAAGTGCAAAACTAACTGAAAAACTGTACACTGTAAAAAAATAAATTATGAGTTTCAAAATGACAAAAACGGCTATGACCAAGTTCTTTGGGAGATATTAATATTAACAAGTTATCAGATTTATTGGCGAGATATTTTACATCTGTAAGGTGCTATATAAATAAAAACTGAATAGAGTTTGAGATTAAAGTAAACATATATGTTAAACTCTCGGACTCACCAATAACTTAGATTCCGTGATTTTAAATTTCTACTTTTATTTTCAGTTGTTTCATTATGAAAATCTATACATCTCTTTATTTACCTAATAACTTTTGTTAAAACAAAAATAGCATTCCTTAATTTATTTTCTACTTTTATGTAATCTTTGGAATCACGTGTGGTGGATGAGTGACGCAGCGATGATCAGATACTGAACTTCTGGCTTTTGTGTATTTTAGTATCATTGTTCTGCTGAAAAGGTTCCGACTGGATGTTCGTGATGTCATCGTCATGACTGACATGGACAGATGTCCTCTTCCTAAAAGGTAAGTATGGGACACTTTGGTTCTTTTTCAAAGTCACAGCTCACACAGAAACTTTTGAAATTTTTCTAAACTGTTTAATAAAATTAAACATTTTGACACAAACATTTGAAATTGCTAAGTTTACATCAAGTAACATATTTACTGAACTATTGGAAAGGTTTTGCTTTTTAAATATGATATCAGAGTTTTTATTGATGCTTCGTTACGTAGCAGCTATGCTGCAGTGCTAATGCTAGCCTCTATGTCTGCAGAAACTGCATGCAGACATTGGTTTCTGTTGTGTTGACATTAAAGGAGCTTTTTCGTAACTAACAAAATTTGTTCATTCTCGTCGGGATGCGACGTGCTGTGCCAGAGCGTCGTTTTCCGACTGCTGCGGGAAAACGGACATTTCAGCGAATTCTGACCTTTACCCTCTTTCTATTTAACCTTCCCCTCACCCCTTCCTAACCTTAACCTTCTTGCACATGCAAAACTTTGTTTCTAGTTGGAACGTCCCTCTCAAACATGGTTGACGGGAAGTTTAGAATGAGAAACGGGGTTAAGGATAGGATGGAGGTGAGGGGAAGGTTAAATAGCAAGAGGTTAGAGGTTAAATGTTGGTGAAATGTGCATTTCACCACGGGCGTCGGAAACCAACGCTCTGGCGCAGGGCGTCGCCTCCCGAAGAGTTGGGAGTCCCAATGTGTCGGAAAGACACGCTTCGTCACCCAGTGGCGTTTTTTGACGCTTCGGGTGTGAGAACGTGTTACTACGCGCTCAGCGGGAGGTGGGAGTTAGTCCCACCGATGTCCGTGAGAACTACCGGAAGTCAAGACGAACGGTCCTCTACAAGGACTCGGCTCTCCTTGTCCACGTTGATAGCCAAAACCCATTCAAAATATTTGATTTGTTCCTGAACGTCATATCACCAGTTCATTCATTTTGCTCTGTCCAGTAAGGTTCCACAAATGTGTTGCCTACCATGGGGCAGAAAAGCATGATCGTGCAAGTATTTCCTCTTAAAATATGAGGCGCACTTCACCTGCGAGACAAAATATAAAAACAAAAACCAGGAAATTACGTTGCATAATTTTTTAAAGATTATTTTAGCACAATGGTGCAGAAAACAAGCTTTTGGTCAATTACAAAATTTCACTTGACTGTTTTGTAATATAACCTTGGTTGGAAATGACATAGGCAAAAGGTCTCCTGTATCAGATTTAATTAAATCAAATCAAACTTTATTTATAAGGCATTTTTCATACAGTTAATGCAGTAAAAAGTGCCTTACAGATTAAAATCACCCCGCATCACATTAATCCACGATGGCGTGTAGTCAGTGTAGTAACCTTTGCTACTGTGGTCCAAGCGCTTTTTAGTTCATTGACTAATTACCGCTGTGTAGTTCCGGACAATTTCTTCATCATTCTCAAGATCATTTGTACCTCACAAGGTGAAAATTTTCAAGGAGCCCCAGGCCAAGAGAGATTGTCAGTGATCTTGTGTTTATTACATTTTCTTATTATTGCTTCAACAGTAAATGTTTTCTCATTGGCTCACCGCAGTCTTATGCAGGTGAGCAATCTTATCTCTGGTGTCCTTAGACCACTCCCTGGTCATGCTTTGATTAGCATGGCCTGCCAGACTTGTCCTCTGTTTAATTCTACTTAGAAATTTAGGCCCAATCTCAACACTCGCACTGGCGCCCTTGCGCCCTTCATTTGTGCGTTCCCGGCCAGGGGGGCGAGTACGTAGAGTGTCCCGATTCTCAAGTGCAGAAGTTGACCACGCCCCCATCGCACCCTTCATTTTCACTTCACCCAAGTCTGCAGCGATGTGAACCTCAGTCAAGGGTATTACCCACAAGTCATTGCTGCAGGAGAAAAGGCTCAAGTTCCTTTTCTGAAAATGTGTATTTTCTAATATAATTTGTTCATTTTAGGACGATTAGTTGATGCTCTGACTGTTTTAGACAAAGCAGCAGTGACGTTACATTTATTTCAAATAACTGCTTTGTTGTTTGTTTGAAAGTTGTTAATAAAGGTTTTTGAAGAAAGTTTCACAGTGACCAGCATCCCGGCATGCGTTGCGATCAATGACATAATGCTCCCTGTCTCAATTCGGCAATTATTTGCACACTTGTATACTACCCACTTTCTCCAAGTGCACTTTGCTGAAGACCGCAGGGCACAGTGCGAGTATTGAGATTGGGCCGTACACCAAAATGCCACTATCTCCGCTCCGTTCCGCCCCCGCTTTCCACTGCCGCTCGCTTCCGAACTCAAATCATACTATACCCGCTCTACAAAGGCTCTGCTCTGGTGCGGAGACCTGAGGTGCGCAAACAGGCATGCGCGGGATTTTCGAGATCTTGCGATACAGTCCGAGCAATAAATGCGGAAGTTAGATCCAAACACCCGTTGTGTGGGAGAAGCATCGAAATGAGCTGTTTAATCTGCCCATCATTTGTGTTGAGAGATCAGCAGTGTTTAGATCAACAAAGGGTGACTACTTTGATAGTAGAAACTGTATTTATGGCTTATTTTTGTGCATTTAAAGTTCAGCCGCCATTGATAGTTGTTAAAAATTGTTAAACCTGTGCATATGAAACAAAAAAACGCCTTTTGTTTAACAATTTATTGTGAAATAACGGAAGTTGTGCTTGCTCCCTTTCCTGTTGGGCGGTTGTGAATTCTGTCCATTGACTGCGGAGATGCTCTGGCGTCCGGCAAAAATAGAATCGATCCTATTTTTGCCGGACGGCAGAACGGCGGGCGGTGCACTGCGCCACACGGCCGCAGTAGTCGAACAGCTCTGATTGACTACAACGGGACTGTTTGTGCTGCGGAGTTCGTGCCGGAGCGGAGATAGTAGAATTTTGGGATAAGTCTGGTAACTCACAGGCAGCGAGGCACATGGGGTCGGGACTAGCCAGCTCAAAAATAACCAATCAGAAAAAGGCAGAAATGCCGACTGTACCGCGCAGTGCTGTAGTTTTTTATCTGTAGTCAAAAATGCCGTCTGGCGACGGTGCAAACATCTTTTTAGAGAAGAAAGGCTTTTAATGCTTCCACTTGTGGTTATAAAGACATGTTCGCGTCATTAAGAACAGATGAAAGAGCCACAGCGAACTCCGCTCAGATGCCATGTTTGTTGTTTATGTTCATAAGGAAGAATTGGGCTGGCTGGTCAGGCTAGTCTTTTATACAGATAACAAGTTCAAGAATGTGCTATTAACAGTATTAACAACTCCACCCACACGTATCATGCACTGTGTAGGGCACCGAGTGGCCAGGGGGACACCAACTAATTTGATGTATAAAAAAAGACTTCCATGAGATTCTCCTCTCCAAACGTCACAGAGCGGATCCGCTAGCCCCCATAGTCAAGTAAAACTTTGTGTAAAATTTGGCGGTCTAATGGATAAAGCATTTGCCTTTAACTCTGTTTGCCATGTCCTGACGCTGTTTTGAGTCTCCATGTCACACTAATTATGGGACCTTGTTGTTGTTCACTGGAGGATTTGTTCTCTTTAATTTTGTCATTCTTCCATGGACGGTAATGTGGCTTGAACGGCAGCGTGCACCCCCATAAATTATACATAAAAATGAGCAGCTCGGCTGTGGGAGGTGTGCTTTTACTTTTCTAAGAGTTTCAATTTATGATGGCAAAATTACTACCCAAAAACATCAAAAAATGTTCTTTTTGAGTGTGTGCCATGCTAAATATGTATAATTAACCAATTGTTAATATGGCTCAAACTGCAGCGTGCATCATTAGTTGATTATTAGATGGGAGGGCCTCTACAGAAGCTTTTTTACATAAGCATAAACAATATCATGATTGTGGTTTTGTGTACCTTAACATCACCCAAATTTCATTATTTTGGGTCGTTCACCCCAACGTCACTCAAATTTAATTATTTGGCTTCTATAACAGGTGGCCACTATCTTGTGCCAGGTGGCAGGTCCGTTTTTAAAATTTCTTCAAGAATTCTCGAGTTAATTTTCTTCTGTTTTAGAAACACGTCTTGTCCGTATTACGTTTTAACCCATTGTTGGTAAATTGTTTAAATATCAGGATTTCAATGAGTCGTTGCCAGACTTTATATTCACATATATAGGAAGGCTTGCCAGGCTAAACATGCATTTTACATGTACAAAAATCCAAAGACCTTTGATGCTGCATTCAAAAGGATATTATTTTATAAGTTATAATGGCTCCTCAGCAAACTCCCCTTTTCTTTCTTTTTGTTTCTCATTGATTTGCAGCTTAAACAGGTTTGAGGAGAGTGTCATCCCCTTCAGGTTGTTTGATGATCAGCAGGATGGTGCCTCCATCCAGGAACTGAGAAAGAATGCTCCTTGGAAAATATCTGATAAAGAGTTTGAGGCCTTCAAGCTAAAGGCTAGTGTCAATTATAAATGCAGCAGGATGACGTTTTTCTAAATATTTATGCATGAAAATATGTTGCTCATGTCTCCCAAATGTGACTTTTCTCTACAGTCTGAAAATAAAGTGAGGCTGAATGAAATCATCCGAAAAAATTCACAACATAGTGCTCTAGTTCTTGTGTGAGTACTTTGTCAGTAATCATCTGAGATTCAGAGGCACTCAACAATAAAATATGAAAAATAAGCAAAACGCTACAGTACATATTATTATTGAATCCAATAATGTTGATGTGAATATTATTTTTATCCCACAGGAGCCTCCCAGTTCCACAAAGGGACTGTCCCAGTGCTCTGTACATGGCCTGGCTGGACACCCTGACCTATGGCCTCCACTGCCCTGTGGCGCTAATACGAGGAAACCAACAGAACGTCCTCACGTTATACTGCCAGTAGATGATCGTTTGGAAAGATGGAGAAATATGTAGATGGGACACGCTGAGAGAGGTGCTGGACCGCCATATGTTTAATGAAGTCAGCACTGCGTATCTGAAGTAGAACTCTATTTAATAGCATATAAATACATACATACTTGTACACTAGTTGGGAGAGAGCCACTAAAACATCAGTCTGTAGGGTCATAGATTGGATTCAGCTGTTAATTACAAACTTTAAGTGCTGGAAGCTTTCTCTGAATACCTAGAGGTGTAGCAGCGTGCATAATCCCTGGTTCGGTTTTTTATTATTTATTGATTCTGCTACTGACCACTAAACATCCATACCACTGATTTGAAAAGGACATGTGTCATCTGAACATCTACTCTTTGATTTGGTGTTGCGTGCTTTAGATAACATTTAAGAAATCAGTGCCTCTTTGAGTGTTCAGCGACTGACATGTTCTCATCGCGATGGCTGCACCCATTGCTGATTCATTTTCAGTGACAGCTTAGGACCATCACAGCCTCTACACAATTTAAACAAGACTAACTTAAACACTCTGTGTACTGATGGAACTAAGGTGGAGTGAGACGTGATGGATGATGATGATGATGTGTGTGTGTGTTATTATCAAAACCAGCGGATCCAGAGAAGCAGTTACTTCTGAGTGGGAGTGAATGTTTTGCTCTAAACCTTAGTAGGAGATTTATAACACACATGAAACGCCATCTGTTGGTCTACGTACCCAGGGGGAAGCCTCCGTCAGATCCAGGATGTCGAGGTCCTCGTGCACCCTCTGTAGTACCGAAGCCGGTAGAAAAGCAGCGGTGCCGACCAAACTAGTTTTGGAATGCTTCCAGGTTGCGACAGGTTATCCCTGGCGTCTCCAAGACCTTTAATATTGGTAATTAACAAGGTTGTTGATTATGTATTTATCAAAATAGTTTTTGTCATCGCTTGGTAACAGAGGTGAAGCAGTTCAGATGAGCAGAGTGCATGAAAGATCTTGGCCACTATCTCATGTAGATTAGGCTGCCAGAGACTTTATGTCTCTGCTCGAGTAGACCCAGCAGATCATGACCTTTAGGTCATTAACAAGACATTCATGACGCTACATATCCCCCCTTTTCAAGGGCATGGTGGTCCAGGCAGAGACCTCCTGATGTTGAACAAACCAGAGGCCAGAACGACTCCGTCGAGAAAGCAGGGTGTAATTTCCCAGGCAGAGGCTGAAAGTGCTGAGGAACGAACCCCACACCGAAGGACAGTCACGGATAATTCCTTTGGAAGCAGTTAAATCAACAGTCAGTAGATCATTAATATATCCACGGGAAGGGAATAATTCAAGCAGCAGCAGAATTTAGTATCTCTTCGTGGAGGGAATAATTCAAACTGTAATTTGATCCTTGTAATTTCACTTAGCGTAATTCAGAGTAGGAGGACGATGAGCAGAAAACAGATCAGGTCCCAGCGCATGAAGTATCCCAGCAGCCATAGCCGGAGTCAACGGACGTCCAGGTCCAACGAGCCGGAACAAGCAGCAGAGTGCGATGACGAATCATAGGGCCACCCCCAGGAATCGAGGAACATCGGTGAATCTCAGCAGAGAGAGAGCACAACACAGGGCACCTCATTGTTGACACAAATGGCGTTTGATGCAAATCAACTAATAAAAAGAAACCTGTCAATGTGTGTACCTGTATGTACTATGTGAAGCAATTATGTGAACAGAGCCCAAGTGAAGAAATGAATGCAATACACTACGTGTACTGGAAAAAGTGGTGTAAAAGAACAAAATAGCAAAACCCTATAATATATGTAAGGGAAAAATAAATCACACCACTAAGCAAAAATGTTATCAAAATGAGGGCAAAAATGGTTGTAGCCCATAAATCAGGGGTGCCCAATCCTGGTCCTGGAGGGCCAGTCTCCAGCAGGTTTTGTGGTGTTTCTGCTCCAACACACTTGATTAACTGGTTGAATCACCTGTGCAGCATCTCATCAGGCTCTGCAGATCCCTGTTAATCACCTGCTGATTGAAATCAGGTGTGTTGAAGGAGAGTTAAAACTAAAACAAGCTGGAGACCGGCCCTCGAGGACCAGGATTGGGCACCCCTGCCATAACTGGTAAATCAACAAGTTAATCAAAAAGTTATCAAAACTTAATCAACTGTAAATAACAAAATAAAGGTAGACATGAGTGAAAATGAGCGCTAAAATGTAAATCAGTGAAGTTAGTAATCAACCTATATGTGAATGTACCCCATAAGGTATTAAGATTAGTGAAAATAAAAACAAATTTGGATAGCACAACAGTATGTGGAATAAACCATTTTAATGTTAAAACTTACTCATTACCTGACTTCAGGAACCCACAGCATGACCATCTCAAATCACCCAAGTCTGCACGTCATGTCTAAACAGGAAAGACAACCATGCACACACACAAACAAACAAACTTGTGTAAACTGAAACAGGGGACCATGGGACTGACAAGTCCGGGCAATAGAGATCACCCCCCTTACAAAGTAGAAGGCCTAGCTGAAGGCACGGGAGGTGCCAGAGGAGGTACAGGTGCAGGAGCGACTGGCGCAGGTTGCGGTATCTGGACAGCCAGGGCGTCGCGGACAACCGGCACGAGATAGGCGGTTACCGACGTTACGGACCGAGTCCCGTAGAGAGGTCATCCGTGCGGAGAAGTGACGGAACAGGAAAAATGACAACCCCAACGACAGACAAAGGTTTGAGCATGCAATGAATAACACGACAGAATCAGCGGAGGACCAGGAGTAAGACACTGGTTGAAGCCTGAGACCGGGATCTGCCGACAGCTCACGCGGCACCCTGTTTACCGCACCAACCCGAACCATGGTTGGACCACTGAACGCAACACGATCCACCGTAGCTGGAGAAAGAGCAAAGGAGATCTTATCATAGAAAGGAGAAAACTCCACAACAGACCTATGCTCACCAGGATCCAAGTAATATAGAGAGACCTCACCTACATAGGCCATAGCACTACATGGAACTGTCACCCATAGGGTTTTGGACAGAAGCACAACACGTGTGGACACACCGTGATGCTCGTAGAAAACATCCGCTTCACGAGCAGGGGTATTAACCAACCAACGGTCACCAACCACAAAAGCCGTAGTTTGAACCACATGTGAACATGGCGTCACAGTCATAGGACATTTAGAATCAACTGACAACTCATCAATGCCACACACCAGTGGCACTGCCATGCAGAAAAGGTGTGCCTGGACACAAGAAGTGCAGGTCACGTGTGAAAGAACACACGCGCAGGTCTGGGACCAACCATACGTGCGGCGTGTCCTCATCGTACGCGACGACCGGAGGCGTTTGTAACCTGACATGAGTGTCATCAACCCAATTACCTACATTTACCACATCTCTTAATCTGTTGATGTCATCTGGAGATACGATAGGTAAGTTGATGATGAAAGCTAGCTCACTAGCATCTGGATTGACACTTAATGGGATAGCGCTGCCCAGTGAGAAAGCCAAGTGGGTCTGAAGGGCCATCGGGTCCTTCGATGTCACTCGAGCAATCGCAGACTGGACCATGGCCAGGGACACGAGGTACGGAGGGATCCTCCCCATGAGGAGGGTATCGATCGAGGCACTCACGTCCCGACCGTAGTCGGACAGGCAAGTGGTCAGCATCTGTGTATGTGCATAATCAACATCCACAAAAAAACTTAATTCGTTCACAGCGGAAGTTGTTTTATGCAAAATGTCGCTATGAGTGTTGAGTACCACCATAGTCTGTTTTTCAGATGTGCCCAGCTGTCTCAGGGCATGCCGCTGCTGCAGTACCTACTTACGCAGAGCCGAATATTCTCTGTTAAGCTCATCGATGTGTCGACGAGCTGTGTTAACCTCAATCGAGTTGACTGAAGAGAATCTGAAATTTAAAAGATTGCCAATTGCATTAGCTACTGAGAAAAGTCCGTCTTGGAAACGCTTCAGCCTAATGCTGGGACCGGAAAGGTCACTCACTGTTTGAAACCGTGAATTTAAGCACCTGGACCAGTATGGGACGGAAGTCAGCTTCTGCATGCTGCATCAGGGTACTAGTCCAGCCAGCTCCCGTTTCCGAAAGGTTGCTGACGGCATTCGTCATCTTATCAGTACACGCCATAGCAGGGTCGAATTTGATGAAAATCTTTTGTGTGAATAGACAATAGTTAGTCATTAATAGACCTCGGCGGTCTCGGAGTGTGATACCCAAAGAGGGCCCAGGTTCGTACAGACGCGTTAGAGGAGGCTGAGAATGAATCTCAGCTGCGGTCGATATCAGACCGATGCACGCAACTAACAAAACTTATTTGGTCAGAGCTGTAAATGGAAACCAAGGACGGTTTAGATTGTAGAATGGCGCGGCCTTGCAAGGGTTCGGCGCAGGTAAGCGCTCTGGAGGGCCCTCGGTCAACGTGCGGGTGCAGTCAGAGAGATCAGGGTCAACCAGCAGTGGTACAGGGTGTCATTCAACCTCCCCTTTGGTAGGTGAGTCACCAACCTCGGGTCTAGAGGTCACCAGCACCAGCTGTAATGCAGTAGTGTCAGTGATGTCATCAGCCTGTCCTTTGGCAGGTGGAGTCCCCACCGCAAGGTACTGGGCTTCAGCCAGAGTATCAGCACCACCATCAGTCCCCCCTTTGGCAGGTGGTGTTCCCACCGCAGGGTGCGGAGTCTCAGGTGGTGAGTCACTGCAACCGCCACCTCCCACTAGGGTAGGTGGTTTTCCCAGCACAGGGTGGAGTTGTCCTGATGCAGAGACGATGCAGACTCTCTGGATGTCACTGACCTCACTGGTACTGGATGGATCGACTGATCAGACTGGCGGCGCCATTGTGGTTAACAACGTCTAAAGAGGGAATGAGGCCCTCAAGAGATGCCAAGGGCTTCGGTTGAGTCAACCGAGTTCGGAGTTGGAGCAGGTCCCCTCCCAACAGGAAAGGAAAAGTTTCAACATTAGTCATAAACACTGGATGGCTCACTGACATGTCTCCCACTGTAAAGTTGAGGAACACCATGTTCGACAAGGTCATTTGACTTGAAGAGAAAGTGTTGATGTTCACGGCGCAGAGCGTGAGTCCTATGACGCGACCCTGTGCAGCTGCAGTCATGCGGACCTGCTCCCAGAGAGAGCTGGACATGATGGTGAAGTCTGAACTGCAGTCCATGATGCCCTCACATTCAAATGCCCGTCCCAGGGTCACCGTAATGTGAGGTTTCTCATTAGGACCATCACGGATGATTTTGCAGAGAAACCTTAGTGGAAGTCTGATCGGTAAGCTAAGCTCGCCGAGTCTGGTGGCAGGCGCTTGAGGACCAGCCCAGACGGAAGTGACCGCACCAGACCTCGCCGAAGTCTCAGTTGTCAGTGGACGCACGGTTGTGTCAGGCTTTGCCTCTGCAGGATCTAATGCTGCAACCAAGCCACACGCTCGTGTTCATTTGTCAGGCAAATAGCGTTTAATGCAGTCCGAGACTCGCACGCTCTTCCGTTTAAGCTTCTAAAGACTGTTAGCACTTCAATGCTAAGTCAAGCTAACGGGGTTAGAATCGGTCTCACGGGGATCAGACCGGAAACTGTGGTAGGAAGCTACCATGGAGAAACTCTGTCTCCGGTAACATAAGTTAAGCACAGTGAACACAGATTCACTCAAAAGACGTGACAGAATCATAACAGATTAAATGACATGAATTTACCTAATAAATGACAGCAGGAAATACCTGTGCAGATAAAGCTTGTGGTTATCTAATGTGGCAGAGCTAGTAATGATGACAGCCTATGGGTGAAAGAGAGGAATCAGCCCCCCATGTAGGAGATGGCTGGTGTCACCCCTTTTAGACTTAAATGGAGGTCTACTGCTCTCTAGTGGCGGATGACGAGATCGCCCCGTCTCTCACCAAACATCAATTTTTGATGGATTTTGAATGTTTTATAAAATAAAATGACTCAGAATCAACACGAAATGTCATAACAAACAAATAAATGGCTTAGGGCTCGCCAATATGTAAAGAATGAGTCTTTTACATCATATTTATGAATCAAAAAATGTGAGATTCCATAGAAATATGAAATGTCAATCTGATGGATCTCTGACTGTTTTAACCAGAAGATCAGAACTTTTTATTGCAGGGATTAAGCGACACTTCGTATTAACTCCAAGGAAAGAGAGAGAGTCAGGTTTATAATAGTTAAGAAATTTATTTCTACACAATTTAAACAAGACTAACTTAAACACTCTGTGTACTGATGGAACTAAGGTGGAATGAGACGTGATGGATGATGATGGTGTGTGTGTGTGTGTGTGTGTGTGTGTGTGTGTGTGTGTGTGTGTGTGTGTGTGTGTGTGTGTGTGTAATGTCATTATCAGAACCAGTGGATCCGGAGAAGCAGTTAGTTCTGAGTGGGAGTGAATGTTTCGCTCTAAACTTTAGTAGGAGATTTATCACACACATGAAACGCCATCTGTTGGTCTACATACCGAGGAGCAAGCCTCCGTCAGATCCAGGATGTCGTGGTCCTCGTGGACCCTCTTTGGTACCGAAGCCGGTAGAAAAGCAGCAGTGCCGACCAAACTAGTCTTGGAATGCTTCCAGGTCACGACAGGTTATCCCTGTTGTCTCCAAGACCATTATTATTGGTAATTAACAAAGTTGTTGATTATGTACTTATCAAAATAGTTCTAGTCTTCGCTGTAACAGAGGTGACGCAGTTCAGATGAGCAGAGTGCATGAAAGACCTTGGCCACTATCTCATGTAGATTAGGCTGTCAGAGACTTTATGTCTCTGCTCGAGCAGACGCAGCAGATCATGACCTTTAGGTCATTAACAGGACATTCATGACGCTACACTAGTGTTTCCTACCAGCCTTGTTGCTCTGAAAATTAGCTCACGATGAAATAGAAGGCATCTGCTAACTCATCCTAGGATGAATTTTTGATCTTTTCAGGACAGAAAATTCTTCAGTAAATCCATGAGTTGTTGATACCAACACGTATAATTTTTCTTTCTAAATTTCATTAATTAGCACAATTTGTACATGTGTATTTTAATTGTGTAATAAAATAGTTTTCTAAATAAATTTTTAGTTGTTTTGTTGTTTGTTCTGAACGGGGTGGGAGCCTTTAAATCATCTGATTCTACAGATCAGGTCCCTCCACCTCCATCTACATCAGTTTGATACTGTACCTGTTAAAAGGAAGAATACACCACAAAATGTGTGGATTTATGCACTTCTTGCCCTACTGCTGTAAGTTCTCATTTGTTTAGCTATGATCAGATCTTGATGCTTGTTTAGTGTGTGAGGACGTACATATTACTTTCAGCCCACACACACACACACACACACACACACACACACACACACACACACACACACACACACACACACACACACACACACACACACACACACACACACACACACACACACACACAACAGGGCAGTGCTTGAAAATGTAATGTCAAGGCTTCAACCAAAGAAAGGCGAGGTTTAGAGTGAGCACATTAGTTTCCAGAAGTGTGACCAAGTCACTTCTTTGCAAGTCACAAGTAAGTCACAAGTCTTTCCAGTCAAGTCTCCAGTCAAGTCCAAGTCAAAGACAACCGAGTCCAAGTTGAGTCCAAAGTCAATGATGTGGAAGTCCAAGTCAAGTTTAAGTCCTTAACTTTGATTTTTCAAGTCATATTCAAGTCATCTGTCCAACTTCAAGTTAATGACGATGATGATAAATTCCAGAATGAAAGTTTCATTTATTTGCTCAAACAGCAGAAACTGAAACTGATGATAAACAAAGAGCTGCTGCATTCAGCAGTAGATCTAACCCAGAACCAAGAACGATTTATGAGTTTTGTCCATGTCGTGCTACTTTTGTGCTAAAATATCAAATATGCTCAAGTCATCATCAAGTCAACAGATGCAAGTCGATTCAAGTCGCAAGTCATTGGCGTTCAAGTCCAAGTCAAGTCACAAGTCTTTATAGATTTGATCAATCCAATCCAATTTTATTTATAAAGCGCATTCACAAGGCATTACAACCAAACAAGGCGCTGTACACTAAAAATGTTAGTTAATTAAACCGGCGTTATACAAACATGTCGAACACAGATAAAAGATAAAAAGGAAATACAACAAAATTCCCAAAACTAACAGCTAAAAATCAATAAGACACAGGGAGAATAAAAATTAGAAAAAACATTTTAAAAAAGAACCTCAATAGTATGGAAGTTGATAATTGTGGAGTCCATTTATAAACAATGCAGATGTGAGTGAGGTTCATAATTATGTGGTATAAGCTAGGTTGAAGTAGTGAGTTTTCAGGCGTGATTTAAAAATGCTAGCTGTTGGTGCTAGCCTCACTAGCAGTGGTAATGCGTTCCACAGCTTGGGTGCACAGACAGAGAAAGCCCTTTCTCCACGGCTTTTTAAACGTGCATTCAGAACAGCTAGGAGGAGCTTATCTTCAGACCTGAGAGCACGCGGCGGGTTGTAGTAATGGACAAGTTCACACAGATATGGAGGAGCTTGATGGTTCAAGGATTTGTAAGTCAGAAGCATAGTTTTGAAGTTTATCCTGAACTGCACGGGCAACCAGTGGAGAGATTTCAGAATTCAGATCAAGTCAAGTCAGAAGTCATTAAAATAATGACTAGAGTCTGACTTGAGTCCAAGTCATGTGACTCGATTCCACACCTCTGTTAGTTTCTGATCATTTGTTGACCTTTGCAACGAAAATGAATTTAAAACTTCAAAATCAGCGCAGCCACAAAGCACACGTAACCAGCTGGTACCAGTCATTTCTCTTCTTTCAGTTAAATGAACAAACTCATCATGTTTAAATAATAAATGACCTCCAAATGCATATAGCTCCTTTCAGAGTCAGAGGACTCCAAAGCGCTTCACTGCAGTCTATCATTCACCCATTCACACACTGATGGTGATGAGCTACAATGTAGCCATGCAGCTAGCACCTGTACCATCTCCACAAGCTCATCTCGCTTTGTGGTTCCACCTGTGCAGGGGCTGATCAGGAATGTCAGCAGGCAGGCAGGCGTGAGCTAATCCGCATCATTATTGCCCCGTTAATGAGGATTGGTAGAAAGTGCTTTACTCTGACGCTCTCTGACTGTTCGTAGTGTCTGATAAAAACATTCCTCAGAAAGGGAAAGACAAACAATCCCATCATTCTTGTGTTTTGGCAACAGGGGCAGGCTGAGGCAGTGTGTGTGTGTGTGTGTGTGTGTGTGTGTGTGTGTGTGTGTGTCTGCTCTGTCTGCATGCTTGCTTAGTATGAGGATTGCTGTAAAGTCTCTGACACTAGTCAGTGACTTGATGCAACCTGCTGGGTTCCTTATATAGGAAACTTTTTTCTGATTGGCTTAATGACCTGACCTGTATTGGAATGTTTACCATGTGAAGTGTCTTGAGACGACTCTTGTTGTGATTTAGTTCTTTATAAATAAACCTGAATTAAACTGAAAAAAGAAAATTCAAAGTCATGGAACTTCTGGCTTTTTGAAGGGAATTTGCATTCAGGAGCCGTTTACCTCAGTGTGTTCAAAAGACCAGCTTGTTTGTATTTTTATTTATTTTTCAATCATTTTAAAGGACAACATTTGTAATAAAATTGTAATTAAATTAATAAAATCAACACTGATTAACATTCATAGAAGTGATGGTTTACATGTTAAAGGTTTGAGATTGGTGGGGCATCAGTATTGTTTTACTGTAAACAAAAAGCTGAATTCATGACACAATAGGTGACACACATTAGGCAAATGTAACAGTATGGTCCATGGTTGACATAGGGATGTTCTTCAGGGTGAGGGGGCGGAAAAGAAACTGACACTCTCTGAAGTCTACAGTCATCTCCACTGGTTCTGGGTGTTCAGCTCCAGGATGCTGTTTCTGCACCAGGATGCCAGATGTTCCACCCCCTCCTGTAGGGAGACTCATCCCCATCCAAGTTAACACCAATGAGGGTGATGTCATCTGCAAACTTGATGAGCTTCACAGACTGGTGGCTGGAGGTGAAGAAGGTGTGTAAAGGAAGAGGGGCAGAGGGAAGAGCACACAGCCTTGTGGAGTACCAGTGTTAATGGTTTGTGTGTAACGACCCACGGTTTTTCAGGCCATGCTACATTAGCTCTGCATGTAACTTGGGATGGTTCAGCACCTTGGACAGCTCCAGGCTCCTAGCTTGTTCCTTTCCTGCCCCTCTGTGTCTCCACCGCCGCAGCCGCTAAAGCCTGATGAGGACTGAACCAAATGCTGTCAGGCGGAAGTTCGGGGAGCTACAGAACCATTTCTGTTAGTCTCCAGAGGGCAGAGATCGAGCTGCTGTTCAGGAAAGCTGTGTGAAAAGACTGTAGTGTCCTAGATATTGAGTAATACTTTTGTTACTTGATTTGTTTTTTTAAACAATGATTGCTTGTTTGTTTTGGGAGTAGTTCACCACTGTGATAGCTCGGCTTAGGTACATATAGGAAGGGTTGTTTGGTGACTTCATTTAGATCATTTGTTGTATATTTGGTAACTTTAGGTGAAATTTCAGTTGGCTTTGGGTCACCTTTAGTATTTAGCAGGTTTAGTAGTTCGTCCACCTGTTTCAGGTCATTAGCAAAGAAAGAGTGACTTTTGTTTGTATCCTGGAGCGGACTGGAGTGTTTAGAGTTAGATCCTTTTCCTTTATTTAGTTAAACACTGAGTGAGAGTTTTATTTTGTTTGTAAGCAGTTCCTCCTCCTGTTTCTATTGGTTTTAGTTTTTTTAAATAAAACACTTTTTCTTCCAGACTCACGGCGACATATTTTATTATTTTATTATGTCAACCCTCCCTTCACACTCTCCACCGCACGCGTTGTAACAATCTCAGACATTCTTTCCCAGCCCCAACTCCCAGGAAGTCAGTGATCCACCGACAGATGGGATTAGACCCATTCAGTCAGAAAAGCTTGTCCTGCAGGATTAATTGTGTCAAACAGCCCATAGCATTTATAACAGTTAATCCCAATCCCACACATTTTGTAGTACCAACAAGTATCGTCTCACTCCAGGCAAGAGCTAGAACTTCTGTCAGATTCTCATGCATGTGTAACAGAGGTGTTCTGTTGATACTTATAATTCACCAAAAGTCCATCCTCAGTCATTGTGTTCATTTTATCAAGTTGTTTAACTGCCTCAATATTTATTTTATGTGTTTTTGTATTTTATTTTGAATAACACTTCATTTCGGCAACTTCCGGTATTGCGGCCACTTCCTGTGGTTTTCCCGGTACTCTCCTCAGACGGCGGGAGACCATCCTGAGGAGAGGTAGGTTTTCTAGTTGTTCCTGTTCTCAGTGAGCTAAAACGGTTTAAAAGTGACTTTAACATCTGTTGTTGAACTTAATGAACTTATACGAACATTGTTGGTGCCTTTAATGGAGTTTTTGTTCCCTTAATGAAACGTACAGCAGTGGTTTTAACACACCAGTTGTTGGTTTGTAACCAGGCTGGAAAAGCATGAGTGTGGTTCCTGATCCAGCCCGCTGTTTCTTTCCTTTCTTTTAGAGGTGTGTGTCATAACCAGTCCAGGTGCTGTACTGATGTTATTTTATTTTGCACAGGTATGTGAGTTCGTCATTCTTGTTTGTCATTAATTCGATTTTCTTTATACTGTTTCTTATGAAAGGAAAAATGCAAAATCACCACTGCTGAGCTATAAATGTATTTTAACTTAACTGTGATGCCAAATTAGTGAAGACCTTTTTTTGGACTATATAATAAGATTGATATTTGGAATTTTTATTTCTCGTGGGGTTTATTGTATGTAAAATGTTGTTGGAAAACTTTACATTAATCAGACGGTGGGAGACCATCCTGAGGAGAGAGGTGTGTCATAACCAGTCCAGGTGCTGTACTGATGTTATTTTATTTTGCACAGCTGACATCGAATAAATCTTGCTCCAGTGGTGAAGAGGGGTGGTCGCTGTCTCATTCCTTCGCACAACACAACGCAGAAATCTACTTGTGAGACCAGAAGGTCAAGACAGTCCGGTCACACTTTGAATGTGTATCATGTATAAAAAATTTGCACGAATCCTTACAGAGCTATTTTTTAATATTTTCTGCCAAACACATCATGCTTTTATCGTTGTGTTTCCACTTTACAGACATTGATAAAGGTTGACAACCTGTTGGAAGTTTATCAAATCGTCGAATTTCACCAAAAGTAGAAAGAAGACATTTCACAGTTTTAATTTTCTGCTTCATGCTGTGAACTAGTTTCATTTTTTTCATCACAGTTTTTGAAACATTGTGAGATGGCAGTGTAGCCAGAAGGTGTTCAAGATGAAAGAATTGGAGGCAAACTGCAGAACGGTGAGGTTTTTTTTTTTCCTTGGGAGCCAACATGCTACCCAGGCTTTTATTTCATTGCTTTTTTAAGTCAGAAAAAGAATCTCCCCAAGCCTCCACATGGCTTCTTTTAAATAGCAGAAAAAATATCACACCTGGGAACAATCACCACCAACCATCCGTGCTCCAACAATCAAACCCAAAAGGAAATAAACATCCAAATAAATGTGATGGGTAAAAACTGATATTAACTTTATTAATGTCTTGACTTTTTAACATCAGGTGTTTATTAAACGTAGCTTCATTCGTTTATTTTACTCTGTGATAGAGAACAGGCCCCTGCAGGTCTTACCCCGGCTTTCCACGGGAGCCGTCAGCAGCACGTTACTGCAGCAGCACGTCATAGCTGCTGATAGGAACCGCTGTGGTCAACAGAACCTTTTCCACTGGAGCCGTCGGCAGCGCGAGTCGACCGCGTCTCAGGAGCAGCATGTCGCGGCCTTTACGCGCCGGTTCTATTTCCTACGCGCGACGCCTCTGAAACGGGTCAAGTTCGACATTTTTGGGGAAGGAAAGACAGGAAATCGGACGCGGAAATGGAGAGAAGCTCCCGAGATTTTCAGAATAAAGAACATACTGCTTTCCGGTTGCTTTACTTTTAAAAAAGGTTACTAACTGTGCGGCCCCGTGAGAAGTTATCACCTAGCTAGCGGTCTCCTTTGTTTTTCAGGTCCGTATTGGCGATTATAAAACGGACAGAACATAAAACACAAACCATGTTGTAGTTTTCTCCTGCTTGTTGTTGTGTTTACTGACGAAGTCACTCGTGTGACTTCGTGCTCGGTCGGCGACAGCTGCTCCCTGCTGCTTCGCGTCTCGTGGGAAGGGCCAAGCAGCAGCTTACGCGAGCAAGACGTGCTGCTGCAGTAACGTGCTGCTGACGGCTCCCGTGGAAACCCGGGGTTACAGGGAGGAGGTTTTGGGAGGATGACCTTGCCTTGGTACCGACCCCTTATCAGTAAAACTCCCTTGCGTCAATCTTTTGTGTGTGTGCTTAATAAATACTGTCGGAAGGCGTCAGCCTGATGAGAGTGAACTGGCAACCGTTGACTGGTGTGTGTTTTTCCTCTCCACTTTGCAAAGTCTAAATTGATTGATTGATTGATTATTGGCATTGGTGTTGATCAATTGATTACTATAACCCCAATGCTTTGAACTTTCCCTAAGGTAATCCTGGATTGATAAAATTACCCAACAGAATGTACCTTGGCTTTACCCTAAACAAAACACAAAACTATTTCTAAAGTACAAGAAACATTTTTTTACTAATACTAAAGAAACAAATCCCACTTCATTTGGTCTGTCCAAATGAAGTAACCAATCAGAAGATAATCCAGAGAGGTAGTACTGGGAGGGCCCTCACAGCCTACTCTGGATACAAAGAAAAACATTACATTCAAAAGGGTGATTACATCAACATACAATGAAAACCCATGACATCAAAACCAGTGTAATACCCACATTTTAATCTGGTTAAAATATCACATACCAAAGTACCTTCAGACTATAGAAAAATATATTGAAGGGACGAATGGGGAATAATCCATACCACTCCTTCACAAACGTCATCTCAGATTTTTCCAAATAGGTTCAACCCTCTGTTTCACACATGCAGGGGTGCCTGGGGGGTATGGATCAAGCTTTATGAACACAATGAAACATTTTAAAGTCTTTTCATGGTTGTGAAAGAAACAAACAATAAGCAGACATTTACAGTAGTGCTATGTGCTGAGAACTCACATTCCTGAGTTGTCAACGTCTACTGATCATCGAGGGCAACAGCTTAAAAAGTGGTTTGGACAAAGCTAGCCAGGTCGAAAACAAGCAAGACAAAAATGTTGGATAACACGATGAAAGAGAAAAGGAACAAACCACGTTTCATCCAATCCAACTACCAGGAGTTCATCCTAGATGTTGATTACAGAGTATAAATGTTCCTCAACAGCTTCAGGAGAAAGCCTGTCTGTGAATGCAGACATAGTCAGTAAAAAAGGGTAGAACATAATATTTCCAAATACATTTAACACCATGTATAAAACTCCTTAACATACCTTGGCATCTTTTTTCATTTCTGTTGCAGATAACAAGCTCAGCGTGGTTAGCAGTGTCATCTGGATCACAAAGCAGATGTTTGAGTTAGTAATAAACCTGTTGTATGAACAATAATGTCATGTTAATAAGTGAGTTTGCAAAAAAGAAAAAAGAATGTAATGATCTGTTAGTGACTTTCTTTTATCACACACACACACACACACACACACACACACACACACACACACTAGGAAACAGATTTTTTTTTAAACAATGACTGTGCCACTGTCTTATTGCCCACAGCCTTATGCCGAGGACACACCGGCCGCCGAAGCGCCGGGAGGCGAAGCATTCAAGAATTTTGGCCGCTGCTCGCTGCTCCTCAATTCAGACCAGACGCTTGTTTCTCCGCTCCGGTCGAGGCGCGCCTCATAGTTTTTCTTTTAACCACTTGGTGTCCTCCATTTCCTCTCTGCCTTTACACTTTTCTTTTCCTCTACACCCCTCCCCCCCTGCTTTTTGTGTGTGTGTTTGTACGTGTGCGTGTGAACCAGTTGTTAACAGCTGGCCTATGACTTTCTGCCTCTCTGTCCTGTTTGCTCCGGTTGAAAGACACTCAAAACCACACCCCCTTAACGTGGTCAAACACACACAAGTTCTGTGTGTGTGTGTGTGGTTCTTATGCAGCGTCTGTTTACGAACACATTTGACTATCGTGGAATTGTATTTTGAAATGCTTTATTTTGTTAAATTTACCGGCCTGCCTCTTATGTCTAGGTTTGACTTCCTGCCAGAATTGACGCGGTTCACCCGCGGCTCGCGAAAAAAATAGAGCAGACGCCAAAACGATCGCTGCATGGCGCGGGCTGGAGTGCCGGCCGCGCAGTGCTTCGGCGGCCCATGTGGTCTATAGAATAGGATAACAAGGGTGCCGAATGAAGGCAATCCCCTTTTCGCGGCACTTTGCGCCGCTTCGGCGGCCGGTGTGTCCCCGGCGTTGGACTGTAACAGTGCTCCGGACAAAGCTGGGGGGTTGTCTTGGACCAGATGAAGAGGGGAAATGGTGTTTATGTATTTTTCCTTGCAGGTTTGAGCTAAATGCAACTATTTCACATTAAAATCTGAAAGTGTATTTTTAAAACATGAATTGAAGGGCCTTACACTTTAGACTATTAGAACTTAGAAAAGTAACAGACACCTGCCATGAAAGCATACAGACTTAACCCTTTGATGCATAATGGTCACTACAGTGGACAGGTACTCAAAATTGTTACTTATTTGTATTTTTTGCTATTAAGCACAGCTGTTGAAGACTTTATTGCATTTGAGCCCCTCCATTAGGACTTCAGTAAGTCAAGCCAACGTATTTCATGTTCAGAATGCACGCTGTCCGCTGAGGTGGACATAAAAAAATTATTTCTAAATTATTAAATGTTACAAAAAACGTTTGTTGAAATTTGTTTAATTCAGACCTAAAGATGAATTTAAAAGTTTGTTAAAAAAATCATGGTTGAAGACTTCATAATTCATGCAACAAAGGGTTAAACCAGGCCTAAAGACTACTGATGGTGTGTTTACTCCGTCACTAGCAACGCTGTAATGGGAGGTAAAAGGTTTCTTGTCTAGACAGGATCTTCCTAACAACTACTTCAGTTTAGTGGAAAGAATTTTTGTCCACCAACCTGAGATTATAGGATACACAAAAAAATATACTTTGTTGACAAACACACTGAATGGATGCATGAATGACTGAAGACTATCAGGAATGGGCTGCACAGAAGAACAGCTAACAGTGGTTAGCGCTGTTGCCTTGAAGCAAGAAAAATCTGGGTTTAAATCCCAGCTTAGGGCCTTTCTGCAAGGAGTTTGCATTTGCCCTGTGATGGACTGGCAACGTGTCCAGGGTGTACCCGTCTGTTTTCTCGAAGACTGCTGAAGATAGGCACCAGCCCTCCACGCCCCTGCGTGGATAAGCATGTATAGAAAACGAATGGATGACCCCGAACCCCACTGAGAATTTGAAATGATGAATTCTGCTGTAATCCTGTTTTGTCTAAATATGTAGAAAGAAATGATCCAAAATCTGCTCAAACTAAAAGAAGTGATCGACATATTAGTTGCGTCCCAGTTTTGTCCTGAAGCTAATAAACATCAAACTTTATTATGACAAATTTTATTGAATGACCTACTTTAATATCAGACAGACGGCACCTCACCCTTTGCCCGTGTGTTTAGATGATACAGGAACAGCAGCAAACAGGTGATCAATAAAGCTCCACCAAGTAGTCCCACTGCCAAATGGAGAAAAGACGAACGCGCAAGCTGGGATGGTGCTGTAAAGAAAAACTGTTATATTTGGAGCAGCTGGTTGCAAGTTTTCTCATGAAATTTACATTTGAACGTAAAATACAGATAATTGGAGTACCTCAACAATAAGTTATATTGGAGTAGAAGCACCAGTTTTATTAAAAAAATACTCAGATGTTTACTCATTCTTGTTCACATTGTTTTTCGTGTTTATTTTGTCTTTGGGACAGCAGTAGCTCAGAAGGTAGGGCGGGTTGTCCAGTAATCGGAAGGTTGCAGGTTCGATCCCGGCTCCGACCAGAGAATTCTGCTGTTGTGTCCTTGGGCAAAACACTTAACCCTCCTTTCCTGCTGGTGGTGGTCGGAGGAACCTGTGGCGCCAGTGCTCGGCAGCCTTGTCTCCGTCAGTGTGCCCTAGGGCAGCTGTAGCTACATCGTAGCTCATCTCCACCAGCGTGTGAATGTGTGTGTGAATGGGTGAATGACTGATTGTGTTGTGAAGCGCCTTGGGGGGATAGAACCCAAGAAGGCCCTACACAAATACAGGTCATTTACCATTTAAAATGGGGTTTACAAATAATAACGGGACAAACGCAAATATGTGATGCAATACAACTATTAGCATGTGCATATGCAGTATATGCGTCATTAGGACCACATAACATCAGTCGTTTAATTAAAGATTGGCATGGATGGATCTAAACATTTAGTCTCATCTTTCTCAGGGATGTGCAACTTGGTAACAGAGACTCCTGAGGTTTTATGTCTCAGTGGGCACATTAAATGACCATCTATGGAACCCCAAGTTTCCCAGAGTTGAATCAAGTTTAACAGTTCTCCCCAGAAGAAGTTACAATGATGTTCTGCTGAGCTGTGGTAGTCTCATGGAGGGGCCTTTGGCTAGCACACTGCTGCTAACCACTTAAACATTCTCCCTCTCCTGATAAAAACTTTTTGCTTTCCTTGACATTGAATGTGCTACTACTAGTTTACCCATTTAATTATAGATTCACTAGGATAAATAAAATAAAGTTTATCTCTCACCAAATTGAATATTTACAAAGAAATCACAATGTAGCCATAGAAATATTACTTGGTAGATATATTTTGTGTGTGTGTGTGTGTGTGTGTGTGTGTGTGTGTGTGTGTGTGTGTGTGTGTGTGTGTGTGTGTGTGTGTGTGTGTGTGTGTGTGTGTTTATGGTTTGCGAGACCTATTTGTCAGGTTACACACCAGCATTATGGTTTATGAGACCATTTTTGATGGTCTCGTAATTTGTGACTTTTAAAGTGTTGTAATCTTTGAAAAATATAAAAAGTAAACATTGTTAATAAATTATTACAAACGTTGTAACAGCCATTATCATCTTATTTAGTTATTTCAGCAACTTAACCTTCCTTTTGTGTTTTATAGCCAATTTAAAAATTGGTTTTGTAAACCATGTCGTGTGTGTTGTGTATAATATCAGAGCCCCCTGCTGGTAGAAAACTGCATAGTAGGGCTGATACAACTGAAACAACTTAGCACCTCAGCAGCAGTACTTTGGCCTAATACTGACTTCTCGCTAAAAAATATAAATTGCCAGAATTTCATCATCGAAGGACGCAGAGTCACGAAAATTTTTGCGGTTGTTTGTCATCCACTCCTAAACAATAATCAACAGTCAAATGATGACGTAATTAAGGCTCCACCCCCTCACAACAGAAAAAGTCATGTTTACTCTGAAAGCTCCCAATTATACCCTTTTGATCTAACCAATATGAATCACTGCCAAATAACAGTTGACATGTTGGGCTCACTTAGCATCCAGTACTAGCAGGTGTTGAAAGAGGGCGGGGCTCTGGCGGTATGGCAAATTCAGGCGTAATGCCGTAGCAATACGTTTGCCTCTCATTTCCTCATTCCTCAACTTATCTGCAGGAAATTTTGCATGAGTGTGACTAATCTGACCTCAAACAGATATGTATGCAAACATCCGGTGGGCATGGTCTATTTTTTTCAAACAGCGCCCTCCAGGACCATTGAAACAGTAAGCCCCATGCCTTGCTTTTACTGAGGATTATTAAAGTTGGTACACTTATGTAGTGTCTCAGAACCTACAAAAAAGTCTATGGAGCCACTTTCCAAATCCGACAGGAAGTCGGCCATTTTAGTCACAAGACTTTTTTTTCTTTTCGTTTTTGCACATGCTTAATTAGAGCTAACTTATCGTAGAGTTTTTGACATATTTCACTTATAAGCCACTGGGGATCAAAAGTTGTGCAAATCGTTCTCAAAAGTGTAATGTGTAGGCATGGCTAAGCCTAACATATGGACCCATTGCCACGTCAGTGGGTGTGACCTATTTCTTTAAAATAGCAGGCCCCTAGGGTGATTAATATGTAGTGTCTGGCAGGTTTCAAAAGAGGGTGGGGCTTAAAGAGTATGGTGAATTTAGGCATCACACCATGGAATTACGTTTGCCTCTAATTTCCTCAATTCACATCTCATCTGTGCAAAATGTAATGTGATTTACACTAATCCAACCCCAAACAGATGATTATACAAATTTTCCATTGGCTTGGCCTAGTTTTAATATAGTGCTCCCTAGGGCCATCACAACAGTCAGCTCTGTGTCATGCCTCGACTGAGGATTATGAAATTTGGTACACTCATGATGTGTCTTGAGAGTTACAAAAAGTCTTCTGAAACCATGTTTCAAAACCAACAGGAATTTGGTCATTTTGGTCAGATGATACCATTTTGTCATTTTAACATGTTATATTGTAACTAATTTGTCCTAGGGCTTTAGGCCTATGACCTAAAATTGATAAGCCATTGGGAAACAAAAAATATCTAGTTTTCAAAAGGACAAATGGTGTAGTTTGGGCTTACTCTCAAATATTGATCTTTTTACATTAAAGTTCTTGGTTTATTAACTTGCAGACACATGATCAGAGCTATATCCAACTTAGTGTGTGTCATCACAAATTTCAAGACAATGACAGTGTCATTTCCTGCCATCACCAAAGCCACTACCCCTGACAACAAGAAGTATATTGTTTTACTCTAAAAGGTCCACCTTTGACCCTTTGTATAGAATCAACATGGGACACTGCCCAATGACAGAAGACATGCTGGTGTAATGCAGCATTCAGTACTGAGATATTTCAAGAGAGAATGGGGTTGTGGTGGCACGGCAAAATATGATGGCAAGCCGCAGCCTTACAATTGGCTGTCATTTCATCATACACACTGATTTTCACCAAATTAAACACAAGAGATGTTACAGCCTCTCAAAGAAATGTTTGCAAATTGTTGGTAATTGTAGTCTTAATTTTGCCACAGGACCCCTTGCCTGCATTTATCTCTTTAATAACTTCTACAAAAAAGGTCATAATATGTCAGTATGACTTTCTTGTTTAATCCTTGTAGCTGTGTTGAGTGTTAACTTGACAAGGTTTGTACACCCTGTGAGCCCCTAGCTGCCTTTTATAAACAACAAGCTATCATCAAGCTATCCTATCCAATCCTGATACCATTTAAATGTAGTTATTGTCCCATAAATAAGTCTGAGATACTCACTCAAAAATGGAACCACAATTAGCCACCTCCTCTACAGAGATGACATAAAACTGTATATCAAGAGCGAGCGAGACATTGACTCACTGATCCACACCACCAGGATCTACAGCACTGATTTTGGATTGTCATCTGGACTTGAGAAGTGTGGTCGAATGTTGACAAAGGAAGGGAAGATAATAGATACAGGAGGGGTCTCACTCCCAGAAGGAATGAAATCAGACCTTGAGGACAGCTACAAATTCCTATGTGTCCAACAAGCAACTGGCAACCTCGATGAGGCTGCAAGGAAATAAGCCACAACCAAATACTTAAAACTAATAAGGCAAGTCCTAAGAAATCAGCTCAAGGGCAAGAACAAGATTCAGGAAATAAACTAGTAATCAGATATCTGTCAGGAATAATGAGCTGGCCAAAAGAAAACATACAGACCACAGATGTTAAGACACAAAAGCTCCTAACCTTGCATGGACCATTCCACCCCAAAACCAGCACCCTGAAACGGTATGCTAGCAGTAAGGAAGGAGTCAGAGGACTAGCTAGTGTGAGAGCTATGATCCAAGATGAAACAGCCAAGATCTTTAAGTACCATCAAGGATAAGACCTCTCCAGATGACATGCTTGGTGAATGTCACAGACAATGGCAAACAGAGGAGCATGTGCTGGAAATACTATTGTGGAAGGACACCCCTACATGTGATGTAGCACCAACAGGACATAGGACAACTAAAACAAACAAAAACTGAGATTTAGGTAGCATGAGGTTGAGGTTTCTGAACAGAAACATTAGTAGAAATGTTAGATTTACCTATGCTCTCTTCCGAATAAAGATTTCTGAAGTTTATTCTGGAATATGCCCGTCTCTCTTCGAGTTAAATGGTCACAGGCCCAAGTGCCCGATTGACCACTGGTACTTCTGAGGCCTTGACTCCCCCAAAAAACCTCTATTTCCTCTTCGATCCTTTGATATTTTGAATGTTATATATAAATGTGTATACTGGTCTAATAATGTTTAAATGTCCCCTTAAACCATGAAACAGTCAGAATTGTATACTTTTGTAAACAGACCTCATAATTGTCCCCTTAAACCACCAGGTTGTCAAGTCCTCACAAGCCTTTGGAAATTCATAAGTGAAATGTATGTTTGTTCTGATATGTTTTTCTTATTTCTCTCTCTCTCTCTCTCTCTCTCTCTCTCTCTCTCTCTCTCTCTCTCTTTCCCTCTTTCTGTCTTTTAGCTGCATTGTGTTTGATCTGCAATGTTTCCCATTTATTTCAATACAGCTTCAGGACTCCAACTTTAAAGAAAAAGGCAGGAAAGCAGTGCTGCTATCTGATTGGCTGAAAGTGTTCAACCATCTTCTGACCAAACAGGACTAAGCACCCACACATATGATATATCAAATCGAAAGGCTTGGTCTCCAGAATCTTTTTTTAACTTTTAAATGCGTTATCAGTTACCATGGCAACAGGCTTAGCGATAACTTTTTGTAAATTTTTTGAAACTACTGTATCAACATACTTTAAAACATAAACATTTTTTGAATTGTAAAAAGATCATGGGACATAGGACATTACCATATTGAGGCATATTCCTGTCATCTGTTACCATGGCAACACAGGTGCATAAGGATTACCCCAAGCATGTCTCATTGAAATGAATGTAATGAGCCTAATACTGAGCCAATAGCATACTGCTGTTTCTGATCTTTCGGACCTCTCTGTACGTAAAACTAGAAACGTAACTTAAATTTTATTCACCGTCAGAAGGCGGGAAACCGCCCAACCCCATCCCAGCTCTCTGATTGGTTGAGAGAGTTCAATCATCTTCTGGCTACATGGAAGTGCACACCCACACATATGATACATCAAATTGATCGTCTTGGTCTAATGAATCCATCCATCCATCCATTCATCCATCCAATAAACCATCTAACATCCATCATTTTATCCATCCAACCATTCATCCATCCAATACACAATCTGGACATATGTTTATCTATCAGTTTCAGATATCAGTAAATGTTTCTAAAATTCACAGTTCAGCCAATTGTGAAAATATTACTATTAAACTATTCTTACTCAAATGCCAGGTGTGTAAACATTTCAACTGTCTAGTTTTTAAACAATGTTCAAAGTTTGCTGTTTAGCATTTTTTCGCCATTCTTCACCTACATTATGAGCTTTATTACACTTTTTGGTGATTTTTTTCTTCTAAATCTTTGAATACATTCAGCTCATTTTGACAGGTTAGCTTTGTTTCAGCTTCACTCCAGCTATTCAGCAGCTTCAGCATTCAGTTTCCAAATTTAGCATACGCTGCTAATTTCACAGTTCAGCTAAATGTAAAGATTAAACTGTTAAACTTGTTCTACTGAAATAACAGGTGTTTAGAGATTTTAGCTGTCCAGATTTACATGCAGTGTTCACAAATTTCAGTTTTCTGCTGTTTAGGATTGTTTTCTCCGTTCTTTACTTTTTGTGCTTTATTCACTTTTTGGTGCTTTTTGCTTCTAAGTCTTTGAAACATTCAGCTCATTTTGACAGTTTTGCTTAGTGTCAGTTTCAGTTCAGCTATTAAGCTTTTTCAGCTAACCCCAAAATTCCACTATCTCTGCTCCGGCACGAACTATGCAGCAAAAACGGTCCCGTTGTAGTCAATCAGAGCTGTTCCACTACTGCGGCCGTGCAGCGCAGTGCACCGCCCGCCGTTCCACCATCCGGCAAAAATAGGATCGATTCTATTTTTGACGGACGCCAGAGCACCTCCGCAGTCAATGGGCAGTAATCACAACTGCCCAACAGGAAAGGGAGATAGCACAACTTCCGTTATTTCACAATAAATCAATAACAAAAAGCGTTTTTTTTTTTTTGTTTCGTATGCACAGGTTTAACAACTTTTAACAACTATCAATGGCGGTTGAACTTTAAATGCACAAAAATAAGCCATAAATACAGTTTCCACTATCAAAGCAGTCACCCTTTGTTGATCCAAACACTGCTGATCTCTCAACACAAATGATGGGCGGATGAAACAGTTCATTTCAATGCTTCTCCCACACAACGGGTGTTTGGATCTAACTTCCGCATTTATTGCTCGGACTGTATCGCAAGATTTCGAAAATCCCGCGCATGCTTGTTTGCGCACCTCAAATCTCCGCACCGGAGCGGAGCCGGTGTAGAGTGAGTACAGTATAATTTGAGTTCGCAAGCGAGCGGCAGCGGAAAGTGGGGGCGGAGCGGAGTGGAGATAGTGGAATTTTGGGGTAACAGTTTAAGCTATCCAGCATTCAAACAGCATTTCTGCAAGAAATGCAATTTATCTGGTTGTGATTTGGTGCTATATGAATAAACTTGAACTGAATTGAACAGTTGAAGTTGCATGGTGAAAAAACAGAAAGGTACATCCTCAAATAATTAATATTATAAAACAAATGAAAGATGATTATGAATTCTAGTTTAAAAAAGAACTAAAACATAAACTATTTAGACAAAAGCTAATTTAAATAAAAGTTTAAATGGATACATGAGAGAAAGTTGTAGGACTGGGCACAACAGGTGTAACGTCACAAAATGGCCTGATTTTGAGATCTCACTGGTCAAGATCTCCAGCCAGGTCAACTTAACCTGGCTATGACACAACCTACAATGTTTTCCCCTCACAGGAGTCTGGATGTCTACACGTAGTCCCTTTAAATCAGAGCCTGCTTCCTCACACCAGCTGGAATCAGAGCCTGAGAGATAATAAAGGACAAACAATAGCATTCTCTCTCCTCCAAGGTCCTTCACAGAGAAACTCTTTTAAATGAACTCCTTTATTCCCAGAAGAAAGGAAATTTTTATAATTAAAGATAATCGTTAAATAAACTTTTGTTATTGCTACTTATAGTAATTATGAAAGATGAAATGTTTCATTAATCTGTGCTCAATGATTGTTTTAGTATGTTTTATTGACGAGGTCATACCATTTACACTCACAAGCAAAGTTAAGCTAACGCATGACACATAAGTTAACCTTTTGCCCAGATTCAGAGTCTCCACATCAACGAGGGTGTGTCTCTGAGATGCTTGGTAATATCTTCAAACTTGTCAACCTGTGGTTGGTTAGTCCATCATAATATCAATCCATTAAAACTAGCCAGCTCTGGTTTTTCCCTCTGTTCGAACAGTTCGGGGGTTCTAGAGAAAAGCTTCAGACCGGCCATCTGAGCTACAGCCTCTTTAACCGGGAGGATTTTGACACGTAGTCAAAACCTTAAACCTTTGTCACACCTGCGAAGCTGAGAACAACAAGATAGTATCTGCAGTACAAAGCTGACGCAAACTCCTTCAGAGTTATTTTTAAGAGCCTCGGTTTCATCTATCGTTGTAACCCGGAGACATCCCAGGACTGATTTGGTCGCATCGAGGTTTCTCTGTGAACCATGTCCAGTGAGGTCGTCAGCTCCTTGACATCGCGGATCCAAACGGGGGTAGCACACAGGGAGGTAGCGTCTGTATGTGGTTCTGACAATAACTTTATAGCTTATATGCAAACCAAATTCTTTCCATCCAGAACTACGATTTCTGGGATATGGAGACTCTGAATTATATTAACACATAAGTTCCAGACACCATCCTTTTAGTTTGCATCCACTCACAGTAAATAATAGTTCAAACATTTTGTCAAGTCTTAATTGTTTGTAAAATAAATTTTTAAAATGTATAAACCTGACTGTTTCTTGAATCAAACGAAGTGTGTACGATCTCTTAATGAATAAAAGAATCCTGGAATCTACTGAATAAAAACGATAAGACCAAGCAGGGGACATTCTAGTTAAACAGAGTATCACCGCTTATTGGTCACAAGTAGTGGTAATACTAGAAATAGCTCTTACAGCAATTTACTTAACCCAACATACTATTTGTCTAACATTACACAGGAAATAGGAATATTGTTATCACGTATCTAGTTTCCGTGATGTAGACACAAAAACAATCTAATTTAACTGACAGTGAGTCATGAGAGCTGATACTGCAGACAAGATCAGAGATCGAGATAAGACCCCTTGTAAGTCTGGTTTTAGCTCTTTTAGCAGAAATATGCACTATGATGTCATGTTTAGTGGAGAAAACTATGAGAAAAGCGTGAGAGTGCTTGCCTATTGGTATGCCCAGCAGAAGATGCATGTTTAATGAGGAGGTCGTATTTCTGACCCCTTTGGTGTGTCTGATGGGGTAAGGCAGGGTGGAAATGTATCTCCTGATTTGTTCAACATATATGTTGAGGAGCTTTCTGGGCGCCTGAGAGCTTGTACCACAGGCTGTTTGATTGCTTTGATTAATCACCTTATGTATGCGGACGACTTCGTAGGTTTTTAGCCCAAGTGGTGCAGGACTGCAGCAGCTCCTAGACGCTAGTATTGGGTATGGAATGGAATATGATTTCAAATATAACTGGAGCAAAAGTGCTGCTCTAATCTACATCACCACTCAGGGTAAAAGGCTTAATTTTCCTGCGTTTAAGCTGTCCAGCAACAGTCTTGCGGTCTGTGAAAAGGTAAGATATCTCGGACACTTTATCACAGCCAGTATGAGCGACGATGGTGACATTTACAGGCAGTGCTGCAAGCTTTATGTGCAAGCTGCACAGAAATGTAGCTGCTGTTCC
>SSNQ01000441.1:246316-268157 GCA_006942095.1 Nothobranchius kuhntae | reverse complement strand
GTCCCGTTGTAGTCAATCAGAGCTGTTCCACTACTGCGGCCGTGCAGCGCAGTGCGCCGCCCGCCGTTCCACCATCCGGCAAAAATAGGATCAATTCTATTTTTGACGGACGCCAGAGCACCTCCGCAGTCAATGGGCAGTAATCACAACTGCCCAACAGGAAAGGGAGATAGCACAACTTCCGTTATTTCACAATAAATCAATAACAAAAAGCGTTTTTTTTTTTTTTGTTGTTTCGTATGCACAGGTTTAACAACTTTTAACAACTATCAATGGCGGTTCAACTTTAAATGCACAAAAATAAGCCATAAATACAGTTTCCACTATCAAAGCAGTCACCCTTTGTTGATCCAAACACTGCTGATCTCTCAACACAAATGATGGGCGGATGAAACAGTTCATTTCAATGCTTCTCCCACACAACGGGTGTTTGGATCTAACTTCCGCATATAGTAATTATGAAAGATGAAATGTTTCATTAATCTGTGCTCAATGATTGTTTTAGTATGTTTTATTGACGAGGTCATACCATTTACACTCACAAGCAAAGTTAAGCTAACGCATGACACATAAGTTAACCTTTTGCCCAGATTCAGAGTCTCCACATCAACGAGGGTGTGTCTCTGAGATGCTTGGTAATATCTTCAAACTTGTCAACCTGTGGTTGGTTAGTCCATCATAATATCAATCCATTAAAACTAGCCAGCTCTGGTTTTTCCCTCTGTTCGAACAGTTCGGGGGTTCTAGAGAAAAGCTTCAGACCGGCCATCTGAGCTACAGCCTCTTTAACCGGGAGGATTTTGACACGTAGTCAAAACCTTAAACCTTTGTCACACCTGCGAAGCTGAGAACAACAAGATAGTATCTGCAGTACAAAGCTGACGCAAACTCCTTCAGAGTTATTTTTAAGAGCCTCGGTTTCATCTATCGTTGTAACCCGGAGACATCCCAGGACTGATTTGGTCGCATCGAGGTTTCTCTGTGAACCATGTCCAGTGAGGTCGTCAGCTCCTTGACATCGCGGATCCAAACGGGGGTAGCACACAGGGAGGTAGCGTCTGTATGTGGTTCTGACAATAACTTTATAGCTTATATGCAAACCAAATTCTTTCCATCCAGAACTACGATTTCTGGGATATGGAGACTCTGAATTATATTAACACATAAGTTCCAGACACCATCCTTTTAGTTTGCATCCACTCACAGTAAATAATAGTTCAAACATTTTGTCAAGTCTTAATTGTTTGTAAAATAAATTTTTAAAATGTATAAACCTGACTGTTTCTTGAATCAAACGAAGTGTGTACGATCTCTTAATGAATAAAAGAATCCTGGAATCTACTGAATAAAAACGATAAGACCAAGCAGGGGACATTCTAGTTAAACAGAGTATCACCGCTTATTGGTCACAAGTAGTGGTAATACTAGAAATAGCTCTTACAGCAATTTACTTAACCCAACATACTATTTGTCTAACATTACACAGGAAATAGGAATATTGTTATCACGTATCTAGTTTCCGTGATGTAGACACAAAAACAATCTAATTTAACTGACAGTGAGTCATGAGAGCTGATACTGCAGACAAGATCAGAGATCGAGATAAGACCCCTTGTAAGTCTGGTTTTAGCTCTTTTAGCAGAAATATGCACTATGATGTCATGTTTAGTGGAGAAAACTATGAGAAAAGCGTGAGAGTGCTTGCCTATTGGTATGCCCAGCAGAAGATGCATGTTTAATGAGGAGGTCGTATTTCTGACCCCTTTGGTGTGTCTGATGGGGTAAGGCAGGGTGGAAATGTATCTCCTGATTTGTTCAACATATATGTTGAGGAGCTTTCTGGGCGCCTGAGAGCTTGTACCACAGGCTGTTTGATTGCTTTGATTAATCACCTTATGTATGCGGACGACTTCGTAGGTTTTTAGCCCAAGTGGTGCAGGACTGCAGCAGCTCCTAGACGCTAGTATTGGGTATGGAATGGAATATGATTTCAAATATAACTGGAGCAAAAGTGCTGCTCTAATCTACATCACCACTCAGGGTAAAAGGCTTAATTTTCCTGCGTTTAAGCTGTCCAGCAACAGTCTTGCGGTCTGTGAAAAGGTAAGATATCTCGGACACTTTATCACAGCCAGTATGAGCGACGATGGTGACATTTACAGGCAGTGCTGCAAGCTTTATGTGCAAGCTGCACAGAAATGTAGCTGCTGTTCCACACCTGTTAAAGTGGCGTTGTTTAAAGCATACTGCACACCACTATCTACTGCACACCTGTGGTCATTCTATAAAACGTCTAGCTTGCACGGGTTACAAGTGGCTTACAAACGATGCAATGGGAATCCTCCTCAAAATCCCTAGGGGAGGAAGTGCTAGTCGAATGTTTGTTTCTGTGAGCGTGTGCACAGTTGAGGCACTTTTAAGAAATGTAATGTTCAAGATTATGAGACGGCTGGAAGAATCTTCCAATAGTATCATAGTTGCACTCTAATGGGCCATTCCCATCTGTACCGGGTCGGTCCGGGCCGGGTAGCGTAGGTTGTTTACATATCTGGGTGGCCTGGTATTTTTCCGGGCCAACCAAGGCTCATTCTCAGCCCTCTTCTCGAGGGGGTCTGCTTCAGGCCGACCAGGGCCAACACACCCACTGCTGACAGCAAATCCACACCTTCCATTAGAGCAAGCCTCTGATTGGTGGGTAGAATCGGCCCACATGGGCTTAAGGCAAGGATGTGTGGAATCAACCGGGCCAGGCTGGGGCCGACTGGGGCTACCCGGCCCGGGCCGACCCGGTACAGATGGGAATGGCCCATAAAATCCCACTGTGAGCTGCTCTTGTTACATGTCTAGGCTGAGAAAGCACTGACTAAAATGTTTGGGTAGATTTATTATTATTTATCTTTCTTTTTTATTCTGTTTGATCACAACGCCCGGTAGAGAACAGTAGCAGAGCGGTTTGAGCTTTCACAGAAAAGGTCGCTATGACGACGTAAAACAAACGTTTAAAATATAACAGTGTCAGTAAGGCTGGGTGGTACCAGGAGATACTTCTTGGTACTACTACTTTAACGATATCTGGTTTTTGATGGTGGTACCTTAACAATACTTTTGATTAAATATATATCTTTTTAATTTCAAGTGAGGATAACAAACTACTTAAAGGTTTTGTTCTTATTGTTTATATCATTTTATTATATTAATTTTTATTTTACTTTATTTCAGCTACAGTGCAAAAAGTAAAGATGCAAAATAGAAATATATATGTATCAATTAGCTTCATCGATGCTTCCCTTCATGTCAGTAATTACAGTAATAACAACCTGCTGAACTACATTAATAACACCCGTAAACAGCAGCTAAGTTGGTTTTATGTCCTGTTTCTGCATTTATCAGCCTCCATCCTCAGACTCCTCCAGTGTTTTGGGAGGGGCTGGACTCAGGTTTACCTTTTTGCAGCCAGACTTTCCGTGTTTCAGCTCTCAGCATGATGCCCTGCACGACGAGGTGCTTTGTTAACTCGCTGCTGGCACCACTCTTCTCGCTGGTGTTTCATTTAGCTGCTGCTTACTTTAGCAAAACTCGCCCAAACCTATGATTTTGTAGCATTTTCATCTGCTAACTGCAGAGAAGTGCTGTTTTGTCATAATGTGACTTGGGATCAGTCATATGACCCACGGTAGCACTTTTGGACACTTTAATACTTTTTTTTTCTGATATCAGTACCTACTGACTGTTTCCACTCAGTCCCAAAGAGGTCCAGCGTTCTGGCGCCCAGCCCTACGCGTCAGTCGACCTTTCTCATGGTCTGCTAAGATGCTCTGCATTTCTCCTCTGCTGGAGGTCTGCGTGGTCTGCGTAATGTTCACAGTTTTGTATCGCTGCTGTAGCGCTGTAGCCAGAGTATTTTGTCCCAAGGCTGCGTGCTCAGTTATTGGTTCCACCACTCTTTATTTATGCTACGTTATTTAATAAAAATGATTGTGGTTGACAAACAAAACTTAAGAGGACAAAAACAGTACGGAGGTTTTACACACGGCACAAGTTTTAGAGACAATGTGTAATTTTTACCAGAGGTGGAAAGAGTACGAAAATTTCCTACTTAAGGACAAGTAAAAGTACTTGCCTAAATTTTTACTCAAGTAAAAAGTATCGTTAATAAAATGTACTCACAGTAAAAGTTACTTGGTTACATTTCTGTCAGCGTAAGGATGGCTACATCTAAGTAGTGCAAAATCACAACGCCGGTTCGCGATTCGCTCTTGCGTGCGTACACACACACACACACACACACACACACACACACACTGCAGCATGTTAGAATCTTTTGAATGACTAATTTAACTACATTGAACTGCTTTTGTAATAATTTAATCTCTTATTCTGGAGTAAAATAAAGAAACAAGCTAAATCCTCACATATCTTTGGCATCGAGGAGCATCTTCTGAGTTCAAACACAGGGATGGAGCACAATGTTTACACCTGAACAGTATCAGGATGTTTTAACTCACGGAGGCCTGCAGGTCTTCTGTTTTATGAGCAAAGAGCTGAGAATCCGCTTGTTATGAGTGCTTAACGTTATTTTGCCGCTTCCGTGCGGAGAGGTAGGAAAACACATTTCAAACACGGAACTGAGTCCGGCTACCGAACCGAGCGGAATTCTGATGACGTCACACCGGTGCGCGAAGGTGCGGGTTCCAACCCACAGGAGAGGAGGGGGAGAGGAGGTAAACAACGAGTGGATCACAGGGACGTAACTGATGTTTTAAAGCAAAACTGCAGTAAAAATGGTTGATTGTCCTCATTATCAAGTGTACCCCCCACCCCGGTGTAGACTCGGCGCTCATGCAGGTGTCTCTTTCTGTTCCGACGCTGCAACATGCAATATTTTTAATTTAGTAAGTCTACAATTTATTTTTACTCAGTAACGGATATGATTTAAAATGTAGCGAATTACAATTCTTTTTAGAAACGTACTCAAGTAAACGTAAACGTACAGATTTTCAAAACTACTTAAAAAGTATGAATACACAAAAAAGCTACTCAATTACAGTAACGTGAGTAAATGTAATTTGTTACTTTCCACCACTGGTTTTTACCATTCATTTCTGGAAATATCCGTTAAAATGTTGTTGAAAATGAATGAAATGATGCCCGGTTGCTGATAAATGTTGGCGGCTTTGTAACATATAACCATAAAAATCAAGTCTAAAATACATGGGAGTGGGTGTAAGTCTCTGGGCGACGCTATATTAGATGCCATGTTTTCCTCTACGGGAGCCCATGAGGACAAAATACATTTACTAATTTGTAACAAATCGTTACAAAACTTTCATCATTCTTAAATGTCGTTGTTTTACACGTTTACCTCTTCACTTGCTGTCAGTGATAAAAGGGAGTCTGATGCACTTGTTGTTTTGCTAAAGTTTGCACTCCCAAGGGCTTTTTGACCCTAATGGGCATCCGTCTGTAAGGTCTTACTCCAACACAAAAATACTGCTTGCTTGCAACGATTTAGGTATCTACTGCCCCCTATCGCCGGGAAGAATACACACTGTGACTTTAAGACCCAGTCTTCAAAAATCAATACTTTTTAAAGACTTTTTAAGATAATTTTTCAAAATTCCTAAACACCAATTGACGTGTCCAAAGAGCCGGCTCTAAGAGCCCTTTTCAGTCGCAACCGACACATTTATGCAGTTCATATGTGGAGTGTGAGCATGACGCAAAGCTATGGAGATGACTTTTTGACCAGTAAGAGTAAGAGGTCTAGTAGCTCTGAAGTTAACTGAGCAAGGATGAAATTAGTGGCAATGGAGATGTTCTGCACCAGAATGGTCACACCACCATCACCAGTTTTCTTTGTTCGTCTCTATTCCAATCCTCACTTATGATCACAATTATGGTCATGAGATCTGACCTCAGGTAAGCAGAAGTAAATGGATAGATGAAGGACTACTTGTTTGGCAAAATAAACACATCAGTAACAATGTGTTGGCTGTTGTTGATATAAACACTTACGTTTGACTGACATCCAGCTCTTTGGTGACTCTTTCCCTGAGTGTTCGCACTTGTAGAACCCCTCATCTGAGAAGGACACTGCACCAATATGCAGCTGCACTCTGGTGTCATTTTGGATGACTTTGTTATTTTGATAAAAAATCACGGTGGAATCAGAAGTTCTGTTCTTCATTTTGCATCCAAGAGTAACAGCTTGTCCTTCAGTCACTGGTTGAGCTGGGCTAACAAGAATAATTTTTTTTCCTGTAAAAATTGAGACAAGAAAATGGGTTTAGTCATGGATTTCAGACTTTTTATCAGACTGTTCTTAACACCATGATGCTCTTCCAACAAATTGTGTTCTTCCAGACATTGATATATCCATCCATCCATCCATCCATCCATCCATCCATCCGCTTATCCGGAGTCGAGTCGCGGGGGCAGTAGCCTAAGGCGAGAGGCCCAGACTTCCCTCTCCAGCCACTTGGGCCAGCTCCTCCGGGGGCATCCCGAGGCGTTCCCTGGCCAGGTGAGAGACATAGTCCCTCCACCGTGTCCTAGGTCTACCTTTAGGCACCGTCCCGGTTGGACGTGCCCGGAAAACCTCACCAGGGAGGCGTCCAGGAGGCATCCTGACCAGATGCCCGAGCCACCTCAACTGGCTCCTCGATGTGGAGGAGCAGCGGGTCAACTCCGAGCCCCTCCTGAATGACCGAGCTTCTCACCCTATCTGTAAGGGAGAGCCCAGCCACTCTTCGGAGAAAACTCATTTCGGCCGCTTGTATCCGCGATCTCGTTCTTTCGGTCACTACCCAAAGCTCATGACCATAGGTGAGGGTAGGAACGTAGATAGACCGGTAAATCGAGAGCTTCGCCTTCTGACTCAGCTCTCTCTTCACCACGACAGACCGGTACAACGCCCGCATCACTGCAGATGCAGCACCAATCCACCTATCGAGCTCACGCTCCAGTTTTCCCTCACTCGTGAACAAGACCCTGGGATACTTAAACTCCTCCACTTGGGGCAGGACCTCATCCCTGACCCGGAGAAGGCATTCTACCCTTTTCCGAATCAAGACCTTGATAAACTCAGACATTGATATACTAACATATAAATCTTCGTCCACCTCTATTACAACTTCCATTCGGATTTAAATAAATCCCAGGATAGGCTTTGCCAGTGAGGACACACCCACCTGGCCTTGTCTCCTATGAGGAGGCCTTTTAATTATCCTTTGAATTTGTACTTTGCCTTGTTGCTTTGTCAGCATAATCATTCTTGAAACGCGTATTCAGAAGGATGCAGCCCTGATTTGGACGCAATCAGCGCTAGTTTCTAGCATAGCCTAACTCTGCCTCTGAGCCGATAATTCAAACTCTTACTTTTACGACTCATTTGTTACTGGAAACTCATACAAGCCATTCTTCTCTGATTCATTTTTGACCAGCTCTCTCCTACATCCCGGAATACAACGTAACCCTGGCCACAGCAGAGTGTTGGGCTCAAACTTACAGCATGCACTAGGTGGCTGTGTCGTTGGGAATAAACACCTTAGAGAGAGGGACACATTGAGAACGGTACAGAGACCACCTCCTTCAACAGCTCTAACTGTGGCTGTGTTGTTCCACAACTAACTAATAAAAAGGTGTGAAAATGCTCTAACCCAACCGACACCAAACCTACTGAAGAGACCAACTATAGACGTTGAGCTTTTACTCCATTCACAGATGACATGGCACTAAAACGGTGTCAGAAAAAAAGAAGTGTACCATTGAACACCTACTTGTCACAGTGATGTTTACTGGATTAGTGAAACCAGAAGCAGACTCACACCAGTACATTGCTGTATGGTAGAGGGACTTTGTGATCAGACAGGTGGATTCAGTCATTGTCCCCCATTTGGAACAGCTTGCCAGGCGATCTGCTGCAGTCAGCCTCATCACTGTCCACTCAGAGGAGGTTCCCTCACAGTGCAGGGACACGGACTCTTTGTCAAAGTGCTGCACTTGGTCAGGAACCACTTTGATAGACCCACATGATGAATGAGAACCTGAAAACAATGTCACTGCACTTTTGAGTGTATCCGGTAACTTTTAGGCAAATTTATCAGCCGCAGTCACTGAAACTCAAATTTGACTTGGATCTCGAGCCTTAAAGGTCAACTTTACTCATATCTCTAAAACATTTGCTGTGGTCTCTAGCAGGCCTTTCCCAAGCGTACTACTCAGAGTTACTTGGATTAGTGCAGCTCGGTCCAGCCACCTTTTCCAGCACCACAGTTTGGTATTTTCCTTCTACTTCCCCCCAATGTTTTAGGCCCTGCTTCCTTGAGGTCTCAAGTGCCCTGACTCGGGCCAGCATCGTGACTAGCTCTTCACCTCATGTTAGTTTTGTCTCCAGTAAAGATCCTCGCCTTCCTCCCCTGCCCCTACGAGGGGCACACCTACTCACAGAGCTGGCAGGGAAAACCAACTACACTGAGGTGAGCTGAGTTAACCCATGCTGAGTAGTGCCCTTGGAAAAGGCCCATCGTAGAAAAGAATGCCTTGCAAGTTGTACTCAGGGGGAGAAAAGCTCAGGTGCGCCTGTTTGGGGATGGAGAATTCAGCTGGAGGAGAAAGTGGCTTCAGACAACAGATTTTAGAGTCTTATTTCCTGATATTTGATACAAGTTGGTAGTCCGGATGGAACTGTTAGGTGGATCAGAAAGGATATTTTCCACGAGATGCTTGAAGTTGTCAGAGGTGGTTTTTAAACCAATCAGTGGTCCAGATATTTTGTATAGGTCCGTCAATCATATTTTTAAAACGTTTGCAGTGGTCTTTAGTAGGAAGGAACGCCTTGTACATTGTAATCTGTGGAAAACATGCTCCGGTCTTTCTGTTTCAGAATGGAGATCTAAGCCAGAGGCGAAAGCAGCTTCAGACAGCAGGATACGGAGTCTTAGTTGGACATCCTGCCTCTAATTGGCTAAAGCAGCACAGCTCTGCCACTGACTCTGTTCTGCAACGTTGATGTTTTATCTTCACAAATACCTCACGCCTGGGGGAGTTCTGCTGCTAACGCTAACGGTTCATTTCTACTAGCAGAGACGTTCTCTGCTGTTTCCTGGACGCTCAACCTTCCCCGTCGTGAGTCAAGATGGGTGAGTCCATGAATGTTAAGTGACAGAGTGACGTAGATCTGTCAGGATTTTCAAATCCTAGAGTTTCACCATCTGTTTTCTATCTACCTAGCTAATGCAGGAGATAGACGTAGGAGACTATTTTCATGTTCAGCATGAATGGAAAACTTGACCATAATCAGAAATAACAATAAAAACATGGCTTCTCAGTGAAGGACTTCTTCAGACATGATCAGTGTCGTTACATGCACAATGACCATCATCTAATCTGATCCAGGTCCAGCTTGTGGTAATAAGCTGGGAGTCTTTATCCTAGTTTACATGCACATAAAAAAACAGCCTCTCAAACAACGTTTGTTCCACTCCAGTACAGTAGGTGGCGACATGCATCCTTTCATATCTGCATTCTTCCAGTTAGCTTATAGAAACACAAATAGTAAACAGAGGCTGGTGGGCGAGAAGCAGATGTTACTGAAACAGGATATGCACAATCGCTGAAGGAATGGGCAACAACAACGCTGCAGCACAGATTATTTGGTACATACTGTCCTGTTTTATGGTGTTGGATGTGTTACTGAGTGGTGATGATATTGTCAGAAGACTGCTTCCACGGTCTTACTTCCACAACACAAGCGTCCGATCCTGTTTACATGCAGAATGTAATCGGATTGCTACCACATTATCTGGGTGCTTCAGCTCGATTAGAACCAGTTCACCTTCAGCCGGACTAACACGTTTACCTGCAATTAAAAAACTGTCTTTTTAGGGAAATACTTTGGTTTTCTGATGTGCATGTAAACAAACTGATGGTAAGCGCTACTTACTAAATAAAATGGGGAAAAAAAATAGCTTTTTGAATTTAAAGAGCAAGTCACCCCCAAATCAACTTTTTTTCCTGAAAAACTAGATAAATGCGTGTCTAATCGTGCTGTGGACACGTGTCGTCAATACTTTTGCACTATAAAACTCTTAGGCCTAGTCCACACGTAGCTGGTTTTTTTTTAAACGAATATCCGCCCCTCCAAAAACTTGCATCCACACCACCTCGTTTTAAAAAAAAAACTGTCCACACGTACCCGGATTAATACGTTGTTAAGGACATGCCAGACCTGTAGGCGGCAGTACTTCCCCCGTTCTTAACCTCGTCCTTCGTCTGTGGTCTTCCGCAAGGAGCAGTAATTCTGCTTGCAAAAACAAACAAGCAGAAAGCGCTTGGACAATTGATAAAGCGAGCGCAGCTCTGAGGGCTTCCATGATGCCGGCTAGTGTAAACACAGGTCGCACACGTGATGTCAGCATTTTTTGTCGCAGAAAGTGACGTTGCGGACCTTAAAACTCCGGTTTTGTCTGTCCACACGCAGACACCCAAAACGGAGAAAACCCAGATCTTCACTTTGGCCGGAGTTTTTAAAAAGATCCGTTTTCGTGTGAAAACACTCAGTTTTCGTGTGGATGACAGGCCAACACGTAGAAAAATATCTACGTTTTGGCAAATCCCCGGCTACGGGTGGACAGGGCCTTACTAACAGGGCGTATTTCTCAAGTAGAATTAGATTTAAATTGTTTCAGTTCAAAATGTTTTTCTTTTGCCTTTTCATACAAATTTTCTTCATCACAGCGATGCATATTTCTTATATTACTGTGAATTAAACCGTTGTTCAATATATTATTCACACCATGAAAGTAAAAAAACAATCTCCTAACTCCAAACTCTGGAGAAATAAACCCAAACTGAAGATAATCTCTAAAACGGTGGATTGGTTCGACACGACTGAAGAACAAACTTACTTCCAGACAGCATGAATATGGCGTTGCTGTTCTCAGTGTAAAACATAGGGTTTCCTCTCCCTGCTCGGCACGCATATCGTGATGCACATCTCTCTGGATCTACAACCAGCAGGCCCTGAGAAGCGTCTTTAGTCAGACCAGACAGCTGCTCCATACGATGGGTGTTTGACATGTTAACAGCTTTGTACCAGAAGATCATCCATTCTGCTGACAGATCTACGCTACAATTCAGGGTCAGTGATCCAGACGTCAGCCATGAGGACACAGTGAGCTTGGGTTTGGGTTTATCTGTTGGAACAAAAACACATTATACAACCCAGGTGTTTGTTAGTTGCTCAATAAAAAAAAGTGTTAGAGAAAATCATTTGAGAAATGAACAAAAAGGGGTTTTCTATCCTTGAGTCAAACATTCCATTTTCTGTTTCTCTTTCTGTCTTTGACCACAGCCCTGCTCCTGACCAACAGGACAATGATGTCCTGTCTCATTACAAAGTAACTAGAAATAGTAACTAAAAGAGTATACATCATATGTTCATCAGTTTTAACTGTTAAGTCCTAAAAATCATGATATGGGTCACATGTGAGGAAAAAGACTTGGGCATCGTGTAGCCCGGCCTTAATTCAAGTACCTGTGTTTGTGGTCTTAAATAGAACTGTGGTACATTTCTTCTTTCTCACTTTTTGACTCAAAGCAAATCATCACTTCCTGCAGTCTAGCACATTCATGAAGCCTTTAATTGATTTGATCTTAATGGAAATCCTCTATCCCTAGGGGGCGAGTCACATACTACGTTTACATGCAGCCAATATCCGGGTTATGATCGGGTTAAGGTCGGTATTCGGGTTTCTGAGTTGATCAGAATAACCCGTTTACAAGCATAAATAGAAAGAGTTACCCCTAACTTGCATAACCCGATTTAAATGCGGACGTTGGGGTAGCGTCAGGACGTGTGGACTACGTCCAGACGCAACATGCGTCATTTCTGGTTCTTCTTGTTCCGGTATCCGTGAAAACAACAACACGTTTCCCAGTTCGGAAGAGATAGCGACCGCGTTTGTTTGTGCTTTAGTTTCCTCGTCACTCCAAAAGTGTGGTGTTGTGCCGCGACTCGCCATGTTGCTCCCAACTTGTTTACTTCCGGTGTTCTGGCGCATACAAGATGTCTCGCTACTCAAAAGACCAAGATTCCTTGCGAACAGAGCATGTGCAGAACACACGCTTTGATGGGGATATCCCGATATGCGTTTACACGACCAAACATTCGGGTTAGAAAGGGGTTACCCCAGGTGCAGTAACCGGGTTTTTAAAAACCCGGTTATGAGCATATCCGGGTTTTTGGCGGTGTTTACATGGCCGTGCAGAACCGGGTTATTGTGAATATTCAGGTTTTAAAAGGGTTACTGGCTGCATGTAAACGCACTGACAGGTACATGCCTACAAGCAGAAAAATAGGCAAACACCGATATAGACATTCTTTCCCCAGTTTTACAAAAAGTACTCCAAGAATCTTTAGAAAGAGGCCAACTCCCTCCTACATTTAACGAAGCGCTGGTTTCTTTGATTCCAAAAAAAGACAGGGATAGCACAGATCCGTCAAATCACAGGCCAGTTAGTTTGTTGAACTCAGATTGTAAGATACTTACTAAGGTGTTAGCCCTGCGCTTACAACAAGTCCTTCCTAATATCATACACCTGAACCAGACAGCATTTACGACAAACCGTTCTTCGGTGGATAAGGTCAGGAAACTGCTGCATTTAATGTGGTTGAGTCAGTCAAAAGATAAGCTTGTAGCCGCCTTCTCCTTAGATGCAGAGAAGGCGTTTGATAAAGCTGAATGGGGTTTTCTTTTTTCTGCTTTATCAAACTTTGGATTTGGGTCTCAATTCATAAATTGGGTTAAAATATTGTATAAAGAGCCGAGGGCGGCAGTTATAACCAACAGACTTAATTCACCTTTTTAGGTGTGTTCTTGCGGTGTATTAGTTCTAATTCCATGCTGTCGTTCTTTTTCGTTACCTGTTTTGTCGCTACGTTTCACCGCCGGCGAAACGTAGCGACAAAACAGGTAACGAAACCGTTTCTGTGTTTTAAAAAAAGAACGACAGCATGTTAATTCACCTTTGTTCGGTTTGTCACGTGGGACCCAACAGGGGTGTTCTCTCAGCCCTCTATTATTCATTATGTTTATAGAAACGGTAGCGGTGAGAATTAGGTCAAATAGTGATATTAAAGGTATAAGAACGGGCCAAGTTGAACACAAATTACTTCTTTATGCAGACGATATTCTAGCAACGATAACTGATCCACTTACATCTTTACCACATTTAATGGGCACTCTAGAATCCTACTCAAAAGTTTCTGGATATACAGTTAAATGGTCCAAGTCTGAGGCTACGCCATTGTCGGGTCTGTGCTATTCACATATGGTGGAGAAATTTAAATTTAAATGGACAGATGAAGGCATGAAATATTTGGGGATTAAGCACAAGCCGGTGTGTTTTCTTTTGTTTTTGTACGTTATAAAAAATCTGAAAATGATAAAAACTTTAATTATAAAAAAAAAAGGAAAACACACACGTGTCAATTCAATTCAATTCAAAAATACTTTATTAATCCCAGAGGGAAATTGATTGGTCACTTACCAAGAAGCACGGTGAGACTGATGCTTTTACCCTCAACAATCGTGCTCCTGTGATACCTGGTGCATTGGTATTCACCACTAGAGTTGCTCGTCAGCTGAAAGGAGCAGGACTTTGTGTTCCTGCAGGAGCGGATTAGTTCACCATTATGGCTGAAGTTATAATTCAGATCCAGCTGTGTTTCCTGTCGATCGCCACATGTGAACGTGAGAGTCTCTCCGTTGTAGAAAGGGGTCGATTTTGGCGTAAGATTCAGTACAGCTGCTTAAACACACACACATCATTTTCATCAGCACTGTTTTATTTGTCACGATGACCATCGGTTAAATGTGAGGCAGGGAAACAGAGGAACGGGAACCCACCCTGACGAGCTTCACAGCAGAAGAATTTCAGAACTGAAACAAATATAAAATTTGTCAGAGAAATATTTGCTGTTTTTAAAAGAACACGTTTATTTATTAGAGACGTTACTGATGAAGAGCATCTGCTGTCTTCAGTTCACATTTTAACTGTTGGCTCTGTGCTGAACGTACACATCTGTACGTGCGTTTCCACGTGTTACACCGATAAAGTCAAAGATGTACTCACAGAAAAGCAGCATCACACTAACCAAACTCTGTTCCATGTTCACGTCCAGACCACCACTCAGCTTCTGGAAGAAACGTCCTCCTCTACGCTCGCAGGCAGCAGCTGAGCCAGGTGGAAATAAGACACGACCAGAAGAGGGAACGTCTATGAGCTCATGAGCTGTTTTTCCTGTTTTAAATCATCTTTAGAATTCTAACTTCCTCCCGAGAAACCACAGACACTTCTGTCACGTCCATGTTGACTTAACACCAGAAAATCTCTATTCCTGCCCACCTTTTAGTGTTTAACTCATTGTAGACTGTTGCCATACACGTGTTTAGATTTTAATGTGTAATTAAACAAATGTCAGGGAGTCATATTTGCCACCGTGTTTATATGATTATCTGTGTTTTAGTGTAACTCAGCAGAACGTGTCCAGTAAACATGTGAAAGATTTGAACTATTTTATGTGAAATTGACCAGAAACACTGGATTATTCTTCAAACTTTAACATGAAAACAGCAGAATTATTCCTTTTTGTTTCATTATAGTTGTTGTAAACACACTGTCTGAATTTTCCTTTGATAAAGATTTCAATATTAAGAAAGTAAACTTTTCTAAATTATCAAAAAAGTTTAGTTTTAGTTTTTTTTGTCAGGCTTCAGACCAGAAAACCAAAAGTTTTTCTCCAACCTGTATCAAAGACAAGGCGAGTAACATGCTGATGTCAGTCAGCCCAGAAAAGGCCCCAAGATGGCGACGTACTTCAGTCGTGCTAACCAGCTTCCTGGTGTCGCAGACCAAAAGGCCAAGTGCTTCATCAAAATGACCAAAAGTTCACTTTTAACTTCTCGGCCCTAACTACTTCTTCATATAGGTCAATCTGACACAGTGGGGCAGATACGACCAGATGAACCGGTGTGCCACATGTTATCTGTCTGGTCTCCAAACCAGGAAAGCACTGCTCAGCCACCTTGGTACCGAATAAGGGAGCCATAATAAGTCCTTCTCCTAGCTCCCTTATCTTAGCTGGAAAGCCAAGGTCTCATTCAATTTAATTCAAAAATACTTTATTAATCCCAGAGGGAAACTGATTGCTGTAGTAGCTCGGAATNATAATAATAATAATCAAGTCATCAAAGAGTTGTTGTATATTACAATGGCTGTTGGCAGGAAGGATCTCCAGTAGCGGTCAGTGTTGCAGCCAAACTGAAGAAGCCTCTGACTGAAGACACTCTTCCGTTGTCGGACAGTCTTGTGAAGAGAATGCTCAGGGTTGTCCATCATTTTCTCGATTCTCTGGAGAATCCTTCTTTGCGTTATCTCCTCCAGCGGTTCCGAAACTGCCGACACTCTGGCTGAGTCCTTGAAAGGGCTTGGAGTTCCTCCATCTTGTTGGCCAGTGATCTCACATTGCCCATTATGATCGATGGAAGAGATGGTTTGAATTTCCTCTTTCTCTGTCTCCGTTTTGCTCCCGCTCTGCACCCACGCTTCTTGCGTTTTAGCTCATTTGGGATTTGTAGCTTCAGTTGAGGTATTATTTCAGCCTTTCCAATGCTAATCAGCTGCTCCCGATTGTAAACCAGCTTGTTGCCACGGTTATGCATCATAACAAATGCTCAAAAGGTGAAAAAAGCTTAAAAATAGCAGTAAACATCCTCCACGCTTCACAGCACCAGAAACAGAAAAGTTAAATGTGCAAAAAATACAGTTTTTCTTGAGAAACTAGAAGAAAAAATGCCCAAGAAAAGGCTAAACTTACATATAGTCAACAGAGCTACTCCAACATGCAGCCGCCCAGAGCAGCACAGATCTGAAAGAACTCATGTAGAAGACGAGACTTTTACTGTCTGAGTAAAACGTATCTTTCATGTCATAAATGACTTTTTAAAAACTTCATTCTGTTGAACGAATAATTTGTTTAATCCAAAGTGTTTGATCAATAAGTCCTGTACTTTACATTAATATATGATGGGTTAACATGAATATTGTTAACCCATCTTAAATTACACCAGATCAGTAATTGTTGATTCTAGTAGTTTAATATATCAGTTTGAACACAATGACATCACTATATGATTATTATTAATGTTTAACCATTTTGATTCCCATGACTGTTATAACATTTTCACTTCACACTAGCAGTTAACCACTAAGTATCTGAGGCCTAGTCCACACCTAGCCGGGTTTTTTTAAAACGAAAATCCGCCCCTCCAAAAACTTGCATCCACACCACCTCGTTTTAAAAACAAACTGTCCACACGTACCCGGATAAATACGTTGTTAAGGACATGCCAGACCTGTAGGTGGCAGTACTTCCCCCGTTCCTAACCTCGTCCTTCGTCTGTGGTCTTCTGCAAGGAGCAGTAATTCCGCTTGCAAAAACAAACAAGCAAAAAGTGCTTGGACAATTGATAAAGCGGGCGCAGCTCTGAGGGCTTCCATGCTGTCGGCTAGTGTAAACACAGGTCACACACGTGATGTCAGCATTTTTTGTCGCGGAAAGTGACGTTGCGGACCTTAAAACTCCAGTTTTGTCCGTCCACACGCAGACACCCAAAACGGAGAAAACGCAGATCTTCACTTTGGCCGGAGTTTTTAAAAAGATCCGTTTTCGTGTGAAAAAACTCAGTTTTCGTGTGGATGACAGGCCAAAACGTAGAAAAATATCTACGTTTTGGCAGATCCCCGGCTACGTGTGGACAGGGCCTTAGTGTGGGAGTGACCTCCCGAGGTATTTAGGTAACACCTTTAAATTTGTCAAATTCTTTTTTGTCTAAATTTGTCAACAACATTTAATAAATACAAGGATCCCTTCCTGATCTAGTCAGTTCTTCGCCAGCCTCCCGATTAGGCCTTACAATATTCCATCTACTGAGTGACATTAAAGTTCTCCTCGTGAGGAGTCGTGCACGACACCCTAGGTAGTTCTAGGGTTCCTGGTCGCTTACGAACCCACCTTTTAACCACAGCCGTGGTTTTGAGTGTTATAACTCGTGAAACAGGCAGCGAGATAAAAGATAACACTACGACACAGATTAGTAAGCCGATACAACATAAGATACCTCCTCTCCAACTCTCCCAGCAACTCTTTTCAGGAGGTCGGGGGAGGGGATGTTCCCCCACCTCTTCCTCCCACTCTCCGCAGGAGTCCATGATCTTTGCAACCTGTGGAGATGAGAAGTAGGCAGAGAGTTTAATCACATACATTCTCTTAATACACCTGTGGCCCTTGCATGGCCACAGGATCCTCCTTATACAGCCTTGGGGCCCCCGCGTGCCGATCCCACTCCAAGTTCGCTGCCACCAAAAAGCCATCACTTTTCTTAAGTGAGTCTCTCCAGACTTCCAGCTTTTGCCATCCTTTCTGTGTTTTAATTAACACCTGAGTCTGACTTCTAGTTATTGCATACACGTTGCTACGGTAGCTGAGGTGTACCAATCCTTATCTGTTGTCTCATGACGGACCTGTCTCCTCTCCCAGTCGTCCGTGGCCATAGGAAACTTGCCCCGCCTATCTCTCCAACACAAACGCGGTTCAGTAGAATCAGAATCAGAATCAGAAAAGGTTTATTGCCATTGTTAGTGAACAAACGATTCACAAACTAGGAACTTGCTTCGGTACTAACGTGCTACATATAACATGAATAATATAATTAAAAAATAGAATAAAGTAGAATAAAGTAGAATAAAATATAATAAACTAGCATAAAACTTTGCAACTTTGCGAAGGCCTATTGTATCTGCTCCGTTTCTTTTTTTTTTTCTTTTTTTCTTTTTTTTCTTCCGCGTCTTTGGATGGCCTTTAGGGGGTCTTAGCATATCCAAAAACTCACCAAATTCTGGCCCAATATAGAAAGTGCGTGAAATTTACGTATTTCACTGGCAACGTGAAAGTTGGTAAAAAAATGTTTCGACAGCGCCCCCTGGAAAATTAAAAATACCCCTCCACTTTGACCTTTTTTCATAGTAGAGTGATGAAATTTGGTACACTTGTAGAACTCAACCATACGCACAGAAAAGCCTCTTGCACCCATGGTCAATATCAAACAGGAAGTCGGCCATTTTGGACTAAAGTGGCCATTTTGACGCCGTTTTGGCCATTTCTAGGGACCATATTTGGTTGAACAGTTTGGTCATTTTTCGCACGACGTAGCTTCCCACGTCACCTTTCCCAAAGGTGAGCAGGTTCTACTCAAACTCCCTTCCTTTTTAGTACACACTATCTCTTTATAGCAATTCTCCCAATGTTCCTGGGAGCATGTCAAGCCTGACAGGTAACTCATCTCAGGAACCAGCAGCACCACAGGGGTAAATTCGCACCCCACGTGAACTTGAAAAACTGGCGAGTCTTCCTTTTTCCACTCTGCACTTTTCTAGATTCATCAACACTATGATGATCCAAACGGCCAATCCTTACAAACGTAAAGTAGGGAGTGCTAAAAGCAAGCAAAAACTGTCTAGATCCCCTTTAACATAAACTATTACATACACCCTGTCATCACCACACCATAGGCAATATTGTGAGTAAAGCTAATTGCTAAATATTTTAAGGGCAATAGAGGCTTAAAGATATGCAGTAATATAGGATTGTATCTAACAAAAGCCTCATTATTTAAAAAAGCCCTGCTGTTACTTCAGCCTAATTTAATTAAGTACATTCAATTACATCGTAGTAAATGACCGTGAGTCTTTCAAGAGTACATTTTAAGCCTTAGAACAAATAAAATTAAACTCCTCATTGTCGTTCTTTTTCACCCACTGATGTTGTCCTCCTGTCTCCATGGCTCCAGACATGTCACAGTCATCCTCTGGTCCACCTGAGACCCAGTTCTTATAGCTGACCACCTCGTCACTGACCCAGAACCAGAAGTCCAGAGTGCAGGTGTAGCGCAGACCCGTCCAGACAAAAGGAGTCGATGCATCCTTGACTTTCTTCTCAACCCATCTCTGATCATCAAGGTTGGTGATGGTGACCAGGTCATGGTAGTGATCTCTGCAGTAGTACAAGGCCTCCTCCCAGTTCATCTTCTCTTTGATCAGGATCACGTTATCTGTCAGCAGATGAAATAAAATGTTAAATAAATCTACTTTATAACCCTAAAATATTAGCAGCTTTGTCACAAGTAAATATCTGAACATTTGCAGATGTTTTACGCATTTGTACAGCTGCTGGTAGCTGGAATCTGTTATAGAAAGATTTTTAGTTATTTACCTTTTAAAAATATATAAATCAGGGCTGTCAAAGTTAACATGTTATTAATATGGGTCTTAATTCATGGCCCTGATATAAAAACAAAACCGAAATACATGTTTCTGAAAACTTCTGTGTTTGTGATTTTGGATAAATCTTCAGAGACCTCCAACAGAAACTCACCGTCATAACAGACGAAGGGTCTGCTTGCAGAACAGTCATCACTCTTCCATCTGCCTCCATCATCAAACACAGCCATGGCACATTGACCAGTGTTGTATATACTAATGTTAAACTGTGGATTCCAGAGTCTGAAAGAGGACCTGCTTCCATCGGACCACCTCCAGGTGTCTCTGAACAGACCAGCATAAACTCTTTTTTCTGTTAAAGAGGCCACTGCTGTGGTGAGTTCTGGATCATGCGTCTGGCTCCATCCACTGACCAGGTCTGTGTGGTTCTCTCTGCAGTACCTCTGAGCTTCCGGCCATTTCAGTTTGAAGCTGATGGGAACGAATTTAGTTGTGTTTTTTTCTGTGGAGAAAACAGAAAAACTATCATCACCGTTCAGGTCTTTTTAGATTACATTAAATTAGCATAACTAGCAGCAACTCATAGAAATAAAGTAAAAACTGATCCTGGTTTTAGAACAATGTTCATTTATTGTTATTTTTGTGCCCCTCCTTTCCACCGGAGCCGTCAGCAGCACGTCTTGCTCGCGTAAGCCGCTACTCGGCCCTTCCCACGAGACGCGAAGCAGCAGGGGAGCAGCTGTCACCGACAGAGCACGAAGTCACACGACATTAGCAAAATCACGCGTGACTTCGTCAGTAAACACAACAACAAGCAGGAGAAAACTACAACATGGCTCACATAAGTCACCATCTTGCCCCCAAACCGCAGATACGTCACTCCACGCGTTATCCTTCTTGACGTTGTCTTTATAAAAACTGTGACTGGGATCAAACAGGACTGGGTACTTCTCCACTTCAGTAATCAACCTTTCGTCGTCCATTATGGAAAAACAAAGGAGACCGCTAGCTAGGTGACTAGCAACCAGAAGGCAGTACGTTTCTTTATTCTGAAAATCTCGGGAAGCTTAGCTCCATTTCCGCGTCCAATTTCCTGTCTTTCCTTCCCCAAAAATTTCGAACTTGACCCGTTTCAGAGGCGTAGCGCGTAGAAAACAGAACCGGCGCGTAAGGGCCGCGACATGCTGCTCCTGAGACGCGGCCGACTCGCGCTGCTGACGGCTCCGTCACGGCCCCGGTGGAAAGGAGGAGTTAGTTAAAAGCCATTCAGACACATTTCTTCTTTTTTTTTATTTTACATTTTAAGCAGCATTGCTTTTTTTATAACGACTCAATTAATTTGTTGACGTCTGTTTTTCACATGGCAATAAAGAGTTAAAAATGGTGACCAAGAGGTCTGTGAGTTTTCGTTGACAAGGCTGGACCGGGCACACCTTCTGCTCAAATGCATATTTCTGCTTGTCTGTCATAGCTTAGTGCAGGGATTCCTTAAGTGTGCTGCGCGCACCCCTGGGGGTGCGAGAGCTGCCGCTAGGGGGTGCACGAGGTGAAAAGTGTAATGGCTGCGGAGCTCAGAGAAGTCTGTCATATGTCACCATTAGCGTAGCCAGAAACTCATTTGTGGGTGGGCCAAAGAAAAAGTAAGTGGGCACAATGAATGTAATTGAAAACAAGTATAGTGTGTGTGTGTATGTGTGTGTGTCCTCCGCATGTGCCCTAGCTTCATAATAATAATGCGTGCCGAGCTTCAGCGCTCTGGCCTGGCACACGCTGTCAACAGCAAGATATGTTCCGTATTTGATCATTTCTAACGGTGTTGGAGGAATCTGAAGGTGGCGAGTCATTCTGGCAGATGGAATTAACACCTGTCTCATGCAGGTGTTCTGACATTGTAAACCTCACACACAGAACATTGTGGATGTAACTAAATAAATCACCGAGTCCGCTCCAGCCAGTGACTCCTCATGAACCTGACTACAACTCATGTTGCTGCAGCATTTCTTATTCCTGTCCGCGTGGCAGCGGATCGCAGATTCAGCCTCACCATAAAACAGCAATAAGTCGGTCTGAGGCAAAAGTGAACCTCATGGCTATATCTTGTCCATCTTGTCCCCTATAGACATTTGATTACGCACAAGTAGGTGACCAGCTCAGGTTTACGCAGAGCAGAAGGAAGGAGAGAGCTCTGGTTAAACGTTCCTGCTTTAAGAAAACCGTCACATTGCATTTTTCATGTGCTACCTGAGCACTCTAAATATTTATTTAAAATTACATCACAGAAAATTGTAATGGCATTGAATGTTTATTAATTAGGGCCTAATATTTAAAAAATGAAAGTGATGGGGAAAAAGGTTGATCATATTTTTTAACCCTGTCTGTCGAGTGACTGTTTAGCTTGACGTCATGTATATATATATATATATAGCCATGCCCTGATGTAGGGGCTGGGGGGTGCGTCCTGCGTATATATTACTCCATATATATATATATATATATATAT
>SSNQ01000441.1:195589-228319 GCA_006942095.1 Nothobranchius kuhntae | reverse complement strand
ACCATGTCTCTAAGGACTTCATTTATCAGTGACTGAAAGTCAACGGGAGCATTAGTGAGGCCGAATGGCATTACCAAGTACGCGTAATGTCCAATAGGGTGTTAAAAGCAGTCTTCCATTTGTCCCCCTTCCGCGTTCTCGTAGTTTAACACACCCCTCTGCAATTTCTGTACTGTTACCCATCCACTACCCTGTTGAGACAGTGTCCTGCCCTGGCTGCAGCAAGAGGACAATATTAGCTTAAACGAGTCGACTCCTTCAAATTATTTAAATCATCATATTGCTTGAAGTACAGGGCGAGGAGGAGTAGCAACCATTTTTCATTCGGACTTATTAATCAGTCCCTTACCAATTAATAGTTACAGTTCTTTTGAACATCTTAATCTTAGTTTTCCTAATCCAAATTGCAAAACTGTAAAACCACTCTTGTCTGTAGTTTTGTATCATCCACCAGGCCCTTACTCTGAGTTTTTAGATCAGATCTCTGATTTTTTAATCTGGTGCTAAATACTGATAAGGTCATTGTAGTGGGGGATTTTAACATTCATGTGGACTTTGAAAATGATAGCCTCAATGTAGCCTTTAGTAATATCCTAGACTCAATTGGTTATCCCCAAAGAATACATAGCTCTACCCACTCTTGCCATCATACATTAGACCTTGTGCTGACTTATGGCATAGAGTGTGGGGAAATAATGCAATTTCCACATTATCCAGTCCTCTCGGACCACTTTTTTTTATAACCTTTGAGTTTTTTATAATGGAGTTCTTGAGACATGAAAGTAAATTTCACTGTAGTCTGTCTCTATCTGGCAACCCTGTTGCATCTTTTAAATCAACTGTTACATCTTTACTATCTTCAGCATCTCAGAGGAACGTAGCAGAGGGCAATATTTTCATTTCTAGCCCCTCACAAATTGATGCTTTCGTTCACAATTAGGGATGAGCCGGATACTCGTTTCAGACGAGTATCCGGTACGGATAACGCATTTTTGACGAATACGAGCATGAAACGAGTAAAACGAGTCATTATCTGTAATCGTGCTGAAGGAAAATCTTCATTGGGTAACTAACTGTCTTCACGCTCTGTGATTGGCCAGTCACATAGAGCGCCCGCCCCTCCCTACTTACAAAACTCTCTAGCCGACCGGGAGCGCAGTCCGTCTGGCTCATCCACGCACACACACAGACAGTAACGGATCGCGCTGTGATGGCTTCACTGTTTCTCACGTTTCTTCAGTTTTCCCTAGGTTTTCTTCAGCTCGCCTCTTTTCGGTTGAATATTTAAAGTTACTTTTTTCGTAACTGACATGGTGCATTTGACAAGACAGAGCTGACGTGCTGTTGTCACTACCTCCGCTCCGGTCGGGTTTTTTATTTTTTTTTAACACACGCTCTCTCTCACTCACACTCACACTCACACACACACTCACACACACACACACACACACACGTTAATCAACATGTCTTTGTTTAACTTTGTGTGGGAAAATGCCAAGAATGTTAAGAAAAAAATCAGTTTAATCAAATTAAAATAAAAAAAATATAGAAAGTTGTGTCTGGTTCTAGCATTTCATATTTCCTAGTTCCTACTGCATGAGTTCAGATGTATTAATCCATGCACTCAAATATTAATGTTCTGATTTTATTGAAACACTTGTTCTGTAATAGTTTCTTTACTATTGTGATCAAAAATATTTAATCTCAATTCTGAGGCTGCTCTGTAAATAGTTTTCAAATAAACAATACACATAGCAACTTCTGATCAATCCATATCAATTTCAGACTTAAAATAATACATTGATGTAAACCACGTCCACTTCCGGTTAAACCACGCCCACTTCCGGGTTATGCCACGCCCATTCCGAGTACAGATACAGATACAGATAATTTAGTTGGTTGAACAGATACAGATACAGATACAGATAGTGGTGTACTCGCTCATCCCTAGTNTCAGATAAGAATCTTGTGTCTCTTCTAGTCTTGTTTGATCTCAGTGCTGCCTTTGACACAGTTGATCACAATGTTCTTTTAGAAAGACTTGAACATGTTGTAGGGGTCAAAGGAACAGCACTAGGCTGGTTTAAATCCTACCCGTTTGATAGATTTCATTTTGTAAATGTACATGACAAATCTTCATTCTCAATGGGTTACTTGTGGAGTACCACAGAATTCAGTGTTTGGACCAATTCTTTTTACTATACATATGCTTCCAATTGGTAAAATCATTAGACAGCATGGGATAAACTTCCCCTGTTATGCTGACGATACTCAGTTATATCTATCCATTAACCCTGATGAACCTAATTGTTTAGTTAGATTACAGGCTTGTTTTGAAAAGATAAAACATTGGATGACTCTAAACTTTTTGCTTTTAAATCAAGACAAGACGGAAGTTCTCATCTTTGGACCTGAAATTCAGAAAAGGAAATTGCTTAGTCAATCACCTGACCTGAATGGCATTACATTAATCTCCGAGAACAAAGTAAGGAACCTTGGTATTATCTTTGACCAGGACATGCCATTCAAATCCCAGGTTAAACAGGTTTGTAGGATTTTCAATTCTCCGCCTTTGGAATATTGCTAAGATTAGAAGCATCCTTTCCAGGAGTGATTCTGAAAAACTAGTTCATGCATTTATTACATCAAGACTGGATTACTGTAATTCATTACGATCAGGAAGTCCACAGAATGTAGTTAAGTCTTCAGCTTGTTCAAAATGCTGCAGCTAGAGTTCTGATGAGAATTAAAGAGATCATATCTCTCCTGTCTTAGCTTCCCTACATTGGCTACCTGTTAAATTCAGAATAGATTTTAAGATCCTTCTTCTCACATATAAAGCTCTTAACAATCAAGGTCCATCATACATCAGTGATCTGATTGTTCCATACGTTCCTAACCGAGCACTTCGCTCTCAGGCTGCAGGTCTACTGGTGGTTCCAAGAATATCTAAACTTAGGATGGGAGGCAGATCTTTTAGTTATCAGGCTCCTCTCCTGTGGAACCAGCTCCCAGCTTTAGTCCATGAGGCAGACACCTTGTTTACTTTTAAGAATAGGCTTAAAACATTTTTATTTGATAGGGCCTATGGTTAAAATCTGATGTTAGCCTAAATCTGGACAAGTGGGGGAGTAGAGGGAGGTGGAGAGTACAGTCGGTAAAGACGGCTCTCCCTTGCCCTGCCTCCGTCTCAAAGGTTAGGTTATCCAGAGTTATCTCTGTAGTTATGCTGCCATAGGCTTAGACTGCTATAAGATACACTGACCACTTTCCACACTCTACTACTTTCTTCTACAATCTGCTCTTTAACTGTTTTATTTCCTGGTATGTCAGCTGTTAACTTTATTTTTTCTCTAAGTGTTTTTCTTCCCAGAAGAAGCTACAATGATGTTCTGCGTAGCTGTGTTGGCCTCATGGAGGGGGCCATCGTCTTGAACACTGTTGCTAACCATTTAATCATTCTCCCTCTCCTGATAATTGCACTTTACTTTCCTTGACATTGAATGTGCTACTACTAGTTTACCCGTTTAATTATAGATTCACTAGGATAAATACAATAAAGTTTATCCCTCACCAAATAGAATATTTGCAAAGAAATCACAATGTAACCATAGAAACACTACTGTGTGTGTGTGTGTGTGTGTGTGTGTGTGTGTGTGTGTGTGTGTGTGTGTGTGTGTGTGTGTGTGTGTGTGTGTGTGTGTGTGTGTGTGCGCTCTGTCTTCTCCATCCCCAGTGAGTCGTGGAGGATGGCTGCTTATACTGAGCCAGGATCCTCTGGAGGTTTCTTCCTGTTAAAAGGGAGTTTTCCTCTCCACAGTCGCTTTATGCTTGCTTAGTATGAGGATTGCTGTAAAGACTCTGACACTAGTCAGTGACTCGATGCAATTTGCTGGGTTCCTTAAATAGGAAATTTTTTTCTGATTGGCTTAATGAACTGACCTGAATTGGAATGTTTATTATGTGAAGTGCCTTGAGAAGACTCTTCTCGTGATTTGGCGCTTTATAAATAAACTTGAATTGAACTGAATTAAATTGAATCCTCACTAAATAATAAGCGTTTCTTAAGTCCAGTTTGGTGAACACCATAGCACCCTGCAAAAGATCAAAAGCAGAAGACATTAAGAGGAGGGGGTCCCTGTTCTTGATGGGAATCTTGTTGAGTCCATGGTAGTCAGTGCATGTTCTAAGGGTCTTGTCCTTCTTGGCCACGAAGAAGAACCCCGCCCCAGCGGGAGAGGAAGAGGGACGGATAAGACCGGCCCGAAGAGCAGAGTCCACATACCCCTTCATGGCCTGGTGTTCTGAGGGCGAGAGGGAATAGAGGCAACCCTTGGGCGGTGAGGTCCCCAGTAGAAGGTTAATGGCGCAGTCATACAGCTGATGTGGAGGTAACGAGGCTGCCTGGGACTTACTTAAAACCTCCTTCAGGTCGTGATAGCAGGCAGGAACTGAAGACAAATTTGGGTAATCCTCAGCCGGCATAGCAGCAGTTGCAGATCGTGGCAAACTCTGTGAATCCTCTAGACAACGGCAAGACCAAGCACTAACTGAACTGGTCCTCCAGTCAATAGCTGGGCCATGCTTGACTAGCCAAGGACGTCCTAAAACCACCAGGTGCAGGGGAACAGATGAAATGAGGAAGTCAATGGTCTTGGTGTGTTGGTCTGGGAAGGCGAGCACCACAGGAGCAAAGCGATGAGACACGGAACATATCAGATGGCCATCCACAGCAGTAACCTGCAGGGATCTCTCAAGAGGTAGCACCTGGAGCCTCAGTCATTCTACAAGAGACAAATCCTTGAGGTTTGCATCGGAACCAGAGTCTATGAGGACGTTTGTTTGATGGTTCACTTGGGGCTGGTCAAAAGAACCACGGGATTGGTCCTCCTGGTTGTAGCCAAAACCTGGGTACGCTCACCATGGGCCTTGGAGTAGGACATGGTCTCCAATTAAAGGGACAGTTGGGCAAAATGTGGCCAGCCTGGCTGCAGTACAGGCATAATCCCAACCTCTACCGCCGCCGCCGTTCGTCCGCAGAGAGGCGGGCTCTGCCGAGTTCCATAGGTTCAGCTGGTTCAGGCGAAATATCAACGACTGGTGCCTGTCCCGGTGACCGTCGGCTGGAAGAAGGATGCTCCTGGTCCCCCTGTCACCCCACCACAGGGTGGTTAGATGGTGCTGTGGGTAACTCCCTCTCCCTCCGCCTGTCGACGAACCTCTTGTCAATCTTAATTGCAAGGGCAACGAGAGCGTCCAGGGTCATGGGGAGGTCAAGAGGGGCCAGACAGTCTTTAATGTTGTCCGAGAGACCGTGCAAAAAGGCATCACAGAAGGCAGGTCGATTGCAGTCGCTCCCTGCTTCCAGGGTCCGGAACTCGATAGCGTAATCAGCGACCTGTCTCTGGCCTTGCTGCAAACAGTAGATGGCCTGAGCGGTCTCATGGCTGTGGCGGGTGTGATGGAAGACCTGCTTGAAGCTGTGAAAAAAAAGTTACAAAGAGTATATTGGAGATTGGCACCCCCACTAGCTTGTGGCCCAAGCCTCGGCTCTCCCTGTCAGGTGGGAGATGATAAATGCCACCTTAGCTCTATCTGTGGGGTATGAGTTAGTCAAAAGTTCAAAGTGCATGGAGCACTGGGTTATAAAAGCTTGACAGTTCCCCGAATCCCCAGAGAACCTGTCCGGACGAGCCAGGTGGACCAGCGGAGAAGGCGGAGGATGAAGAGACGTAGATGCCTGAACAGGAGCCGGTGGAGGTGGTCCCGTGATATCATCAGCGGAGACGGAGACGGAGGCATTGGATGCGTCCTCACTAGACAAGGGCACAGCACCGGGCTGCAGAATCTTCACCTGCTCAACGAGAAACGTAAGCTGCTCACCCACAGACATCTTGAAATGGTCCTGACAAGCCAACATCTGCGCGAAGCGTTGAGCGAGACCCTCCAGCTGCTGCTCCTGCTGGTGATGGTGCTGCCCCTAAGTGCCCAAGGCAGTCCGGACCGGATCCAAACCTGCTGAGTCCATTGTTGGCCAGTTCGTACTGTCAGTCAGGGGCGGATTTAGGACTGAAGAAGATCCGGGGCTTAACACACATACACATACACGCGCACGCACACACACACACACACACACACACGACACGCACTAGTCAACAACATCATATATATATGTCTTGTACCACATAATTTTTAATCTGAAGCTACATATTCAGCATATTCAGGGCAGAGTATTGTTCCTGTTAGTGTTTAGTGTGAGATGATGGTAAATATTCTCTTTCTTTCTCCAACAACTTTACCTGATAGTAAGCTAACTTTAGGCAAACCAGCAGCACAACAAATATTTTCAAATAAGACCCACAAACCTGAGTCAGCACCAGTCTCATCAATGCTGGGGTTCTGTCGCGGTACTTTTGGTCTAAAAAACGTCCTTATGTCCATCTTCACTCATGCGTTTCAGGGAGAGACTGTAGAAGAAGCCGGCTGCTGAAGGGCTTCTTCTTCAGTGGTGGAGGCTCAGGCAGGCTGTATACAAACTACTGCCAGCTGCTCCCTCTCTGTTGGACTTTGGTACTGCATGTTACTTCCACGATTTAGATCCGGGGCTTCAGCCCAAGTAGCCGGGCCTAACGCCGCCCCTGCTGTCAGTGCTGGTATGAAGGACTGGACCCAAATGCAGAGTTCGGCAAAACAAGACTTTTATTTAGGCAACGGCAAACAAGACAATGAAAACTAACGAACTGGCAACTGACAGAGAACAGAAGCTGGTTAAATACACACAAGAACAGCTGGGAGAAATCAGAGCGATCAGGAACAGGAAACAGAACTGAAACAGGAGAGGTGACACCAAAATTAAACAGGAAGTGGGTTGGATGAACAGGTCTCACAGCAGGGCGTGACCATTGGGCGTGACACTTTCTGCAGGTCTAGAAGCAGACTCTTGTTCATCACTGATTTTTTTTGTGGAACCCCCCCCCCTTTTTGTTTCTTCCTTTCTCTTTCACCTCTGTCTCCGTGTGTGGTCAGAATTAAGGGTTAGGGTTAAAATAAAAAGAAATCCTTCAATAGTGCTGGTGATTAGGGTTGATGGTGCTTGACATAGACCTCATCATTTACAAGCAAGGTATCACCAGCACTATATTGGGTATTATTTGGGAACCAAAATGGCTTCCTCTTATAAGTGAGCTGAAAGAATCCATTGTTTCCTACAGCACAGCTTTTTCCATTCAGCATTAACTTTGGCATCAGTGTGAACAAAGGAACATCACACTAAAGAAGGGCGTTGTTCGTTGTCACGGTACATTTGGTTGCTATTTTCCAGCAATGTTTGATGATGCCTTAAAAAAGACCATTGCAATTTTAATCTAAAGTTACGCAAGTCAATCAATGCAAAAATCTGGACTGGAATACTTAGAAATGTACATTGAAATTTAAGCCAATATACATGAAGCATCAACTCGAGGCTTGTTCATTTGTCTCAGAAATCATGTGGTAGACCACTAATGAGGCTTTGCTCCAGTACCGACTACTGGTTCACCATTTGGGTCTCTGCAGCCTCTATGAACACTCCAAATATGAAAAAACTGTCCATCTGTTTTCTGTCAAGGTTTGGTTTTGGGAAAGTGCTTAAAACAAATCCCTACTAAAAGTCTCTATTGTGATGTCAAAGAGAAATTCTAATGGAACCACCTCTCATGCAAGAGAGAGCGCCTTCTGGATATTGGAGTTTCTCAGCCTATAGCAGCTTGAGCGAGTGGGATGGGTGAGTTGGTTTTTATGGACCATAGAACAATTAAAATGTAAGAAAAGAAAATGATATGTCCTCTTTTTTAAATACCTTAGATACTTCTGTAACATAATGAACTAATGAATAAAGTTTACTTTTGCTCATTTGAACCACACACACACACTGTAAAAAATTAAGTATTTTTTACAGGAAATTCCTGGTAGCTGTGGTTACCAGATATTTCCTGTAGATTTTACAGCTGCACAGTAAATACCTTCATTAATTTACAGTGATTGAAATCACGGCTGAAGTCTCATTAAATGTCTGTTAAATCTACAAAAAGTCATTGTTACTTTGCACAGCAATGTTGCTTATAAATAAACCCTTGCAATCAAAACTTGTTTAGCCAGGAGATATTGCAGCCAGTAGTTTGTCCTACCTCATACCAGGATGTACATAGCAGCAAGGGTCTTACCTAATGACTTAGACTGGTCGTTGGTATTTGTACCAGCCTGGATTTGAATCCGGGACCTCTGCATGTAAGTCAGGTGCCATACCAGTTGAGCTGTCCATTAGACAATTGTTACTGTAGTCATTTGTCAGTGTCTCAGTTTCATGATGCAATTATGAATAATATTTTTTACTGCAAATATTGCTGTAATCACATATGTAACGGAATGAAATGACTGCATTTTTTTCCTCCTCTGCACAAGACTAGTCTGCATGAGATATGGTCTCAGGGTCTCATGCATTCCTTCTAACCTGCTTATTTTCAGCTCAACAGAAGAATGAAGAATGAACTCTTTTCTTTTAATTAATCAAAGAACTCTATTTTAATAAAGCTAATCCATCCAAGTGTTAGTCAGTAAGTAAGATGTGACCGATCTGTGAAATCAAAATATTAATTACTTTATTATGATCCTATAGAATATAATAAGTAATATGACTTTAAGGGTTCCAACAGGACTCATGTCACGTAGCGTTAAAAGACATGACACATTACTTTCACTGATCCAATCAGAATCTTACAGATCTGACTGAGGCGTGGTTTTGATGGTGTTTGGTAATTTTTCATTCGACAATAAACCATAACATCCAAAGTATAAAATTATGCCACGTCATCTCTAACGCCAGTTCAAAGCGTTCCAGAGAAGCTGTCGGAGTGGCCAATCCTGATCTAAACTCTTCAACCGAAAGAACCAACGACGAGCTGAAAGATTTGTTGCTATTCCAACTGCGGCAACAGTTCATTTCAGAGTAAAAGCTGAACCATCATGACCCAGGCTTGGGTCTCACCAGACGCCAACAAACTGTCGTGTACCCGGAAGTAACTCACAGACTGGACTGATCGGCAACCGCTGCTTTTCCTACCGGCTCGGTTCCAGAGAAGGTCGAGCTGGACCTCGATATTCCAGATCTAAAGGGGACTTCCTGAAGGGTAGGTAGACCGGCAAATGGTGTCTCATGTGTTTATGAACCTCCTAACCAAAGCTTAACGCGAAAACACCATTTCCCGTCAGAACCAATCGCTTCTTCGGATTTGCTGGTTCTAATTAACATCACACGTAATCCATTCACCGTCTCATCCACATTAGTTACACCATATATTTAGTTTTAAAGTCAGTCTAGTTTAATTTGTTAGTAATAAAATTCTTAACTTTTAAACTTGACTCTCTCTCTTCTGTTGTCTCTGAGTGAATACGAAGCAGTTATCTAATCCCCGCATTAAAAAGGTCCAATCTTCTCGTTTAAAAAACCTCACAGATCCGTAAGGTGGATTTCAGATTTCCTATGGAATCCCACACCTTATGGCTTATTAAATAACACGTAATCTAATTCATTACACATAATTTAATCAACTGTGTTACAAGTACAGGTTAAACCTGTAAAGTGGCTTACAGATCTCCGTATTTTCAAAAAGAACTGGCAAGAATTGTAGTTTTTACAATATTTTAATGGAATCTTGTCAAAATTTGTTCTGTTACAAGTATTACAGTATTTTTCTGTATTGATTAACGCTGTTTGTTGTTTTAACAAATAAATGTGTTTTCACATAATGTTAATGTAGATATTACATAAAACATATTGCTTTGGATTTTTTAAGCATTTGCAACAGAAAGTTTTTCAGTTTACAGGACCTTTCTGTTGTGTATTCGCACTGTTTTTATGTAAATCTCACAGTCAGTGTTTTACTGTGCACACACATACACAATGAAAATGATCCAGTAGCAGTAAAGTTTGATTCCACATTAAGCCACAGAATGACTCAAGAAAGTCTTTAAAAGGCTTATTACCAAAAAGTTTTTGGTTGTTAACAGGTAATAAAACAGATTCCAGTAAGTCTTGATTTATTAATCAATCATTCTTTGTTTTCTCCAAGTTAATAACAAACACTGTTCTCATTCCAGTTCTGACACTCCTGCTCCTTCTTTTCCTGTCCCAGCTCATTTCCAGATGATACCAGTTTATCTCACAGCACAGCCCTGACTCCTCTTGTGGTACAGTTGGCCCAAAATATCCGTACGATATTGTTGTGTTGGTCAGTGTGTGTAGGTGTGTGTGTTGTGTATGCTCCACACATCTCCATTCAGTGCATTGGCAGCTCCCTGCAGCGTCCAGGTGAACAGAGCCAGCTGTCGTCTGAAACGACTCTCATCAAACCGTACGGGGTCAGAAGTCAGCAGAGCCAAGTGCTTAGTGAGGGCACTCAGTGTGTGGTTGCCACGGCCATGGATCACGTGACGAAATGGTGTCTCCATAGCAGACACGTATTGAGACAGGAAGTAGTATTCCACCTGAAACCAAGACCCAAGAAGAGTTTAAAACATTTCCGCCCATCCTGACCAGATGCTTAAATCACATGAATGGACTCTTTTAATGTGGAAGAGCAGCAGCTTAATGGGCTCGACACACGTGAGGCGACAAACGACCACGATCGGCGAAATTTGTCACTGTTGCTTTTATTACCTGACACACGGGAGGCGACCCACGGCCAACAGCAAAGCCGTCTACGTGTTCTGTTTCATGGCGAAATCAAATCTTCCGTTGTTTTGATTGGCTGTGTCAGGTTGGAGGGAATTAAGGTTGTTTAAGCAGTTCAGAGTTTAAAAAGCGGTAGTTATGATGTTTCACACGGTGCTGCTTGAGTTAGGTGAAATCTTACTTCTGATTTTACAATAAAAAATACCCGAGGATGGGTTCATCCCAAATTACAAACCATATTACAACAAATCTCCTTGGTCGTCGTCCGAGCGACCGCGATGAAAAGTAGAAAATATTTCAACTTTCTGGGATCGCGTCGCTGGGTCGCCTGTGCGCGACACGTGCACGAGCGCAAAATTTCACACGCACATTTTTCGTGTTTCGCTTAGTAGGAGGGAGACTCGCTATTATGGCTTTGTTTTGCATGTCTCATTGAAAATGAATGGAGGAGAGGCGATGTCGCCTCCCGTGTATCGAGCCCATTACTCTGCGCTCCTCTTGGAAAGCTCCTCACTTCTAAGGGTGAATCCAGTCAGTGTGTGGAGCAAGCTTATCTGAGCCACTTCTAGTAAGCTGGGTGTACACTGTGCCATTTTTGGACCATCTTAAGCCAATTTTCCTGAAATCTTTTAGGTTGGGGCAAGTTTTGTGTCATGTAGTTTACAGGGGGTTACCAGAGGTGATTAACCTCTCATATGTGTTAGCACAAATATCAAACATGTTTGATATTTTGCTCGACCCTCACTGTTCAGGGTATCACTGTTGAAGCAGCGCTCCGACCCAAAAGTACCAACATCCCAGCTATTTTCGTATAACCACGAGTCGTTTGCTTTTATCTTTAAACTTTTCTCCTCACACAAAGACTGAGGCTTGTCAAGAAAGAGTGTTTGTTGTATTTATCAACAAATAACCCCCAAACATTCACGATGTGGATGTAGTGATGCTTGAGCACCTGTAGTACTCATACCTTCATGATGCGGGTGTTGTAAAGGCGTGCAGCGGCGGGGTCGTGTAGGTCGCTGTAATCAGTGCCTCTCTGCAGCATCTCAGCAGCACGACTGTAGTCTCCTCTGGCACTGAACAGCCACTGAGGAGAAATACCTCTGGACTGAAGATGATCAAAAGACATTATCACCACTGGTTGGATGTAAAATCACACCACCTGAACATCTGTGTTAGGTAAAGTAGTGCAACCTGCAGCTCAGCTGAGTGTTTGTTGAGCTGAGCGCTGAACTGCAGCACCGTCTGTGCGTAAGAAGTGATGCGTAGAGGTAGTATGTGATCGTGGAGCAATCGCAGTGCCATTTCTCCCACCAGCTCCCCTACGCTCCTCCCAGTAACCCCCAAACGACCTCCCAGGACTTCCTGCAGACGCGCAACACTGTCCAACGGCGTGTTGATGAAAGGGAAAGCTCGCTCCTGAATACACACACGTCTTGTTAAAAAAATAATGAAGTCTTGTGATGTGATACAATGGTGTTACATTTTAAGACATTGGATATTAAATTTAAACTTAAAACGACTCGCACCCACTATACAAGATTCACCGATAGTCCCTAGCATATTTGGTGCTCTTTGTTTAACACAGTGAACCATACCTCAGTGAACCTGAGCTCCATGGCTGGAACTCCAGCAAAGGCAGTGAAACTATAGGCTCCACTGTTCAGATATAAAGGCTTCATTCTACAGAGAAACACCTCATTGGTCATAAACATCACATTTGGGTTTTGCATGATGTAAAAATCACACGTGTGTTTGCGTGCTCACATCCTCCAGCTGCCTCCGTCTCCCTCAGCTTGGCTGTAGATGGTCTGACCTGCATGTTTAGGATGCTCCACCTGCAACACCAAAACATAACTTCACCTTGGTGAGACAGTATACATCTACAAAGAGAGCTAGAAGTGTGTGTGAAGCATTGCATTTGTGAATCAAGTCTAGCTCGTATTAATAAGTGATGGTAGCGCAGGCACAGCAAAAAAATAAAGGTCCAAGTACTGATGCCTTTCCAGATTTACCTAATTATTACACTTGGCATCTGAAAATGTTTATGTTTAAGTATTTAGCAGACGCTTTTGTCCAAAGCGACTTACAAGAGATAATTTGGCATGTTGCCCTTGAGGCTAACAACAACAACAACAACAACTTGACATCAATCATGGAGAGGAGGGAACAAGGAGTGGACAGTAGAGAGGGGGGACGGGTGCAGGGAGGGTGCTAGTTAAGAAGACGCTCTCTGAAGAGCAGGGTCTTCAGGAGTTTCTTGAAAATTGAAAAGGAAGCCCCTGTTCTGGTAGTGCTTGGAAGGTCATTCCACATTTGTGGAACGATGCATGAGAAGAGTCTGGATTGTCCTGAGCGTGGTGTAGGCACTGCTAGCCGACCATCCTGTGATGACCGGAGCGGCCGGGCCGAGACGTAAGCCTCTGCAAGAGGATTCAGGTAGATGGGAGCCGTACCATCTCGGACTTTGTATGCTAGTGTTAGCAATTTGAATTTGATGCGTGCTGCTAGCGGTAGCCAGTGGAGCTCAATGAACAGAGGGGTGACGGGTGCTCTTTTTGGCTGGTTGAAGACCAGACGCGCTGCTGCGTTCTGGACCATTTGAAGAGGTCTCACAGGACAGGCTGGAAGACCAGTTAGAAGGGCGTTGCAGTAATGGAGGCGGGAGATGACAGTAGATTGCACCAGGAGCTGGGTGGCATGTTGTGTTAGGTATGGTCTGATCTTTCGTATGTTATACAGCGCTAAGCGGCATGAACGAGCAACAGAGGCAACATGATCTTTAAAGGTCAGATGTTCATCAATCACAACACCCAGATTTCGAACTGCCTTTAAAAATGCTAAGAAAACCACGCTGTGAAAACACAAGGCTGGTTAAATGTTCACCTGTTTGATGGCAGCATCCAGCAGGTCGACCAGTAATGGACTGGTGTAGGCTGACAAGATGTCATCACCTGTTGGTGGACAGGTAGACCAGCAAGTTTTCACTCTGTGATTGGCTGGCAGCGTAAATGTGTGTGTTTATTGGCTGAGAGCTGAGTTTTACCCATGACAGCCTGGTCTAGACTGAAGTAGGCCACAGCTTTCAGGTGGAGCATGGTCAGGTAACCCTGAGAATTGCAGGTTCAAGTCAGTTGTTGATTTAACAAGTCAGAATCTGAGTTTGTGTGATTATTTAAATAACCTCAAGCCATTCAGTCGCTCCAACATTCCCAAAATCTCCTGCATCCCAACTGACAAATAACAAACTGCGTCTGGGACTAAAACCTGAAAAAGTACAAACCTTCTTAGGCGACGTTACACAAATAGTCTTATGCTCTTCTGTTTGAAAAGACAAGCACTTGTGTTCAGGTAACTCTTACCATTTTTGACCATGACTGAGAAGGTTCGAGCTAACTCCAACAGAATCGCTGTTCCAACTCCAGATTTCACAGCTCCTGGGCCCAATGAGTCCCTCTGCGCTCCCAGTATGATGTACTGGTCTGATAGGTAGGTCAATGGTTTATAGCTGCTACAAAGACACTCACCTGTCTGGGTTGTGATGTCAGAGCATACCTGGCTCAACGCGACCCACCAACGAGGAAAAGATGTTGTTGAGCAAGATGGGCATCATCACGTTGTGGACCGTCATCTGGAGTCTACGTCCAGAGCTGAGGTTCGGACCGAGTAGGCAGTGGACATATGGCAGACGTCCTTTCCAAGATGGAGGACAGGCTGGACCAGACAGTTGGCTAAGACACAAATTTGTGATGTCAGGTGAGCTCTTCTTCCCACTGCTGAATTTTGACACAATCCCGCCTTCCGACCATCTTAAGTACATGCCTGATTACTGTAAATGCTCTAAAGATAATCTTATCAGACATTCCTGCCATGTGGGGTGTGTTAGGAGTGCTCTGGTCTACTTGAAAGGAAATTGGGACCACTTCAATCATAAATCGGGGATATCATACGTGTTGGACTGTCTTGGTTCAATTCAGAGGACATACAAGGGGGCTTCCTTTTGATTGTGGCTTAAGTAGCCAATCAGAAAGTGAGGTGATGGAAATGGGCTGCACTGTTCCCCTCCATCATGTTCTCTAACACCAAAGTCCCGTTTGATCTCACACAATTACACATGGGACAGGGGAAGGGTTGGCGCATGTGTTCATGTGTAGCGTCTCTCTTATTTGGAAATGTGGCCGACTTAAGCCATTCACCTGCACTTCACCGGAACCAAACAGAGAAGAGGGAAGGGGGGTCACCTTAGCAGCTTGGCAGCCACATTGGCAGTAATTGGCAGGGCTGGGATCGCTGGCAGGCCAGATGATGGGATAGGTGGGAACTTCGAGTGATTGAAGGAGGGAAAGCCGGGTGTGAAGGGGTCACCTGACCCAAGGTGAACCTGTAGAGGGATCAGATGTTTGGTCTGGAACTCAGGTGTGGTTTAGGTTTGTTTACATGAGCATTTGTGCATTACGTGTTCTAACACGGCTGTGTGTGGGTTCAGTCCCAGCCGGCGAGGGTCCTGCGGCAGGTCAGCAGGGTCCGGATAGATTAGAACTCCGCCCGCTCCATTCCTCTCAGCCAACCACACCTTCTCAGCAAAACTGACTCCACCTCCAACACGCATCACCACCACACAGCCGGCTGCAGATACGCCCACACTCTTCAGCCAATTAAAATCCTCTGGGCGCCCATAATTAGCATAGACAACACCCCCCTGCAGAAAGATGGGTCAAAATAACTGGAGGCGTAGGTAACGAAAGGACAAACACTTATTGTCATTCTTCCTCACTGTGTAGTTTCCAGCTGCGCTGTATGGACAATAATCCAATGGGTTCAGAGGAATCTGTTCAGACACCCGGCCTGCAGAGTCCACAAGCTTCAGGGAGGTCCTCTGAGCTCTGTGAGAAACATGGACCACCCAAAAAAAACAAATAAATAGCAAACAGATGAGCACCACCTGGTGGTTTGACTGGTATGCTGGTAAAAATATGTAACTCTGAGTCCAAAAAAGTTTTCACGTGTGTGTTTATGTCAAGAGCTAAAACTTCTGACTCATGTGAAATCAAATGTCTAATGAGACGTTTATTCACAGATGTCCTCTGCCTTGCTGTACTCACTCACTCTTCTGCTGCTGCGGGGTGTACCCATGGACATAGTTTAGCCCCCCCCCCCCCGCACTTTTCACCGTCCAAAAACAATCTTATGTTATATTAGACACTGGTGGAGCACTAGGACCAATCAGAACCGTCCATAAGCTCCTCTATTGGCTCTGACGATGCTTGCTAACGTGTGATTGGTCATTCCTGCCACCTGTGCACTTGACAGTTCTGCATTCCTGACAGTGCATGAAAGGGCCTCTAGGCCGTAGTTTTATACATAATTTTTGTATACTTACTATAAAGATCCCCCTTTCCAGTCCTCATTCCGGTTGTGTTCCCTCCGCTTCTCAAGTCAAAGCTACGTCTATGGGTGTACCATCAGATCGCTACATCTGCCGACTCCTCCCATCCAAGGCATCCATGACAACACATTCTCACACCCAAAGCGTCAAAATATGACGCTTGTGACCAAGCCTCAATATATGACGATTTGGGATGCCCCAGCGCGTCGGGAGACGACGATCAGGGACACGCTGGGACACTTGGCTCCGCTGGCATCAGTGTTTGACGCCCGCGGTCACACGGACATTATTCGACTATTTAACCTTCCCCTCACCACAATACCTTAAGGTTAGGATTGTGGTGAGGGGAAGGTTAAGTAGTTCACAAGTCGGTCTAATGCCCGTCTCACCACCGGCGTCGGATACAGACGCTCTGGGACGTGGTCACACGAGTCATAATTTTGTTGAGGCTTGGTCTTTGATGCTTTGGGTGTGAGAATGTGTTGTCCTGTCCATGCATGCAATGTTTGTTGCTTCTGCTGAATTCACCACGGCCATCTTATCATTCGCGTAACTCAGCATTTATAGCTAGTTAACTTGCCCCACTTTGAGTCCACGCTGCTCCGGACCTCTTGTCTGTATTTCTTTCTCCTGTTGAGAACGTACAGCCTGGCGCCCTCTGCTGTTACAGTCGTGTAATGGTTAGACCCTGATTATAAGACAACTCCACATGTTAAAATTATTTTCAATGAAAAAACCTCGTCCTATATTCAGGTCAATACGATATTTCCTCTCAAATATTATGAAATTCCTGCTGAACTTGAACGCTGACATCACCAGTCCATGTTCTGACCAGAGGTGTTTCAGACCTAAATTATTCAGGCTGATATCAACAAGACAGGACGTATTTAAGAGGTTTCACACGTTGACACATGCCAGCATGGCTAAATTAAATGTTCTATGCAAAAGAATGAAAATTACATGAATAAAAGATGCTTGAATGACATAATTCAGGATAATTAAATATCAGTTTAAAACCTTAACAAAGAAAAAAATGTCAACAAGTAAAATCAGAGCTGTTAGTTCATAATTAAGGTTTGAAAACCCAGAATGTGCTTAGAACCTCCTAACGCTCCTGTAACGAATACTTTATTTTATTTTCTAAGTCGGTAATTCCGTGTGTGTGTGTGTGTGTGTGTGTGTGTGTGTGTGACCTGTAACTGCGACCCCTACCTGTTGGGGAACTGCAGCGTGGCGTACAGAGACTCGGTCCATGTGTGATCCATCTGCAACTTCCTGAAGCGACGCAGTATCTCCGATGCCAAAGCCGTTCCCTCTGAGGAGCCTGGAGGATGAGGAGCTCTGCTGATCTGGCTGACAGCAAACACACCTGAGAGTCTAACTCCAATCATCATGTTTCATAATAACAGCTTCACCGTTTGTAAACCAAAAACAGCCCTTTACACGCTGCTCTCATTCCCACTGTCAGACTTTTTGCCAACAGCTCCAAAATATAAGTAGATTTATTTCTAGCTAAACAAGTTAGAACACTGTTATGGTCTGCGTCTGCGTCTCCCTCATGTGTCTCCTTGTGTTCTTCATCCCCCTCTAGTATCCCCTGAAGCTTGGTTTATGCTTGACGCATTTACTTTCCGCGCGGTGGTGCGGCTCGTGGATGGAACGTGCTTCACAACTTGCAGCGTTTATGGTTCATGCGGCTCGTCTCTGCGGTGAGCCAATATTCTCCCAAACTGTAGGGGGCAGCATGGAGCTCTACGGCATGCATCCAACACTACACCATAGTAGAATTAAAAACTACTGTTGTTTACAACATGGCATTCCAGCATTTTTGACAGCGTCCTCGTCTTTTCCGACAGTGCGAGCTATTTCTCTCCAAGAATTATTAACAACATGTCGATCACGGTGATCTCTGAGAGCTGAATCATACAAATGTCTGTGTTTACGAACCTCTGCCATACTAGTTCTTGCCGGTCCGCCATGTTTTTCCGCGTTCGACCGTCCACGTAGTTAGAAAATTTCCTAGGTGCGCGGTGCGGAAATTTTGGGCGGTGCGGAGGCGCGGTGGAGGGGCGTGTTCTTAAAATGATGCAACTTTTCCGCGCGAAGCCGTGCGGACCTCGCGGACGCCTCAAGCATAAACCAACCATTATACAAACTCGGTCTCCCGGGGGTGTTTTTTTTACTATTATTTCATTTCTATAAACTTTATAATTCATATATTTTTATATTGTTTATTACTTGTATACACTTGCATAGGTCCTACTGCACTTCAGCAGGTTTTTCAACTGAAGCTGTGTTATTTGGTCTACGTCCGGTAAATTAATCCTACAGCTGGTCAAACGTTGGGTGTTACAAGTATCTGAACTTTTAATAAATGTCTGAAATGTGTTTTTAAAGTATTTTAAAGCTGAGACTTTACTTGAGTTGAAGTACTTAGTTACTTTCTGGTACCTGACAGTATTGTGGATATCTTCATCCTGCAGTAGCTTCCTCATCATCTCTCTCAGCTCTCCTAGGTAAAGCCCCGCCCCTGCAGGTGCAGTAGCCCCACCTCCCTGCTGTTTGCCCTCTTCTTCCACGTCATCCACCTGGAAGCAGTGGTACCGCCCACTAAACACAGCGAAGGCCAATAGGAACGCTTTCACAGATAAACACAATAATCATATAATTATCAGGGTGACGGAGTGATTGNTCATTTAAGTGTTTTTACCTGCAGCAAATATGACGACTCCACAGATGCTCAGCAGCATGCAACCCTTCCTGTTACTATGACAATAGCTCTTCCCCAAAGTATTGAGGTTACAAATAGGCTCCTCCCCTTCCTCATTTTCCAGTGTCACAAATTTTAGCTCCACGTCTTGAGCGCCACACACTTCCTCCTCTTCATCAGACACACGGTGGATGGACACTGAAGAAGACTACAAAAACAGAGAGTGTGTAACCATGGCAACACACTGTAACCATGAATAAGTTCACTGAGCTCAAAATTTATGAGGAAACCGATTACTTAACAATTTTTAAGTTAACTTATCTAAAAACTAATTTTACCATAACTGAATAAAATTAAAGCATTTAACTACCTTCATTCTATAACTTGGCACTTAAACAGCTTACAAAGTTTCATTTCACAAATCTTGCATATTTTATTTTATTTTAACTTTATTACACGTTTTTACTTACTTAAATAATATAACTTAAATGAACTCTAAATGGACCTATTAAACTCTAACCAAATAAGTTGAATTTACTTAAAAGAGACCATGTGGCAGGCTGGTGAAGGCAGTAACTAACACCAGATCATGACTCACACACCCCTAGATGCTAACAGCCAATGAAAGTGGAACACTCAAAGTCAAGTCAAGAGTATCTGGTGTGAACAACCACAGTATTAATAACAATGGGACGGCACAGCCGTACAGCATTACTTTGACCAACCTCCTCACTTATGGGGGCCAACACCACATCTGCAACACTGAATGAAATAATAACTGAGAACAACAATCATCCACAATGAACATGCATAAACACACCAAAATAGAGCTAAATAACTGAAAATATGACTACCCACAATGCACTGCTAGTTCATGGTTGTTTTTCCTATAAATCCACAATTAAAAAAAAAGATACAAGTCTTTTTATCAGACACACTTTAGGGTTGAAGTAAAGATTAATGGAATAATATTGAAACATAAAATAATAAAGTATTTTTTTGTTAATATTACTCATTAAAGTTAAGTTGTCTTTATTGATTAATTTAAGTTACGGTTACTTAAAAAAAGAAATAGTTCAGATTAGTTAAAACATTTGAGTTCTATGTACTTAAAACAAGGAAAAGTTTGAACAAGCTCAACATATTTGAGTTCTAAAATCATTTTTTTTAATTATGAATTTTATCCACTCAATATATTTGATTATTTTGAACTTTTGGGTTTACAGTGTTTAAACTCACCTGTGTGAGGTGACTTGTCAGGGTATCCATGCTGCTTTGCAGGAGAGGTGAGACACTGTTTTGATGTGAAGAAAATAGCATAGGTGAACACATGGTGAAAGGATTATTTTTGTCATGTAACCATGATGGAATGAGTCAGTCATCTCCACATCACACACTCCTCATGTGTACAGCTAAACCCATCACAGATTAACCCAACAGAGCTTGTACAGAAGACAAAAGCCTTCAGCTTCACTCTCCGTACCTGATCAGCTTTCTTTAACCTCCGTCAGTTGGATGTTCATCCAGAGATCTTAAACAAGTCGCTGCTACTAAGAGACTTAACCTTATTAGGTGAATTAGGTCATATTAAAAGGTTCCTAAGTGGTACTGGGATAAGGCCTTGTCAAAATGACAACAAAATAGGTTTCTTGATGCAATCATGCAACTATTTAAATGTTTAAAATTATAATTTAAAGTTGTGGTACCTTGAAAGCCCAGAAGTTACTTTTCATTGTTGCCCTGGGTGTTGTTTTAGGGGGGCTACACAGGGACGTGCCCTCAGAGGCGACACATGGCGATAGGTAAGGCAGCTAGTTGCTTGGGCCCCCAGAGGACCAGAAAGGTTGAACCAAGTCATAACCACAGTGAGTCAGTGACAAGTTGTCATTTGACAGCAATGTTGGCGGTCTCAAACAGATCCACTAATGAGTTGCAAAATTAAATGTGTTAAATCAACATTCCTACATCTTAACTGATTACCCTCCAGACATAGATGTGAAAGTGGGAAAATTAGAATTTGGTGCAAAAGTTTATTTATGTCATTAATTCTGCTTGAAAGGTGAATCTAATCTGAGATAGGCTCATTCCATTCAAGGTCAGATAATTGCTATAATTGTGATAATTATGGGGAGAGGGGTCAGAGGAGAGGTCCTACCTCAAGTGGAGGAGTTTAAGTATCTCGGGGTCTTGTTCACGAGTGAGGGTAGGAGGGATCGGGAGATCGACAGGCGGATTGGTTCGGCGTCTGCAGTGATGCGGACGCTGAGCCGATCTGTCGTGGTGAAGAGGGAGCTGAGCCAGAAAGCCAGGCTCTCGATTTACCGGTCCATCTACGTCCCAATCCTCACCTATGGTCATGAGCTTTGGGTAATGACCGAAAGAACGAGATCGTGGATACAAGCGGCCGGAATGAGTTTCCTCCGTAGGGTGGCCGGGCTCAGCCTTAGAGATAGGGTGAGGAGCTCGGACATTCGGGAGGGACTCGGAGTAGAACCGCTGCTCCTCCGGATCGAAAGGAGTCAGATGAGGTGGTTTGGGCATCTGGTCAGGAAGCCTCCTGAACGCCTCCCTGGGGAGGTGTTTCGGGCATGTCCTGCCGGCAGGAGGCTCCGGGTCGACCCAGGCCACGTTGGAGAGGTTACATCTCCAATCTGGTCCGGGAACGCCTTGGGGTCCTGCCGGAGGAGCTGGTGGAGGTGGCCGGGGAGAGGACGGTCTGGAGCTCCCTAGTTGGGATGCTGCCCCCGCGACCCAGACCCAGATAAGCGGAGGAAGACGACGACAACGACGAGCATATGAAAACCCAAAGTTAAAAATCTCAGACTATTAGAATATTGAGAAAATGTTAAATATTCTAGGCTCAAAGTGTCACATTTTAATCCGCTAATTAATCCAAAACACCTGCTAAGGGTTCCTCAGCCTTTAGATGGTCTCTCAGTTTAAGATAAATTGACTTTTGCACAATATCCTAATTATTCAAGTTTCACCTGTTTTTATTCTTTGATAGGTGGTGTTAGTTTTATTTGCACTAAAGTAGGAAGTAATACCAGAAGCAAAAGGTCTGATTACCTTGTGTTTGCAGAGAGTTTAGCAACCAAATGGATGCTTTTGGTTTGCGTGTCTTGCTAACCTTTGTCAAATTGTCATTAGGAACATTCATTTATTCACTTACACTGTTTCCTCTGTGTGCAGACATGTTTGGCAGATTCAGAAATAATAAATTTACAAAAAAAAGATGGATTTGTTTTTCTTTAGATTATTAAATGTGGTGGTTGAAAAACAACCAGGAAAATTCAACCAGCAAAAGAAAAAAAAATGAATGAAGTTGTGACGCTCGCATCCTCGTCTCCTGTGTCCCTTCATGGTTCCCCTCCTTATTAGATCATTAGTTTATTTATCTTTAGGTTCTCCTGTGTCTTTATTTTATAGGTTAATTTATGTTCAGTAGCTTTTGTGTTACAGGTTTTAGGTCTGGTTTCCTCCCCTGCTTGGTTCTGCTTCTCCTCTGCTTATCAGTCCCACCTGTGCCCAATTCCCGTAATCACGCAGTCCTGTTTCAGCCCTGGTCTTGTCCTCTGTGTTTGTCCTTGTCAGCGTTACTTGTTGCCTCCTGTGCTCTCGAGTAGACTCGGTAAGTTTTTTCTGGATCTCTAGTTTGCTTCCTGTGTTTTTTCCTGAGTATTTTGGATTTTGCCTTTTCTGACCCGCTCAGCTCCTCCAAAATAAAAGATTCTTATTTTTGCGACCACTCCTCACTGTGTTGTCCTGGCTTCCTGCATTTGGGTCCAAACCTCCTTCGTCAGCGTGACAGAAGTTGTCTAAATTCCTCTGCTGGATGCCGAGCCTGATTTCAGCCAGAGAGTAACTCACCAGTATGACATAATAAAGTAGACACGCTGGTAAAATCCTGAAGCATCTTCATTAAATGTCAGTTGTTTATTTAAAGTACAGAAATGGTCAGTTACTTTATTTGCGTTCATCAGCATTTAAATAACATTTTGAGCTTTTTTTCTTTATAATTGCTATAATTGTGATTTTGTAAATGTTTACATATCAAAGAAAAAATAAGAAATCTGTTCTTTAAAACAATATTTTCGGACTACAGCAAATCAACCAAACAAAAGCGTAACGGCAGCTTCAATAGTAGGCTCGTGCACGAGACGCGCATGCTGTATGTGCACACTCCTTAACGAAAATAACAGCTGAGACAGTCCCGTGTGTGTGTGTCTGTGTGTGTGTGTGTGTGTGTGTGTGTGTGTGTGTGGCCCAGAGGACAGGAGAACGTGCAGCTAATTAATTAAATAATTTGGTTCTGTACCTTTCTCTTCAGCACAGCCGACAAAGGTTTATGATGGGTCAGTCCTCCTGCATGCTCAGATCATTCCCTTCCCTTGCTTGAAAAATTGTTCCAAAATGAAAGTTGAACCCACATCTTTTTTATCTGTGAATTCAATGCCGTTCGGCGAGTCTCAAATAAAAATTTGGGCATCTTACTGTAAAAAAAAATACCATTAATGTAAAAAAGAAACTCCAAATAACGTTCACACCTGGAATCAAAGCCAGGTCTTTTGTATGAAAGTCAGACGTCTTACTAGGTGAGCTCAAACACCAGTGATATTCTATGTATCTGTAACATTTATATCCTTGATGACAGCTGAAACAACGTCAAACCAAAGAACGGTTCGGAGTGAAAATGGCTATTTTGTTGCTAATTAGCAGGAAATATCTAGAAGAAAGTTCTACAGAAAGTAGCTAAGTGTCCTCAGAAATGTAGCTAGCTTTGTCACTAGGCGTTAGGAACAGCGACAAAGTGGCACTGCCTCTCTCTCTGCTGCTAAAGCTACAGATAGCAAATGCTACGGGCGATGCCTGAGCGTGAACGCGCATGAAGCAGCCTGCTCGACCCGAGCATCTCTCTTTTTCTGTGATTTTACACAAAAACAGGCAATCACAGTAAAAATGCCAGGGCTCATTCTACAGGACCAGGGCATTGCAGGAGAATGTATGAAGAAGACATTTATTATTTCTATACAAGTTTTGGCTGTCAGACTTCCATAATGCACCTTTAAACATCTCCGCATAAATGTAACTAAGTGACAGAAGTGCTAACTAACAAACAAATTATCTCTCTCTCAGTGTTCTAGGTTTGGACGCACACATCACCTCTCTTTGGATATAATAATATATGACAATCTTGTGTTCTGCTTTCAGATGAATCAAATGTTCTTTTCCTATTTCTCTCATTATCTTCATCAACAATTAACTTCCATTTTAATTTGCATTTGTTCACTAATAGCAGGCTGTAGAGTTACCATAGTATTGATTATGTAGTCTTTTAGGCCTCCTGTCCTGAGCAGAAAACAGCACTCAGCGTCCTGATGTTCCTCCTCCTAGCCTAAATCGGTCATTTCTGACCCCCAAATCTGATCCCCAATCAGCTCAAAAACACATAAATGCCTCACCTTCTGTTTAGGCCTCAGTTCAGCACCAGATCTGCGTTTTGGATCCTCAGCGTGACTCACGCTTGACTAGTTTTTTACTTTGCCTGCCTTTAGTGGCCAGCTGCTCAAAGGGGTCAGAGGTCAGCTGTGTGTTTGATCTGGGTAACTTTATTAACAGAGGAGCAAACAGAGTGCTGCCACTTTAACTGTAGAGTTAGTTTCAGTTCGGTTGTGTTTTAACATTAATGCAACTTTCTGATATTTATTGGTTTTAGTGAAGGGTTTATTATATGAATTTACACGGGATTAAAAACCCAACAAAAGACTAATTTTAACTCCGTGTGGACTGTTACTTTTTTTTACCTGTAAAGTAAAACTTTATTTATAATATCTGTGATTGAGAAGCAGTGAGAAGCAGTGTGGGATGATACCTGTGTCTGGATGGGAGGAACAGATGTCATGGTAATGCTTAGTGCACATAATAATATGTTAGCCCTCCTTTGGTCTGGTCTTTCATGGGCGTGTTGGATTTTCTTTTGAACATCTTTTGCACATTTGTTCTGTGCAGTCCATCAAATTTCATGGTTTAGTTCTTTTTTAACTGTGCTCTGAGGATAGCTGAAGTGGGCGGGGCAAAAGACGTGCAGAAAACTCTGGTGTCACCCTTAAATGACGGCCGTGCAGCTCAAGGTGCGGCAATGGTGTGTGTGTGTGTGTGTGTGTGTGTGTGTGTGTGTGTGTGTGTGTGTGTGTGTGCACTTCTCACTGCAGTGCGCAGAGACGCAGCTTCAGTCAGAGGCCACGTTGACTTCTCAACATTCAACATTATAACTAACTTGTTCACTGTCATTTGCATTTTTCTACTGTGTGGGCGTCGGACGAGCCCCCGCACCGAGAGAACAAACATCTCAGCTATGAAGCCGATCTTCATCTGCATACGTCACATGATCAGAAAGCAGAAAATCCACGTGTTAGATCATTTTGGGCCGTTCCTGTAAAAGAAAAAAAAGGCGCGAACCGGAAAAGCTTCTGCCGATCAGAGTTCGGCAATGGGTTACGAAAGAACGGATAACGCTCGAAACGCGCGGATTCTTCCTGATGTAAGAGTTGAGTCCCCGCTTTGTTTTGGCGTCAACATCATCCTAGCGTGCAACATTCTGTGACTCAAAAAAACTGTAAAAACAGCGAGAAACGCTGGCAGCAAAGTGCTTTACCGATCAGGAAACGGCTGGCAGCCAATGAGTTAAATGCACACGCGGAGAGCTCCCACTGCTTGATTCTATCCGCCAATCGGAGGCTTCCTCTAAAGGTAGGTGTGTATTTGAGCCAGCCAATCAGTTGGCAGAGGGTGTGTTGGACCTGAAAAATACAAGGCTACCTAGATATGAACACTTTAAATGCTACCCAGTCCGGTCTGTGCTGGCCCAGATGTGAAAGCGCCATAAAAGTGGTTTTCCAGAAACACTCGGAGCAACTCGAACCGATGCCGCTCGGCCCAACCACTGTTCCCAAGGGCACGGTTCGGTTTTCTCCCCCTACTTTCTCCCTAGTTTTAGTCCTTGCTCCCTTCAGGTACCTGGCAAAGCTGAGTCGGCCGGCATCGGGATTCTGGCCGCTAATTGGCTAGGGGTCGGAGTCACTGGTAGCTCTGGAGTTTTTTGCTTCCTGTTTCACTGCCTGCAGCCATTTCCTGGAGTCAGACAAAAAGCCATAAAAATGTCCAGCAACACCAACATTTTTCAGCTGAGTTGGGTTTCTGTTGACCGTGCATGTTACCTTACACTGTTTACTGATCACCTCATGTTATTTAGTCTCGTAAAAACGGCACCCACAGGACAGGGTTTAGTGGAGATAGCTGGCTAGTCGGAGTTATTCATCAGCTAGGCTCTCTGGCTGTTTAAACATTTATTAGGCAGACTGGTTCTGATCCAATCTGTTGTTCTTAGAGAAAATTAATGTTCCAGATAAACACAATAGCTTTAATTTAAACACATAATTCAACTCTTACTAGTAAAATGTCGTATTTTAAATAGATGCAATGAAAAAATAAACGTCCAGCTATCAGAAATTTTATTTTAATATCTGAACTTACATTTAAACTAGAACTATTTTCAATTCAGACAGGCAAAACGTAAGTCTTGTGCTGCAAACCAAAGTGTTCAGTGTGGATATTAAGAATGTTATCATAGATATCTGGAATACACATCTAACCTGCCTAATAAATGTTGCTTAGGTTTTTTTTTATTATTTGGTTTGTCTCGAATCGGTGCAGTTGTTGGATATCCTTGCATTCAATTTCTACTACTAACAAAACACCTGTTAATATCTATATTTTCAATTTGACTAATAATACTATTTTGACTTGGGATAAATCGTTGCTTTGTAAAAGAGGGATACAACAAAGCGGTGTGGTTTTTAATTAAATGTTAAAATGGTTCATTAAATTCAAGTCCAGTCCATCACCACCTGTTGGTGAATTCCTATTATCAACAAGAATAAAATAAACACAAAATCAACATTTTATTGGAAGTTTCTATTTCTTAGTGTTTTAATATTTTCTGCATTACTTGACTCTAACTTTATTTATATAGCGCCTTATAGACTCTTACATGCCACCAAAGTGCTTCACAGACACAGATAAAAAAAAAACACATAAAATCCACTAAAAATTTATAAAACCCAACCAAATCAAAACATTCAAAATGAGACTATCAGATCAACAAAAGCCAGTTCATAAAATTGGGTTTTCAGCTTGGATTTTAAAACTGGTACAGAAAAGAAGTGCCGACTGTGTCATGGAAACTCTTTCCATAGTTTTGGAGCTGCAACTGAAAAGGCTCTGTCACCCCACATCTTCAGCCGTGACCGGGGGACCACGAGCAAGGACAAGTCCTCTGAACGAAGTTCCCAAAAAGGAACAAACAATTGCAGTGTGTCTGTCAGATATGCTGAGGCCAAACCATTTAAAGCTTTAAAACCCAGTAAAATTACTTTAAACCGAATCCTAAAAGAAACGAGTAGCCAATGTAGAGCTGCCAATATGGGCATAGCATGGGCTAACTTCCGTTTGCCCTCCAAAAATCTCCCAGCAGTATATTGGACAGGTTGCAAATGGGCTAAGGCACCATGGCTCACTCCAAGCATGAAGTTATGAACGCATACACTACAGTTTCAAGATTGTGTCTGGACAAAAAAGGTTTTAACCTTGGCCAAGCATCTTAAATTGTCAAAGGAGGAAGCTACCACTCCGTTTATGTGACCCCTAAAACAGAAGTCTTCGTCTATCTTCACTCCCAAATTAACAACATAGTCCTTCAAGTGGGGGGTTGATTCACCCCAGTTCACCACGGAGTTATCAGTTTGGCGGCTGGGACCGAAGAGCACTGCTTCTGTCTTCCTCTCACTGAGGCATAGAAAATGTTTTGCCATCCACACTTTGACCTCACACAAACAATCTAAAACCTTCAAGATTGGTCGACCACCAGCCTCATCCAAAGGCAAGTACAGTTGGCAGTCATCAGCATATTGGTAAAAAATCAACACTGTGTTTCCATAGAATATCACCCAAAACAGCAGGGGACCCAGTATTGAACCCTGCGGAACAACCCAGGGGAGATGGGAGAATTCAGACGAGACCATGTAATGGTCGAGACGATGCAACAACACCTTGTGGTCCTCTGTGTCAAAGGCTGCTGTCAAATCCGGCAAAAACAAGTAACACAGACCTTCCATCGTCAGTTGCAAGAAGAATGTCTTTCAGGACCTTCGGCAAGCTGTCTCAGTGCTATGTAATGGTTTAAAACTGGATTTTTTCACTTAAGAAGTCCAGCAACTGGCTGTTGACACACCTTTCCATCACCTTACATAAAAAGGGGTGCCTAGAGATTGACCTATAATTAGATGGCACAGATGCATCTAGCCTAGGTTTCTTTAACGGGGGACAAATGACCACTCTTTTCGTAAGAAGCATTTTAAGGTCCTGCAGTGGCTTAGCCACTCTCCAGATCTCAACCCCATAGAAAATCTTTGGAGAGAGATGAAAGTCCATGTTGCCCAGCGACAACGCCAAAACATCACTGCTCTAGAGATCTGCTTAGAGGAATGGGCCAAAATACCAGCAACAGTGTGTTAAAACCTTGTGAAGGCCTACAGAAAACCTTTGCCTCTGTCATTGCCAACAAATGGTATGCAACAAAGTATTGAGATGGAATTTTGTTTTGACCAAACACTTATTTTCCACCACCATTTGCAAAGAAAGTCTTTAAAACTCAGTCTTTGTGATATTTTGGATTTTATTCTCATGTTATTTTTCAGAGTTGAGGTAAACCTACGGTGAAAATTACAGGGGGAGAACATGTACAATTGGAGTAGTTGGACTTCATGTAGTTTGGATATTTGTTCCATAAACAGTTGAAGTTCAAACATAACAAAGACTTAAGAAAAAAGGTGATCTTCTGGCACAGTATTCTAAAACTTAGAACAAATGAAATTATACTCCTCTGTTTCATTCCTCTTGACCCACTGATGTTGTCCATCTGTCTGCATGGCTCCAGACATGCCACAGTCATTCTCTGGTCCACCCGAGACCCAGTTGTCATAACAGACCATCTGGTCACTGACCCAGAACCAGGAGTTCTGAATGAAGCAGTAGTACAGTCCAATCCAGACAAAAGTAGTCGAGGCGTTCTTGACTTTCTCCTGAATCAACCTCTGATCATCAGTGTTGGTGATGGTGACCAGGTCATGGTGGTGATCTCTGCAGTAGAATAAGGCCTCCTCCCAGGTTTTACTCTCATTAATCAGGATCACGTTATCTGTCAAGGAAACGAATAAAATGAACAAAATGTCAAACCTACATCTTTAAAAGTCGTTTTTATAGGCATAAAAACTCCTGAATGGACTTACACTTCATATTCTTAGTGTCTACTTCAGCCTTTCATGAAAAGGTGATGCTGAAGCTTAGGTGGTCAGGCAGTGTGGCTGCACCTGAAGCTGCAGAATCAGCTGCTGTCTAACACGAACTGTTTATAAAACTCTTCTTAATACCCCAATATTATCATTGGCTCTAAACACCGATGGATGTGATTCGCTCGTGTTCTTTGCTACTTTTAGTTTACTGATGTATTTATTTTCAGGTGTTTGCCATGTTGTTGTTTTCCCTGTGCAACACTTTAGTTGATGCTGTTGTGTAGACGGCGCTTCACTAATAAAGCTGATTGGATTGGACTCCTGCAACACTGTGTTGTTCCTCTCAGCTGGATTTTTGCCTCAGTTATGCATCAGAGATCTCTGCTGATCTCCCACAATGGATCCAGAATACAAATGCTGGATTGGTGCGAACAGGTGTGATCACATCTGTCTAGTTTTAGCCTTTTATTAGCTTTGATTTGACTCAAAAATCTATTTCAGTCTATTTGTTCTAATGAATGTCTTATCAGTTCTACTTTATCTTCCTGAATTGCAGCGTCCGTGTTGTTCCTCTCGTTCACTGTGATCTGTGGATCAGATGTTTGTGATAAATCCAAAAGTTCATTGATGTTCTGGGATTAAACACACTTTTATTCCCTGAACTTTAGCTGAAATAGATCAAATCAAATCAACTTTATTTATATAGCACTTTTCATACAAAAAAATAAATGCAACTCAAAGTGCTTCACAGATTAAAATGGCCCCATAGATCCCATATTCCCATCCCATTCCCCCTCCCCAAGTATAAAACAATTGACAATTGCATTTCCCCTCCCGCAACCTATTTACAAGGTGGACATACACTCACCCACACACTCGCACACACACACACACACACACGCACGCGCACATACGCGAACAAGAGAGTAAACAATAGGCTGAGTTCAGGTGGGTCAGGTAATGGACGACACATCATCAGCGGAGCCATCTGCCCTGACAGCAACAGATCCACGGCAGCAGCCAAGACACCGGCCCATGACGCCCAGGGGGGGGAGGGCGGAGACCCCCCACCACTGCCCGGGCACTACCCGAGGAGCGCCCTGGCCGCCGGCGCCGACCAAGGCAGAGGATTAAAATATATAACATGTAAAATAGCTAAAGCTAATATGGATAGAAAGTAACTGATAAAAAGTGATTATAAAGATAGTAAAAGAAAACATAATCGTGTAAAAACACTAAGATGTAAATAAAATAATAAAATTAAGTAAAAGAGATAAATATATATATATAAACAAATATGACAACTAATGCAGTTAAACAGACTAGATAAATAGTAATCAGTTAAAAGCTAAGCAGGTGGGTCTTGAGCCTATTCTTAAAAGCCTGGACGTTCTCTTCGGCCCTGAGGTCCCCCGGCAGCCCGTTCCAAAGGCAAGGGCCGTAATACTTGAAGGACGCCTCGCCGTGGATGTGTGTCTTAACTTTAGGGATAACTAGGAGATGGCTGCCAGAGGAGCGCAGAGACTGCAGGGGTTTATATAGTTAAAGCAGTTCTGAAAGATAAGAAGGCCCGAGACCAATAAGACACTTAAAAACCATTAAAAGAACCTTAAATCGATCCTGAAACATACGGGGAGCCAGTGCAGTGATTCTAGAACCGGAGTGATGTGCTCCCGCTTCCTGGTCTTGATCATCTATCTTCCGGTCGGTAACAAGATGGCGCCTGTGCTTGGCTTAGCTGCAGTCACCGGCCACTTTTTCAAACTTTTCTCCACTAACCTCCTCTTTTCCTCCTTGCTCCTGTCTGCGATCCTCTTCAGTAGTGTCCCTGCTACCATCTCCTATGATCGCCAGACTCTTTTGTCCTTCCGTTCGTTCACGATCACCCAAGATGCACCGAGGACTTACCATCCTGTTTGTTTACCTGAGTGGCGCACTGGCCCGGAGCCAAACGATGATTCCAATCATGGCATTTCCTGCAATGTTTATCCGGTCCCGGGAAAACGTTGCTTCCTGGTCTTCATCAGGACACGTGCTGCTGAGTTTTGTAAAAGTTGTAAACCTGAGATGCTCTTTTTGGGAAGACCAGAAAGCAGGGCATTGCAGTAATCAATTCTACTGGTTATAAGAAGAAGAAGAAGAAGAAGCATTTATTGTTATTTCTACCACATGTGCAAGACATACAGAGAAACGAAACAGAGTTTCAGTACACACAATTCAGCAACCTGTCTGCATTCCTTCCTTCGTGGGGGATGGTTATTTGCAGCTCCAAGGCTGCCTTGGCGTCAGATAAGGATAACAAGACTGTGTTTGGGTCAGGCAGAGATAATTTTCCCCTCTGCCTTCAGTCTGTAACTGGTCATTCCAGTCCTTCAGTGAAGCCAATTCGGGTTATTAAAATCTCCACACCGTCCGGTGACCCTCTCCGAGATGACATCCAATTTGCGCACTAACACCGGTAACGCAGCTAAGACATTGTCCAGCTTACGGTTCACCTCGAGTAACGTCCCCATCTGTGAGGTCTCCGCCCGGACGGTGCTGTCCATGGGTGCGGGTCGCCCTCCAATAGCTCCCGTCTTCCCAATTTTTCAAAAAACCAGATATCTCCCATTCCAATCAGAAGAAATCCAGTGATCATCAGGCCAAATATCCACATATCTTCGACATCCTCAATGGACAGCTGAGAGAGACAGACGACCTTCCACTCCTTCCAGGAATCAAGCGTATATCCCGCTGCGTGTGTCCCGTGAGGGCAAGTGGGAGCCCCCTCCTCTGTTCTCATCGTAGAAAAAATCTTATCAATCGCGTTGAATGACCAATTAATTAAATCCATTTCTGAAAAATAGTGATTTCCAGAGGAAATGCAGAGAAGCGCTCTGTAGGCAGACAAGACAAAAAAGAGCCTTGGGGAAAAAAAAGATAAGGGAGCAAAGCAGAAGCGTCTGTGCTCTATGAGTGCCAGGAGAAGCACGCATCAGCGTCTCCGTATTGGCCCGAGAGAATAGGGCGGACTCTGGCGATATTCTTAAGATGGTAAAAACCTATTTTTGTGATGTTTTTAATGTGGGGAATAAAAGTCAGCTCAGAATCGAAAATAACACCCAGATTCTTCACTTGCAGTGATGGATAAAAAGACATTGATTGTAGTTTAGGTAAAAGTTTCTCTCTCTGGGTCTCAGGACCGATGACTAAAACTTCAGTTTTGCCTTGGTTGAGCTGGAGAAAGTTTTCAGTCATCCATGATTTAAAATCTAAAATGCAGTTAAAAAGTGTTTCCATTGGCCGTGCGTCATCAGGAGACACGGAGATGTACAACTGTGGATCATCAGCATAAGTGTGGAAATTCACCCCATGTCTCTTGATGATGCTGCCCAGAGGGAGCATATAGAGGTTAAAAAGCGCTGGGCCTAGAATTGAACCCTGAGGCACACCGCATGGGATGCTGTGGGCCCCAGAGGAACAGGTATCCAAACTCACCATAAAAGTCCTGTCTGTGAGGTAGGAAGTGAACCAACTGTGAACAGCACCAGAGACACCGATCTGTTTTAAACGGGTTAAAAGAATAGCTGTCTCTTAT
>SSNQ01000441.1:176254-189488 GCA_006942095.1 Nothobranchius kuhntae | reverse complement strand
GCTAGTTAGGCGCGTCGCGCGCACCGTCAGCTGATCAGCCCAGACAAGAGCAGAGCAACTAGAGAAAGAATAGAGGATCATTGTGTCTGGATGTGGATGGAGATTACATTTTACATCAGCCTGATCATCATTTAAATAAAACCATCACCTGTCTTCTAGTCCACGCTATCAGCATTATTTTAATTGGTGTGTGTGTGTGTGTGTGTTTTCCACTTCAAACACTGGTCTAACCAACCAGACCAGCGTGTCCAGTAACATATTAATGTTACAATTAAACAGTTTCACTTGTAGGCTAGGAACGTTTCACCTGCCGTGGCCCGACCGCTTCTGCTCCACATAAACTTTGTGCGTGATCAAATGTCTCTATGCGTCATGCGTCTCCATATTAGAGACGGGAACAAGCGCTGTTCAGCCAAAGTTTCATAATTTCATAAAAAGAACATTTTTCCAAGTGACACATCCCTCAGAGAGACCGGGTTTCCAGAACGCTCCAGTGGGAGGAAATCTTATCGCATTTATCCGTCAATATGTGGCAAGGTGGAGAAACGAGGGCCCGGGCGGGATTTGATCCCCAGACTCCCGGGTGAGAGTCATACGCTCTAACCAGTCAGCCAAAGGTACAACCCCTTGGTCAAGTAGCCAGGGCGCATTATCTATCGGGACACTGTGACAGGACACACACACTGTCACACCTGATTATGAAACTTTGGCTGAATAGTGCTTGTTCCTGTCTCCAATGTGGCGACACATCCAGGAGCCGTCTGAGGAGAATCCCAGAATCTGACATCCTCTTCAGCTCATAAAGCGCCTATGATTACGCACAAGCGTGACGCGTCAACCCGGTCTCATAGTAAGACCGGGTTGGACCTGTTCAGGTTTACACAGACAATCTTTACATTTAGAATTGGCATACAGATGTAAAATTAATGCAGTAAAATATAAAGCTTTTTATTTAAACATCCATTCATTATTTTACAAGCACAGAGAGCGCATCAGATGGATGGAAGAGCTGCATGCGGCTCCAGAGCCGCCGACCCCTTTGCTAGCCTACTTTATTGTCCCCAGCAATTTTTAAACCCCACTCAAGTGTATGGTTATTGTCCCCAGCTATTCTGACAACAAACTGACGCCCTTGCTTAACACTCATATTTACCAGTTTTTATATTCAACAGAAACAGCTTTGCTTAAAGTTTCCAGTGACATCGTGATGGCTGCAGACAACGGGGAGTTCACAGTGTTACCCCGGCTTTCCACGGGAGCCGTCAGCAGCACGTTACTGCAGCAGCATGTCACAGCTGCTGATAGGAACCGCTGTGGTCAACAGAACCTTTTCCACTGGAGCCGTCAGCAGCGCGAGTCGGCCGCGTCTCAGGAGCAGCATGTCGCGGCCTTTACGCGCCGGTTCTATTTTCTACGCGTGACGCCTCTGAAACGGGTCAAGTTCGACATTTTTGGGGAAGGAAAGACAGGAAATCGAACGCGGAAATGGAGAGAAGCTACCGAGATTTTCAGAATAAAGAACGTACTGCTTTCCGGTAGCTTTACTTTAAAAAAGGTTACTAACTGTGCGTCCCCGTGAGAAGTTATCACCTAGCTAGCGGTCTCCTTTGTTTTTCAGGTCCGTATTGGCGATTATAAAACGGACAGAACATAAAACACAAACCATGTTGTAGTTTTCTCCTGCTTGTTGTTGTGTTTACTGACGAAGTCACTTGTGTGACTTCGTGCTGTTTCGGTGACAGCTGATCCCCTGCTGCTTCGCGTCTCGTGGGAAGGGCCAAGCAGCAGCTTACGCGAGCAAGACGTGCTGCTGCAGTAACGTGCTGCTGACGGCTCCCGTGGAAACCCGGGGTTAGAGTTGTTAGATCTTTCTGCAGCTTTTGACACTGTTGATCACAGCACCTTAATTAACAGACTTGGTGACTCGGTGGGGCTCTCTGGAACTGTTCTAGACTGGTTTAGATCGTACCTTTCTAACAGAAGTTAGTGTCTGTAGAAACCACATCGTGTCAGATTCTACTGATCTGTTCTGTGGGCTAGGGTGAGTACCGTAACACACTTTTCACATGTTTTAACAAAAAAGCCCTTGACCACCTTCAGCTGGTCCAGAACTCTGCAGCGAGGCTCCTAACTGGAGCAAACAGAAGAGCACACATCACTCCTGTTCTGACGTCTCTGCACTGGTTACCCGTTAACTTTAGAGTTCATTTTAGAATCCTGACTAGAACTTTCAATGCTCTGCATGGTCAAGCTCCTCCCTATATTACTGAACTGTTAAAGCCTTATGCTCCAACCCGAGCCGTCAGGTCCACACACCAGAACCTTCCAGAAGTTCCAGAGATCAGATATAAATGTGGAGGTGATCGCTCCTTCCAGACTGTTGCGCCCCGACTCTGGGATGATCTTCCTTTATCCTTACGCAGCGCTGACAGTCTGGACACTTTAAAAAAAACAGCTAAAGACCCTTTTATTTAAAGCTGCTTTTACCTAAACCTTTAATTTTCTCATTTTTAACTCAAATTTTTAATCTTTCATCTGTTTATGAAAACTTATAATTTTATGACTTTATTTTTTTCTGAGGTTAATCTGATTCTGCTTTGAGATCATTTTGATTTAATGATGTTAATCTATTTATGATTTTATGACTTTGTTTTATTTTGTTTTAATCTATGTGAAGCACTTTGTGATTCTATGTCTGTGATAAGTGCTACATAAATAACATTTACTTACTTACTATATTAAACTTGAAATCTGATCATTTGAGTGTTGCAGGTTGAGCTGGAAAAGCATGTTTTCCTAACTGCAGCTCTTCTTTATCATCCAAAGTGCTGCAGGTTATATTATTTAACAAAAAAGGTCATATGTTTTAACCCTCATGTGCCTGGTTAAAGACAAGAAACAAAAACTAAATCAATTAATTATTTAATAAATAAAGGGAACATTTAAAAGTCCCATAGTCATCATCACACACCGGTTGAAATTACATCTCTGTATTTGACACTAACCCGTGGGGAGCGGTGAGCTGAGATCAGGAACTATGTGGTGGTTTAACCCACCATTCCAACCCCTTAAAGCTGAGTGTCAAACATGGAGGCATCGGGTCCCATTGATGAGGTCTTTGGTATGACCCGAACAAGACTTGAACCCCATCTCCCAGTCCCAGGGCAGATGCTCTACCTCTAGGCCACTGAGAACATGTCTGCAAAAGTTAAAAGATGACTTGAATGAAAGCTCAGTTCTTACTTTTTGGCCGTCTGTCTTTAAATGTGATGATTCCTCTTGATGTTCTGTTGAAAACCCGTCTCAGTATGATGTTCTAACAGGTGCAAACTGTGACTGTTTGGAGTCACAGTTTGAATATTCAAACAAGAGGAAGTGTGTGTGTGTGTGTGTGTGTGTGTGTGTGTGTGTGTGTGTGTGTGTGTGTGTGTGTGTGTGTGTGTGTGTGTGTGTGTGTGTGTGTGTGTGTGTGTGTGTGTGTGTGTGTGTGTGTTATGAAAGTAAGTATTTACAGTAAAAGGAACTTTCAGTGGAAGTGTTTGAAAAGCATTTAAATCTAGGGAAGTACTTCAACAACGAGCATTTTGTACATGTGCAGACAAAGAAATGTAAAAATAAAGGGGGGGGGGTGTTAAGTCATAATTCATTCTGTTACTCTCACATTCTACACTCATATTCTCTTTACACATCTGCACACACATATATTCTCTACACATATATTCTTCTTCTTCTTCTGGCACTCGCAGAGTACAGACGCTTCTCTTTTTGCTCCCTTATCTTTTTTCCCAAGGCTCTTTGTCCTGTCTGCCCACAGAGCGCTTCTCTGCATTTCTTCTGAAAACCCTATTTTTTAACCATGGATTTGATTAATTGGTCATTCAACGCGATTGATAAGATCTTTACAACAATGAGAACGGAGCAGGGGGCTCCCACATGCCCGCAAGGGACACACCTGGCGGAGTATATGCTGGATTCCTGGAAGGAGTGGAAGATCGTATGCCTCAGCCAGCTGTCCATTGAGGATGTCAAAGACGTGTGGATATTTAGCCTGATGATCACTGGATTTCTTCTGATTGGAGTGGGAGGATATCTGGTTTTCTGGAAATTTGGGAAGACGGGAGCGATCGGAGGGCGACCCGCACCCACGGAAAGCACCGTCCGTGTGGAGACCTCACAGACTGGGATGTTACTCGAGGTGAATCGTAAGCTGGACAATGTTCTAGCGACGATACCGGTATTGGTGCGCAAAATGGATGTCATCTCGGAGAGGGTCACCTGACGGTATGGACAAGATTAAAAACCTAAAATGGCTTCACTGGAGGACTTGAATGATCAGTTTAAAGACTGAAGGCAGAGAGGAAAATTATCACAACCTGACCCAAACAAAGTCTTGTTATCTGAATCTGACGCCATTGCAGCCTTCATGCTGCTAACAACAACCCCCATGAAGGAATGCAGACAGATGCTGTGAAAACCCTCCTTACATATACATATCCTTATATATGTATATATATATTAGGGCCGGGACTTTAACGCGTTAATTACGATTAATTAATTAGAAAAAAATAACGCGTTAAAAAAAATTAACGCATTTAATCGCAGCTTGCATTTCAAGCACGGCGGAACCTTTGTCATTGCACGTTTTCCTCGTAGACCGAATATCACTGACGCACACAACAATGCACAGTGGCTAATGGCTACTAAAACGAAATAAAAACAGAAAGAACTTGCCTCGCTTGGACTGATGCAGGATTTAGGAAACACAACCGCCTCTTTTCTTAACTTGGAAAATAAAAACTTCCAGACAACAACGGAGTCCGTGTCGTGGACATTTTTCAGAGATCATCTCTGCTGCGGCTGCCCGGTGGCACCGGAAACTTTACAGAAGTTGCGGTAAGCTATATTTTTAACATTTACGTAACATCTGTGCAGCGCTGAAAGCACCAGACAGAATAATTCTGTGCCCTAACAGTAGTTTATGAAAGTAGTCAGACAAACGAGAGGCACCTGGCTGCCGCTGGGAGAACGCTCCGTGTTCTCACTACTCTGTAAACAATCACAGGCAACGTGTCTTAAAGTTGAAAACAGAAGTTTAAGTTAAAACAGAAACACTCTCAAACTTTTCTGATGATTTTCTAAACAATTCTGTCGGGGAGTTATATGTTTCTGAGACGAGTCGCTGTCTAAACGTCACATGCATTACTATCTGGGGCAGCGAGGAACGAGGAAGTTGTGATCAGGCTGGAGATCACACCAGATTCGCTGATGCAGGCGTGAATCTGCGGGTCGGCAGCATCCCCTTATTAACGTGACAGCAGAACTTCCCATGTAAGGAAGGTCCGCTCACCTGTTCGTCAGATCATTATTTCCTCGCCATGATCTTTTATCATCCCATCAACCTCCAGTCATCCAACTGGAACCAGTTAGTGTTCCTGATCATTCTCAGAATAAGCCATGCCAGCTCTGGTGTTAAAAGTTAGTACATTTAAGTACTAGATCATATTTGTGCCTGCTCTACTGTCATTTTGAAGGATTATTATTTATGTGTTTTTACTACATTATGAGAAGTAATGATAATAAAAACTCCCAATTAAACAAACAAGTGAAACTGGAAAAATTAGAATCTGGTGCAAAGTCAAATTTATTTCAGTCATTCAACTAGACAGAGAGACTGTTTAAAGGCTCAGGAGCCATTTGCAGGTGTTTTCTATTTGTAATTATAAATTTTAGTTGATTTGGGTTTTGTTTCATATCACACAGTGACATTTGAATAATTAAAATGCATTTTTTTATTAAAAGCTTTAGTTTACAGTAATAACCATGTCTAATGTTTGATTCTCTGTCTCATAATTTGAATTAAAAGTTTTACTTTGAGAGCACATTTTCCTGAACGATTAAAATGCGATTAATCGAGATTAATTAATTACAAAGCCTGTAATTAATTAGATTAATTTTTTTTAATCAAGTCCCAGCCCTAATATATATATATATATATATATATATATATATATATATATATATATATATATATATATAAATTACCATGTTCTCTCTTGCCAGTGGTGCTACTCGATAGTTCACAGCCTACAATTAAATGCAACATTTGTGTATTTAAGTTATAACAGAAAATAGATATAGGAAACGTATCGTGATTCTTTTCCAAAGCAAAAACATAAATGTACTTACGTCATCTGTCAACCATGGCATAACCAAGGAGGATTCTTCCAACAGCTGTTGGGGGCACACACTGGCAATGTCTTTTATAGACACTGGAAAACGCCATGTAGCATGAGCAATCGCTTGTTGCTCATCCCGCTGTCCTGTCAATAACCTTCTCAACTTGTCCTGAAGCATTGGTTTAGGAAAAAAAACTTGGTGAGAGCATAAACCAAATGGGTAGAAAAATCATTTATATTTTTTAAATTTACCTTGTTGTTGTTGTCATCCACAAAATATCTCTGGGCAACAAAAGAGGATGTCACATTTTTATCCTTTTTGATGCAGGCAGAGCTCTCCATATTGGATGGGTAAGTTTCCATGCCTGAAAAAGATATAAGTTGTAGAACTTAATCATTCTTTCATTAATAGTACTGTGTTGACAACTCAGTAGTGTGTTCTATTACTTTGTTGTAACCAAGGTTATAAAAACCAACAACTGACAAATTACACAACTGTTATTATTCCTTCATCATTTCAAATAATCCTTATAAATATAATAATAATAATAATAATAATGATAATAATAATAATGCATTGAACTTATATGGCGCTTTTCTAGACACCCAAAGACTCTTTCACACACTCTCACATTCACACACTGCTAGTGATGGTAAGCTACTTGTAGCCACAGCCGCCCTGGGGAGGTCTGACAGGCGAGGCTGCCATTTGGCGCCGTCGGCCCCTCTGACCACCACTAACACAGGTAAGTTGGGTGAAGTGTCTTGCCCAAGGACACAACAGCAGGATACCCCTGGCGGGAGCTGGAGTCGAACCCTTGACCTTCCGATCATGAGGCAACCCGCTCTACCGCCTGAGCTACTGCTGCCCCCAATATCATTTACTTTCACATGTTGATCAAATTACCTGTAGGCTGCAGTCCCAACATGCCACTCAATCCCAAAGACAGTGGGGCATTACACACGGTCTCCATTTCTGATTTGAACTGGGTGTTTATGTTATTGTTGTGCAATTCTGTCAAGACCCTGACAGTCTGCTTGAAATGTGTTTCAGTCATTTGGCACAATGAATCCCTCCCAGAGGCAAGGTCACGATTAAACTGTTCTGCTACAGCAGAGTTGATTTTTTTTCTGAGGGCAGGGCAAATGTTGAGGCTTCTCAGCTTTTCTTCTTGACGTTTATGATTTTTTTGATGAAACCCGTCATACAAAGAAAACCTTTCAGACGTTCCTGTGACTGGATGTTTAGCTGACATTCTTTCCACATTTGCCTCTGGTTGTTGTGGCAAAGGACATCTCAGTTGTTTTACCCAATCCACTTCAACTTGTAGTTCTTTGGTCTTTGCTTTATTTATGTTGTCCTGGGTAGGTGAACAGAGTCTCCCATCATGCGGCTTGAAATATAATTGATTTGTGCGGTTGTTAGTGTGACGTGCGACCTGTCCAGCTACATCAGATGTGTCTTATGTCGGGAATCTTTTGAAACTGAGCAGTCCGTCACAGTGGTCTCTTGCAGACTCCATCCAGAAGAGGAAGTTCACATAATAGACAACTCCATGCATACATGAGAAATGGAGAACACCACCTGCAGATTAAACCAAAAACATGTCAATTCTATTAACGTCTGTGATGGGAACATTTAATGTATTGTGTTTTTATGGAAAAACTTCCATAACAACGCCAGCAACTGAATACTGTTACAAAAGTTAACTCACCACCAGCTTTGTGTAGTTTTATGAAAAGCTTTGGGTAAACATCTTTGAAATTCAACAGCTCCTGAAGTCTGTTTGTCAAATCTGCTATGGACCCTTCAGAGGAGACACCCAGAGCAAGACAAGCATCCTGGAGATCCTTTTTAGGACACTGGAAATAGAGAATTTACATATTTAAATATGGACAAAAGATTATCTGTAGATAGTGAAAGGGCATAAAGCAACAATTATATCAATTAACCTTTTTGGAGTCCAAGATTTGCAGTATGATGTCCTCATTTATTTCCTTTATGGGTTGAGTTCTATGTTCTGTAGTCTTTGTTGACGCTTTTTTGCACTCTGTTTTAGGAAGGATGTTTCCCACTCTGGTGTGTTCCCCCATCCAGGGTGGGAAAGTTGAGTGGTGAGTTGATGTACCGTATGGGTTGCCCAAAGTTGTTCCTTCAACAAAACATTGTAGGCCATCAAATAGAGAAACATAACTTAAAACTTTAAATGGTCTTTCTTGTACCTGAATTATGTTCCTTATTTAATTTGTATTTGTATCCATAACATTATAGACTTCAAATTCATACATACCCGATTAGAGGCCCTCTGCTATTAACGACTTGTCCAGATCATTCCTTAACAATGTCAACCTCTAGGTGTTTGTCCGAAACGCAGTCAGGATCAGGTCTTTTAAAGGTCCCCACTAGAAACAACAGATATTAAAGTATTCAGAACTTTTTCACAAAAATTAATCCTTCAAATATGCACAATTTAAAACTTGTAACAAACATATTTTGGAAAAACATTGCAGAGCTACTTAATGGCACGTGTTGTTTAGGTTGTACCGTCGTGGCCAAAAGTTTTTATGACACAAATCCTGGTTTTTGCAGTTTGCTGCTAAACAGCTTTTACATCGTTGTTACTGATGTTACTGTGATATAAAAAGAACAATAAAAGAAGAAGTTAAACAATGTATGTCTTACATGGGATATCAAATGCCAATTTCCAGTTGGCATCTGCTATTAACACAGGTGGGTAGTAACCACACTGGTAGCATGAAAACTGAAAGCCAAAGTCTGTAAGTGACAGGAAGTGATGAAAAGCTCTTCTTATAGTTTGATGGTGGTAGCGAATGTCGTTGAAAAAGTTCAAGGTGTCCAGCATGCGTCCACTTGTTGTCTTGTTCTGTCAAAAAACACACTAACAATGTCATAGAAATACATTTCAGCTCAGTTACTTCTGCAAAGAGTCTAAAACTTAAAAGTGTCACAGACATGTTGAGATTTGATTTTTGTTTGAAAATTGTCTCTTTTGGAAGTTGCCCAAACGCTAATCCTGACAGCAGAAGCTCACACAACGGCAGAGTAAGGAGCACAGAGTTGTTGAAATTGTGGAATCCAGAAGAATACTCTTGGAATCGCACAATGTTACTGCATCCTGGGAATTCTTTCACAGCAACTGAGACACCTACCGATCTAAAACATTTTCATCAGTTCATGTTGTATAGTAATTGAACAAAGAACCTGCATGAACAAAAAACATGTTGTAATCGACAATATAACAAAACACAACATGGTAAAGCAATGTTTTCATTCATTTAATACTAAAGTAAGGAAAAGAATTGCACATTTACCTTTTTTTACGTAGTTAATGCCATACACAGTGGCTTGTGTTGTCAACACTTTTGGAAGCCTCAATTCTGGAGGAGTCGGCCCTGGACATTAGGGACAGTTTGTTTCCAAAGGAACAAGGGCTGTGGATGGAGTCTCTTCCTGAGTTCGAAGGTTTAATGACAATTCTTTTAAGGGTGGGATGCGCTTCTGGGTATGAATATAGTCTGTCATGGCACATATTTTTTGGGTAGTGACACTGCATGGTGTACATGATATGTCGTCATCCATCATGTGACTTTCCAAATCCTGAATGTCCTCTGCCTGCACATCGGAGGTGGGCATTAAAGTGTCTGGTGACTCTTGGAAAATCCACCACATTGCCATCATTCGATAAATACATCGATGTGATCTTTGGCTTCCCTTACACTGACAATTCCACTTTCCTACAACAGCATCAAAGGTGACCCTTGTCCGTCTAAACTGACACCAGTTGTCTGTTTCATATGTGAAAACTGAAGAAAAAAAAACATTGTTGTGAACGTCCTTTCTCTCCAAAATTCACGGGGAAAACACTGTCCACTTTGCAGTTTTTTGCATCTGTATCCAGTTTTTCACACTTATCACCCCACTCAGTGGACATCGAGCCTTTTTCAAGCATGACTTTGAGTGAAGCAGGTGTGAGTTCTGCTGGTTTAACATATTGCTTAGCGTGCTTAGTTCGTTCAAGATGAACGCACTCTTTTCCTGGATTTCCTGAAGACCATGATGTTTGCATAAATTTGCGACACTTTTCAACTTCGCAGTCTAATTTTGGCGAGTTGGTTGACTTCACAACAAGTATAGGAAAATGTGGACTGTGCTCATGCTTTGGGGTGACATACAACCCGTTTCTTATGTCCACACATATCATAGGCATCGTTTCTATTGAATGAACATCCCTAATAAGCCGTTGCAGGTTTTTGTGGGAACTAAGGAGAGCTGTGCAATGTGGACAACAGAAATTCTCCGTTTTTGAGTCCGAACTGTCTTTTTCCTCGCCTGTGATGTCTTTTAGTTTTCTTTTTATGGCGTTCACCTTGGCTGTAAAAATAAACAAAAATTATTAAACACATAACTCATTAGCACATTCAAAAATCACTTAATCAACCAACAATGTAAGGCAAAGCTGTAAAAAAGAATGAATCCTCAAATGGTGAAATACTTACCATGACTTTTATGTGATGATGTATCTGCAGGAGATAAAATAAAAAAAATCTGAGAAATAATACCTTAAAGAGTTGTGTTTAATTAGGTCATTAAAAAGTAAGTGCACAGGACACAAACACATGATAATCTGGCATTTGACAGACAATGTTGCTTATTGTGGCTTTTCAGCTGTAGGCAGCTTGATTGTGTTCATTTAGACATACATGTTACTGCAGAGGAAGCACCTACCATGTTTGTCTTGTAAGTGCTTCATGAGAAATGTTGATCGTGCGTACACCAATTTGTAGAAAGGACAATGATAGTGACTTCTTAACGTTTGTGTGCCTTCCTTACAGTAACAGGATACCACAAATTTCTCTGAAAAAAGATTGGTGAGTAAGTTCAATGAAGAAATGGATTACGACAAAATATTAGACATCATGTAATGCAGCACAGTGAAACAATACCTTGTTTATCGCATACAAAGTAAATTGCTTCTTTTAGGTGTTTTCTTTGGAGATGAAAAGTGTTTCCTTCTTTTCACAGAAGATACACTGTGAGGCAGCGCATGCCAACAATGAAGCAACATCAGAAAAGACAAAACGTGAATCTGTAATATGATAAACAAACAAAAAAATTCAGAAAAATTTGGTCAAACATCACATTTTGGAATATCAAAAACCTTATTACATGTGTATTATGCACTGTTAAAGATCTGACATTCATTTCCATTAAATCATTTACCCTGTAGGCCCAAGGGCGGCCCAGTGTAGGCCTACAGCAGAGACATTTGTTCAATAATATGGCAAATTGAAAAATATAATAAAGCCATGCTATACTGACAGGTTAACTGCAAAGCAAGGGCTGCAACACCTTGTAAAGATATTTGATCGGTTGTACATGCAAGTAAAGCAACTAGCAAATGAAATCTGGCACGTTAATGCAGAAACACTGAAATTACTATAACAGCGTAAATCTTGTTGTTTCATACATATAGGCTACTTATTTAATTAGGGGGATATCAATTTAAGCAAATCTCTAAACTACAAGGGTCAGAGCTTAAAGGGTTAAAGCAGCGCACACAGAGACCACATCTCACCTTCCATTGTTCAAATGACGACAGCAAGTGGCGAAAACCAGTTGACTCTGTGGGGGGAAGGGTTGGGAAATTAACGCTGTTAGATCCTCTTATTTTCTCGACTATTTTCTTTATTTTCTTTTTTAAATCCAATGCATCTCGGTTATCATGAGGTGTATTTAACATGTAATAGCATGTAGTTGGTTTTAGAGTCGAACATCCAACTCGGTAACATTTTCACAACTCAATTAATGATTAATATTTTAACAGAAAATTGAAAAAGTGTACCTATTATTTTTTGCAAATCACTGCTGTAATAGTTTTGATAACACATTCAACCCAAAAAGAAATTAAAAAATAAACTATAAGAAACGACTGTCGGTAAGCGTGGGTCGACAATGGCGCCAGAGTCGCACAAAGACAGGTCGCAAAGAGCAGAAATGAAGTTCCCGCTGGTGTTCCGAACACCGTTAACTCCAAAAGCTATCAAAACAAAACCTACCTCTATACGTAGCTTCTGTGAAATTAACAAATAAAGCAATAACTTACTACGCAGATTAACAAGGTAATTTAACTCAAATAACTAGGAGAAATCTTTACAAATACTGCCGTTAAGGAGAGACGTGAAGAACAATCTGCTAACAGTGTAATGCTTAAGTTATAAGCGATGATTTACTTTTAACGACAAAAACATGTCATCTAGGTGAAGACAAAAAAGAAATTACCTACCAATTTCTCAGGATCCAAATGGTAACTGGCTGAACTAAGTTGAATCACCACGCGAAAAAGAGCGAACTGTGTGGACGTAACACGTGATTACATGACGTGAAGTTGGCTTCATAATCATGTCTCAGTTCCGTCAAGCAACAAAACCCCTCCTCCACTTCATTAAAACATTGTTATGACATGTAGTACCAGATTCAAAAGAGTAGGCCTACAGAAAGGTCAAATTTAAACGGTACAAGCAAGGGATGTTTTGTGAATTTAAAGTCCTCAACCAACTTACAGTTTTACAGCATTAGCCCAATTCATACATGTCAACGATTAAAAAAAAATAAGGCCAGAGATCTTTATTAAAGACAGGAAATAGCCAATAAGTCTTAAATTAAGTGTCTGTGGATGAAAAACTTAAAGAATTTATTACATGAAATGCATCTGAGTGAAAAATGATGTTTTGTAATTAAACTTAGTTCTTATTAGAAAACCAGCATCAGAACGCTATCTATCGTGTTCTGCCTCACCGCACTTAGGACCCCCTTTCAGATCCGGACCTCGGAGGATGTTATATCCAGATGACACCTTGGCTGGCAGAGACGACAAAGGTGTGCTGACGGTCCAGTCCAGAGTTGACCTCGGTACACGTTGATGAAGCGTTTGGCAGATGCGCTTTCTCAAGTTTAAATTAACTCAGAAATCAAAGACTCTGGGACGAGTCTGCGTTAGCTGGTTGCATTTCAGCTATTCTGTCTGGCTTGACAGAAA
>SSNQ01000441.1:118008-157527 GCA_006942095.1 Nothobranchius kuhntae | reverse complement strand
TTCTACAATAATGGTGACACATGACAGACTTCTCTGAGCTCCGCAGCCATTACACTTTTCACCTCACGCATCCCCTAGCGGCAGCTCGCGCACCCCCAGGGGTGCGCGCACCACACTTTGGGAATCCCTGCCGTAGAGACTCTCCTGCATCCTCACTAAGTTCTGTAGGTCACTTGCTCACTATCATAATGATCCTTCACCCACTAGTGAAACACGTCAGCCCAATCCTGGTGTTACTCACACAAACCAAATCAGCTACCAGCTACAAGATGCTTCCATGATCCTGATGACATGGAGTTGTAATCTAGGCATGAAGCCAGGAAATGATCGATACTTGCTCTGATTCTTAGCCAAGCCACACCATTGAGCTTGGACCTCACATAATGGACATGTAGATACTGTGATCTTGGAACATGGCAGTAACAACCCACCATGACAACATCACAACATAAATACTTTAAAAATGACCGTAATTATCATCAACACTGCTAAAGCTCAATGCAAAACAAAGAGCACACTGTGCCCACATCCTGGCTTATTATTTTTTGACATGAATGGGCTCAAGCTAAAGGCTGGTGAGGTAAACAATAAAGCGAAAATCGTGAGGGCAACAGAAAGCTAAACTAACAAGCTAGACATGAAAGCACACACAAAAACCAATAAATTCAACAAACCCTAGCACAAAATTGTGAAGTACAAAATCACAAAACGAGCCACAAGAACACAATGAGTAACAAAATCAATGCAGGATGACTATGCCAACACAAACAACACAAACTTAAGAACTGCTGTGGATTCTTGGATGTGAATAATAATAATAAAAATAATACATTTTATTTGAGGGCACCTTTCTCAAACCCAAGGTCACCTTACAAAGATAAAAACAAAAAACAACAGAGGTGAGATAGGGCAATAAGAAAAAACAAGATACATAAAAATTTGAAACAATTCTAAAGTCTAGGTCTAAAGGGAATAAACTTGTTTGAATAAGTGGGTTTTGAGGTGTGCCTTGAATAATGGAAAAGAGTCCGTATTTCTAATGGCAGAGGGAAGTGAGTTCCAGAGCCGGGGAGCAGAGCAACTGGAAGCTCTGCTCCCCATGGTGGTAAGACAAGCTCGAGGTTGAACCAGATGAAGTGCAGATGAGGATCTAAGAGATCGGTAAGTGGTAGCAATAGTTAGTAAGTTACATATGGGCCATTCCCATCTGTACCGGGACGGCCAGGGCCGGGTAGCGTAGGTTGTTTACATATCTGGGTGGCCTGGTATTTTTCCGGGCCAACCGAGGCTCATTCTCAGCCCTCTTCTCGAGGGGGTCTGCTTCAGGCCGACCAGGGCCAACACACCCACTGCTGACATCAAATTCACATCTTCCATTAGAGCAAGCCTCTGATTGGTGGGTAGAATCAGCCCACATGGGCTTATGGCAAGGATGTGTGGAATCAACCGGGCCAGGCTGGGGCCGACTGGGGCTACCCGGCCCGGGCCGACCCGGTACAGATGGGAATGGCCCAATAGATACAGTGGAGCCATGCTATGTACAGATTTAAATGTAAGTAGTAGGATCTTGTATATGATCCTGGTTTCTATTGGCAACCAGTGTAGGTTTTTAAGGACAGGAGTGATGGGATTTCTTGAGGGGGTCCCAGTAATGATGCTGCTGCAGAGTTCTGGAGAAGTTGGAGTTTATGAAGGGATTTAGTTGGGAGACCAAACAGAAGGGAGTTACAGTAGTCGACGCGAGAGGTGATGAGACTAAGAACGAGGATTGCAGCAGCATGAGGCATGAGAAAAGAACGGAGTCTGTTGATATTGCGAAGATGGTAATATGCGACTCGAGTAACACGGTTAATGTGAGATTGGAATGAAAGTGTACATCTAGTATGACACCATGAATATCCATGATGCTGCCTTTATCTGGCTGGTTTCTGCTGGTCACCTGGTTTTGATCAGTTTATCATCACACCTGTCCCCGTCTGTCATTCATCCATGCTCTGTTTGACCAGTTCTTTTTGTCAGTTTTCCCATTCCAGCTCGTCCTGCGGGCTTATAAGCCCAGTTTGACTCTTTACCAACTATCTGACCTTTATCTATTTTGCAGACAGTTTAAAACTTTCCATTGTTCACCCAGTGCTACAGTTTTAATCCCTCGTCTTTCTTACAACATTCCAAGCTGTCTTTTCTATCTCAGTTGGTTTCCGTTGTGGACAATATCATTTTTAGAGTCTCAATAATTTTTGGTGTGATTTTTAGTGTTTTACAGTAAATAGGCAGAACCCGAACTTGTTACAGCCAGAAGAGACAGTTTGAGCTTAGCGCTGCCTTTGATATCATGGGTGATTTCCACCCATGACGGAGACATGTGGAAATCAAGGACTCAGTCCTAATCCAACCTTTCTCTCTGATATTACACTCGAGTGTTCCACAGTTCCTGTAAAATTCACAATATTGAACTATTTAATTATTGAAGAAGAAGAAGAAGAAGAAGAGGAAGAGGAAGAAGAGGAAGAGGAAGAAGAGGAAGAGGAAGAAGAGGAAGAGGAAGAAGAGGAAGAGGAAGAAGAGGAAGAGGAAGAAGAGGAAGAGGAAGAAGAGGAAGAAGAGGAAGAGGAAGAGGAAGAAGAAGAGGAAGAAGAAGAAGAGGAAGAAGAAGAAGAGGAAGAAGAAGAAGAGGAAGAAGAAGAAGAGGAAGAAGAAGAGGAAGAAGAAGAAGAAGAAGAAGAAGAAGAAGAAGAGGAGGAAGACAAAAACAGACAATTGTGATTAAAAATGTAAAGAAAGAGAGAGAGTGAACAGGAAAGAGGGAAATCAGTGGATCCTGAGGAAGGTGGAATAGGTGGGGAGAGCAGAATAAAGAGAGAGTGGTGAAGAAGGTCATACAAAAGCCGCTTTGAACAAGTGAGTCTTCAGCTGCTTTTTGAAGGAGACCACTGAGTCCACTGATCTCAGGCTCAGGGGGAGAGAGTTCCAGAGTCTGGGGGCCACAGCAGCAAATGATCTGTCACCTTTGGTCTTTAGCCTGGTGCTGCACAACCAGTAGGCTTTGATCACTGGACCTCAGGGACCTGCTGGGGGTGTAGGGACTAAGAAGATCACAAATGTAAGATGGTGCTTGTCCATGTAAGGCCCTATAGACTAGAACCAGGATCTTGAAATGAACCCTGAAGTTGACTGGCAGCCAGTGAAGCTGGAGGAGAAGTGGGGTGATGTGGGTGTGTTTGGAGGACTTGGTCAGAAGCAGAGCACAGGCGTTCTGAACTACCTGTAGACGGTTCAGGGAGGTCCTGCTCAGACACGTGAAAGGAAAGTTACAGTAGTCTAAGCGTGAGGAGATGAAGGTGTGGAGAACTGTCTCAAGTTCAGAGCAGGACAGAATGGGACTCAGCTTAGCAATGTTCCTGAGATGGAAGAAGGAAGAGCCAACAAGAGAGTCTGACATGAGAATCCAGGGTGAGAGCTGGGTCAAAGATCACGCCAAGGTTCCTGATGGAAGGTTTGGTGTGGGAAGCAAGCTGACCAAGAGAGTCTCTGACTTTGGGAACCAGCTTGTCTGGGGCACAGATGAGGATCTCAGTCTTATCTTCATTCAGCTGAAGAAAGCTCCCACCATCCAGGTTTTTATAGAGTCTAAGCAGGTGTGTAACAGCTGCAGCTTAGACATCTGAATTCATTGTAGACACAACTGGTGTAACAATCATGTGCAAACTGATTTTACTTTGATTTCAAAGTTATATTGCTAATTTATGATGCTTTCAATTGTCAAATTTCTGATTACGTTACATTTAATAACATTTTTTATTATTATTATTGTTTTTACCTTTAAATTTATTTATAAAGGGGGCATGGCTTAAATTTTTCTCGCAACAACCTTCTGGGGCACATTGTTTTTTTTCTGTCATCCTTTTAAAAATAATTTCCTTTAACAAAAATCTTATTGATCAGGTTCACTAAGAAACCGTTTTTTTATTTATTATTGTTGAAATTATAAGTCACTGAGTCTCCAAAACCTATCTTCTGCATCAGCTCCTGATAGAAAATAGACAGTGAAACTCTAGGATTTGAAAAGTCTGACAGATCTACACCACACTGGCACTTAACATTCATGGACTCACCCATCTTGACTCACAACGGGGAAGGCTGTTGTTGGTTTAGCATCCAGGAAAGAATGTATGCTGGGCTGAGTCAGGCAGCAACGTCACTGCTCCAGCTAGCTAGTCCAGAACTCTGCTGCCAGATTCCTGACCGGTACAAGTGGGGAGACCACATCACTCCAGCGCTGGTTTCTCTGCACTGGCTTCTAATGTTTTATCAGGCGAAGATTTAAGATTTTGACCCATGTTTTCAGGGTTCTGCAGGGCAGCTCTCTATATCTGACTGAACTGCTGCAGCGGCATGTCCCTGCTCGTGCCCTTTGCTCTTCTGAGCAGGAGCTGCTGGAGGTTCCCCTCTATAAACGAAGATCAAGGGGGACAGGGCCTTCCCAGTAATGGTCCCTAAACTGTGGAACGAGCTCCCCGACAGTGAAGTAAGCTCCTTCTCTTCAGGATTTTAAATCACGCCTTAACTTTTATCGGCTAGATTTCCCCCAACACTGACACTGGCTTTAATATTTGTATCATTTGTATTGCACAGTTTTTAATTGCTTTTATTTGTCTGTGTTTGTTTTTACTGATTTTTATTCAATATGTTTTTTATAATTATTGTGGTTTTTATGTCCTGTTCAGCACCTTGTGCCAGCGCGCGCCGGTGAGTGAGACGGAGGTGAGGATCCAAGTGCAGGGGAAGAAACAGGCAGGGAGGCAGACTGGAACATTTAAAACACTGATTTAATGGAGGGCACGCAGGACAATGAAACAATGAACCAACCAGAAAAAATGGACTAACAGGGTTTAAATACAGGAGGAGCTCGGAACTTGGGTGATTGGGAGACGAGAGGCAGGTGGGAGCAATTAACATGGACACAGGACTGAACAGAATGGGGAGACAAGACAGGGTGTGACAGTACCTCCCTCCCCCTCAAAGGGCGGATTCCAGACGCCCACAGGAACATAGAGCAGGGCGGGAGGAGGGGGACCCGGAGGGAGGGCCGAGAGGGACCGAGGGCCCGATGAAGAGGAGGCAGGGACCAGTAGAGTCCGGAGGCCTGCGCCTGGGGCAGAGGAGGCGACTACGGGCTCTTGGGGGCCTGCGTCTGTGGCCGAAGAGACAGCAACGACAGGCTCTTGGGGGCCTGCGTCTGTGGCAGAGGAGGCGACGACGGGCTCTTGGGGGCCTGCGTCTGTGGCAGAGGAGGCGGTGACAGCGGGCTCTTGGGGTCTGCGTCTGTGGCAGAGGAGGCGGTGACGACGGGCTCTTGGGGGCCTGCGTCTGTGGCAGAGGAGGCGGTGACGGGCTCTTGGGGGGCCTGCGTCTGGGGCAGAGGAGGAGGCTTCGATGAGCTCTAGGAGGCCTGTGTCTGGGACAGAGGAGGAGACGAGGATGGACTCTTGGGAGCCCGCGCCTGATGAGGGCAGGACCAGTGGTAACAGGAGGCAGAGATGCCGGAGGAGACGTCCTAGACTTCTGGATTGGAGGCGTCGTCGTCGGCCTCTGGGCTGGAGGCGGCGGCGGCGGCTTCTGGGCTGGAGGCGGCGGCGGCAGCGGCGGCGGCCTCTGGGATGGAGGCGGTGGCGGCGGCCTCTGGGCTGGAGGCGGCGTCGACCACTGGACTGGAGACGGCAGAGACATTGGACTGGAGGGGACGTCGACCTCTGGACACGAGGGAGCATTGACCTCTGGACTGGAGGGAGCGTTGACCTCTGAACTGGAGAGAGAGTCGACCTCTGGACTGGAGAGAGCGTCGACCTCTGGAGTGGAGAGAGCGTCGACCTCTGGAGTGGATAAGGCGTCGACCTCTGGAGTGGATGAGGCGTCGACCTCTAGAGTGGATGAGGCGTCGACCTCTGGAGTGGATGAGGCGTCAACCTCTGGAGTGGATGAGGCGTCGACTTCAGAACACGAGGAGGCGTCGACTTCAGAACACAAGGAGGCGTCGACTTCAGAACACGAGGAGGCGTCGACTTCAGAACACGAGGAGGCGTCGACTTCAGAACACGAGGAGGCGTCGACTACAGGACTGGAGGAGGCGTCGACCATAAGACTGGAGGAGGCGTCGACCACAGGACTGGAGAGAGCGTCGACCTCTGGAGTGGATGAGGCGTCGACCTCTGGAGTGGATGAGGCGTCGACCTCTGGAGTGGATGAAGCGTCGACTTCAGAACACGAGGAGGCGTCGACTTCAGAACACGAGGAGGCGTCGACTTCAGAACATGAGGAGGCGTCGACTTCAGAACACGAGGAGGCGTCGACTTCAGACAGGGGTGTAGCACCAAATTCTGGGCCCTAGGTACAAGTCTTCTAGGTGGGCCCCCATGCTCAATTATTTAATATCTCTCTTACACATTTTTTGTCATGCTATAAGACAAGATAATAAATATGATCTTAGTTTAACCTCTATATTGAGCAAATACAAATGCCAGCATAATAAAAGTGCAATGCCCAGACTTCACATGTAATTATTTTTATTTGCCAACAATGTGTTCAAACAAAAATCCTGGAATTTATTTTCCAGTAAATGCCCACTGATGGGTCTTCATGTTAGCAAAATCACTTATGAGATCTTTAAAGTCCAATCTTTTGGCTAATTGGCTTTCAATAGAAAGAAGAGCTAGGCTGTTCAGTCTATCCTGGGACATTGTTGATCTCAAATAATTTTTCACCAGTTTCAGTTTGCTAAAAGCCCGTTCACCCCCAGCAACAGTCACAGGTAGTGTGCAAAAAATCCTCAGTCCAATACAAACTTCTCCAAAAATGCTCTGTAATTGCATCCTGTAGATGGCATTAAGCAGCTCAAGAGGAGACCAAATGTGTGGGAATGTGGCACCATATATTGTTCTCAGGTGTAGCATCTCATTCTCAAATTGAGCTGTGAGATCCTTGTAATATTTTCTTATCAGTGCCTGGCATGATATCTTCATCTGCTCTTCAGTCATGTCTGCCATGGTTCATGATGTTAAGCTTTGCTAATACTGATATGTATTGATATATTAAATACATATGACATGAAATAAACCAGGTTCTCTCTGTGAATGTAATGTACTCTAAATTTTATAATCCCTGCATTATAAGCCAAATTATAAGATTGTCCGTTTTCAAGATCAAATATAAAGAAATTTAAAATAGACTTAAATTATCTAACCAAGTCAATAACAATCCTCTAACACCAGTGTCATCATGCTATAAGAAAAACAGTGGCAGCTTCACATTCCTGAGATTACCACGAATCCATCGATACCAAGTTTGTCCTGGTCCATGACTGGGAAGGAGCTGAAATATCCACACAGAATGAACCTGTTTTTACTGCGAGGTCCGCGAATTAATTGGCGGCGGCCGCCCGTGATAATAATTCTGATTAATATATACATATTAATTAGTGTTTTCACTGATAACACTAATTAATTTATATTTGATCTTGATGGTGAAACTAAAGGCATTTAACACTGAACACCTAACATGAATGCAGCTTCTGAGAGCTAGCTAATATCAGCTAAAACTGTGTTCTGCTGCTGCTGCTCACCTTCCTTCTTGAAAAATCCAGTCAATACTTGCTTCTGTTCAATTAACTTTTTCTCCTTCTCCTTTTTTTCTTTTCTTTTCTTTTCTGGAAGCCAGATTTCCCTTTCTTGGGAAAAGACATGACTGACTCTCCTGCCTCCAGCTCTGGCTGTCGGCATCTGCGATGTCTCATTAGCTGTACATGCGGCTGTGCAGCCCCTGGCCGCAGGTGTGGACTAAACCACTTTGCACATTTTTAAGGGGTGATAGATGCCTCAGAGATTATTCAGTTATTATTTTTAAGGCGAAATTCTGTTTCTTAACCCCTTTATCCAGGTAAAGGGAAGTTTATTAAGACATTAAGTAAGTTGGGGGGACAAAACAACAACAATAAAACATTTTTATTCAAAGCTGTCTCAGGGCCCCTCCCTGCAGTGGGCCCTGGGTAAACCGTACCCCCCCCCCCCCCCCCCCCCCCCCCCCCAGTCCGACGCCCCTGACTTCAGAACACGAGGAGGTGTCGACTTTAGGACTGGAGGAGGCGTTGACCACAGGACTGGAAGAGGCGTCTACCACAGGACTGGAAGAGGCGTCGACCACAGGACTGGAAGAGGCGTCGACCACATGACTGGAAGAGGCGTCGACCTCCATCGACTTCTGGTTCGGGGGCGTCGATTCCTGGTCCGGAGGCGTCGACTTCTGGTCCATCGACTTCTGAACCGTCGACTTCTGGACCGTCGACTTCTGGTCCGGGGGCGTCGATCCCTGGTCCGGAGACGTCGACTTCTGGTCCGTCGACTTCTGGACCGCCGACTTCTGGACCGTCAACTTCTGGTCCGGGGGCGTCAGCTTCTGGTCCATCGGCTTCTGGACCCTCGACTTCTGGTCCGGGAGCGTCGACTTCTGGACCGTCGGCCTCTGGAACGTCGGCCTCTGGACCACCAGCTTCTGGACCGCCGGCTTCTGGAGTGGAGGAGGAGTTGCTGCAGACTGGACCGCTTGGACAGGCTGGAACGGATGCGGTGCGACTTCCGTTTTACCTCCGAGTAAAAAAATTAAAAGCCTAATGAATTAAAATATTGCGTGTTGGAGCGTCAGAACAGAGGCCTGCATGAGTGCCATGTCTCACCTGTGAGGGGGTGTGGGTGTACACTTTTTATAATGAGGAAGTTAAACAGACACACTTTTCACGCAGTTTTGCTCAAACACATCAGTCCGGTCCCTCTGATGCACTCACTGTTTACGCCCTCTCCCTCCTTCTCCTGCACCGGTGTTTGTCAGTATTCTGATCGGTTTGGTAGCCGTACTCGTCTTTGAAATGAGTTTCCCCAACTGCTCCACAGGGCAGCAGCAAAAGAACATTTAGTGCTCATAACAAGCTGACTCCCAGCGCTTCGCTCACAAAACAGGAAACTTGCAGGCAGCCTCTGTCAGTGTAAACATCTTGTTTGTGCTAATTAACACTTAACACTGGAGCTAATTCAAATTGTGCTCCATCCATGTGTGTGCAAACTCATAAATTGCTTCTTGATGCCACAAATAAGTAATTATTTAGCTTGTTTCGTTGTTTCACTCAATAATAAGACTAAATTCTTACAAAAATATTATTACATACACAGGACTACATGAAACGGCGTGGTTTCATCAACTCCAGGCATCTTATTTCTTGGTTGAAGTAATGGCTCATGAAAATAACTTTTATAGTGTGCCTATCTTTGGTCTGAGAGGTGTAACATATCCTTTTAAACATGTTAAAGTGTGTAGGGGCAGCAGTAGCTCAGATGGTAGAGCGGGTTGCCTCATGATCGGAGGGTCATGGGTTCGATTCCAGCTCCCGCCAGGGGTATCCTGCTGTTGTGTCCTTGGGCAAGACACTTCACCCAACTTGCCTGTGTTAGTGGTGGTCAGAGGGGCCGACGGCACCAAATGGCAGCCTCGCCTCTGTCAGACCTCCCCAGGGCGGCTGTGGCTACAAGTAGTTTACCATCACTAGCAGTGTGTGAATGTGAGAGTGTGTGAAAGCATCTTTGGGTGTCTTGAAAAGTGCTATATAAGTTCAATGCATTATTATTATTATTATTATTAAATGCATGAATAAATATTTAAAGTTCATGTTTGGACACCAACCTTCACTGTTTGGAGACTCATGCTGTGGTGAGGAGACACAGTCAGCCCTAGTAACACCCGGGAGCCTGGATAGATCTGACAGGATGAGCCATATGGGACGCAGTGGATTCCAGTTGGTTGATTGTGGTGATTATTTAGGAAGATTGAAATTAACAAATTGATTTCAGTGCTGAACAGTTAAATGAGTGAGTGAACCAACTACTGAGGATGAACTCTGCTAACTTTAAAAATCAGCTGCTCTAAAAAAGCATGAAGGTCAGAGAGGAACACTAGGATGGACACGGATACAGGAACTGTGGAAGGGCCAATGTTAGCAGCTGTCATACGGTCCATTTGAAATGTTCGACATTCATTTGGTTTGTTATATTATGTGACAGGTTAGAGCACAGACTCGTGTGTGTCATGAAAACACTGAGATACTTCACACACTGATGGCATCTGAAAATAGTACATTTTTTAATAATAATGCATTGAACTTATATAGCGCTTTTCTAGACACCCAAAGATGCTTTCACACACTCTCACATTCACACACTGCTAGTGATGGTAAGCTGCTTGTAGCCACAGCCGCCCTGGGGAGGTCTGACAGAGGCGAGGCTGCCATTTGGCGCCGTCGGCCTCTCTGACCACCACTAACACAGGCAAGTTGGGTGAAGTGTCTTGCCCAAGGACACAGCAGCAGGACACCCCTGGCGGGAGCTGGAATCGAACCCATGACCCTCCGATCATGAGGCAACCCGCTCTACCACCTGAGCTACTGCTGCCCCTTTTTTCGTCAAGATAATGAATAATTTTAATCACATTTGAAACGTACAATCCTGAAAAAAACCTCATCCAATCAATGTGCACGCCCTGTTCTCACTGATTGGGTCAATATCCCTCCATCAAAGTGTGTGTGTGTGTGTGTGTGTGTGTGTGTGTGTGTGTGTGTGTGTGTGTGTGTGTGTGTGTGTGTGTGTGTGTGGCCACCTTTATGCTGACAAAGTCACTTAATAACTTTTATTTTGAGTACATTTTATTTACGATACTTTTTACTTTATTTGAGTAAAATTTTAGGCACGTACTTTTACTTGTACTGTTACTTTGTAAATCATCAAAGTATTGATACTTGTACTTAAGTACGAAATACCATACCATACCACCTTTATTTATATAGCACTTTAAGTTATTACTCTTTCCGCCTCTGGACCAACAACACGTGTCTGCTGACATACTAAAGTTATTAGAGGGTTCAGTAGATAACCACTGGACTGGACTCAATGACCTGTGGCCCTGGCACCAGTAGTCACGATTGTGAACTTCAGGAAAGTGTCAGCTCCACTGCCCCCATAATCTTGATGGACACCCCCATCTCAGCCGTGGACTCCTTCCACTTTATTGGCACCACCATCACCTTCTACCTCAAGTGGGAGATGTCCATCAGCTCCCTCATCAAAAGGCCCAGCAGAGGATGTTCTTCCTGAGCTGAGGAAACTCAGAATGACGACCATGATGATGGTCCAGTCTTACACCACAATCACTGAGTCCATTCTAACTTCTTCCATGTGGTACGCAGGGGCCGCTGCCAGGGAAAAGCACAGAAAACAGTGTGTTGTGCGTTCAGCAGAAACCTTCCATCAGTCCACCTCCAGACCTCTGAGGCATGCAGGTCGAATCACAGCTGACCCTTCTCATCCTGGTTATGGACAGTTTAAACCGCTCCCTTCAGGCAGGAGGTTCAGGTCCATTCAGACCAGAACTTCGTGCCACAAAAACAGCTTCTTCCACTCTGCTGTGGGTTGCATAACCACAGATCTGCAGTAGTCACTTTATTTCTTCTGCTTATTATTCATAATCTTTTTTTGATGCATTCTGTTTTTCACTTGTGTCTTTGCATCATTCCACCGAAGCAAATACCTAGTAACGTGAGACATAAAACACAAATTCTATTGAAAACTAGCCAGCTTTGTTTTTTCTATAGCAGAAGTGTACTACCGTATTAAAAACTGTAAGGTGTGTTCTGTTGGGGCTCTGCTAGGATTGTCAGCACCAACAACGCGAACAGGAAGCTGAACAGAGGGAGGGGCCAGGGACTCAAGTGATCTTGATGTCCTCATTAATAATAACAATGGCCTCACCAGTAATTCCTATTGCCCTATCAGAGTGTTTGTTTCAGACTACACCTCATAAGCCTCCTGCTCCCAACCCAAGTTTCAGAACGGAAGACGCTTCATGGATGAGAAGTGAAACGTCTTCAAGAAAAAGAACGGTTCAGCTGTTCCACCTAAACCTTCTAGACCGTTGAAAAGACCTAAATGCAAGATTTAACTAGTTGTACTATTTCAAACTTTTCTGTGAGAACTTAAACACTTTTGAACTTTTAAATCACAACAACTTAAATACAAATGGTCCCTTTATCTCTGATCTTCTCTTTTTTGATTATGTCTTTCTAAAATTACACTATGCTGCAGCTAGTTTGAAATCTCTTCTCACATTGTCACTCTAACGGTTTGTATTAATGCAGGGAGTAATGAGACATTCACACACTTCAAGGAAAAGTAATGGTCTGGCAAAATGATGAATGACCACAGCAGGTGTTTCTAAAAGTCCATCATGTCAAGGAACTAAAACCTTTGCATCGGTTTGAATGCTAAAAAAACCCCAAGATTTTTTGTTTTTATAACAAACGCATACTGAAAACCAACATCTGTTGTGTTTAATCACTTTATTATACACCGACACTGTCAAAGTGCATGAATAGATGCAGTTCAAAGGAGTCAACATATTTTTATTTTCACATACAAAAGCGTCATAAGCATTCATGTTAGGTTTTCGTTGACATGTTGTGAATGAATGCTCAGGAGGCTTCACTGTGCAACAAGAAATAAAACATACAATTCATCTATATTCAGTGACATTTACTAAGATATGTATTCCAAAATAGGGCCCTGCCCTTTATGTGTGTTCATTCAAATGAGTGTGTTTCAGTTTAATTCTACAAAACAATAAAGTGTTCAGAGAGCAATATAGAGAAGATGCATGTGTGTGTGTAGAGAGAGAGAGAGAGAGAGAGAGGTACAAGTGCAGCTCAGGTGTGAACAGAACCTTTACAATATGTTAGGGAGAATTACCTGCAGAGAAAGCAACACAGAACAGTTCATTACAGCCTGATTACCATATGCTTCTCGGAGACTCTGGGTTGAAACCTGGTTCCGATCCAGCCGTTGATCACGTCCCATTTCATTGCATCTCCTCCCCGCTCCACTGTGCACCACAACGCACCTCAAAAGTAATCAGATCTATTTTCAATTAGAGACAAAATCTTTAAAACTGTTTAAGTTGGGAAGGTTGAACGAAGATAAATATGTGTTTTCCCTGCGCTGGACATGTTATGGTGCAGAGATGGACTCGTGCCAGGTGTAGCAGGTGATGTCAAATTGAGTAACTCCTCTCGTAAAAGAGATTAGAGAGGGAAACGGAAACATCTGTTCTTTGGGAAATCTCAAAGGAAATGAACACATGCTTACAAAACTACTCTATAAAGGTGTGTGTGTGTTTGGTGTGTATCTGTGCTCCTTCCAACAGCATAAAGTAGCAGCACCTATAAGGATAAGAACTTTAGGAATAAAAACTTATATATTAGGAAAGTGAAATACGGTTTGTATTTCTGAAACATGGTTTAGTGTCATGATGAGGTCAGTGTTACGGTTATAGGTGGGATTAGTTAAAGTTCGGCAAAAGCCTCACAGAAAATGTATCTAGGCCATTTTAATGTCCTCTGAAGTCATAAATCGTATCGTGTGTGTGCGTGCGCGCGTGTGTGTGTGTGCATGTGTGTGTGTGCGCGCGCGCGTGTGTGTGTGCGCGCGCGTGTGTGCGTGTGTGCGCGCGCGTGTGTGTGTATGCTGCATCTCATGTATTTGTTAACTGGCAGTGATTCACCACTAAAAGCCTGCAGAGATGAGAAGAGACTAAAAAATTAACAGTGTGCCACATGATGTAAAGTTTTGGCATTATAAATACAAGGATGGGTTTAAAAATATACAAGACTGAATTATTCAGCCGCTATCCTCACACTCACAGATGCTTTTGGACTTGATGCTGCAGAAACCCGCAAGCGTGGAAACTGTTGAAGGGGGGGGGGGGGGGGGGGGGGGGGGGGGGGGGGGGGGGGGTCTTTCTTGGTACCCCTCTATTTTTCAGAATGAATAAAGGGAGCAATTAGTTTTTCTTAAAGGAGATAATTCACCACCCGTGGAGTGTGTCAATAAGGCAATTTATCTGAACCATACTCAGTGCTTAACTCACAGTTTCACCTTTTTAGAATTCAACATGATTGTAATAATATAGAAAAAAATTGTGAATCATGTTTTCTTTCATCTGCTCTAAAAATTAATTACAGCAGCTTCAGGTTAATGGTTTGGTTTTAATTCTCTTCTAAACCGTTTCCATTGCAGGAAAAATTAAGAAACGTTCTTTTGGCTAATTAAAATCTCAAAGCAAGTTTTTTGTTCGTCTGAACTCAAAAATATCTCATACTAAGTCATCAGAGTATGATTCCTTAAATTCAAATTGGCTATCAGTATTCAGCAGGGAGCATGGTAGTCCAAGCTGTGGGTGTTGCTTCTCCACAGAGGGATGTGTGCATACTGCCACCTAGTGGTGGTGCCTTTAACTACAAGGCTGGATGAGTCATCCTTGCAGCCCTGAACCACTCTTTCCTTCATTCAGCCTTACAGCTAAGGGACAAGGGCTGTGTCATAAATTAGTCTCTTTTAACATTCACAATGAGCGGAGGGCCCGTGTCAAGGTCTGTGAAGATGGAGTTTAAGATGTGGAGCAAAGAGCGTGAAAGCAAAGAGGTCATAGATGGAGTAAAGCCGCAACTTGTGGGGCTTTGGAGAAGGAACAAAACATTATGAGCCAACAGAGCTAGAGCCAAAGCTGCAAGAAGCAACCATACGGATATGGCTCAGCAAAGGAGAGAGAGTTTTCAAGTCATCGTTTTGAGTTTTACACTCCTGCAAAACACTGTTGCAGTTTGTTGGTGGAAAGAATTAAATCTTTTCAGCGGCTAACGAAATAACTGGTTTGGTGAGGTTTATAAATAGACAATTGCCCAAGTTCTTTAAAAAACACAAAAAACTGGCAGTGTGTACAGTTTTCAAGGGAAGCACGCTGTAAAGGTTTCAACATCATATTTTTTCTGCTGTAACCTTGATGAGTAACACGTTAGTGAGAGGTCAAAGATGTTGAGTGGATTTATGTTTTGGGGACTTTCTAAAATGCATTTTTATCCCGTAGCAGATTGCTTTCAGAAATGTTCATTTTCATTTGAGCACTCGCTGAAATGCCCGTGCTTTCCAGATTTATATTTAGGGTAGATTTATGTCAAGGAAATGTTCAATTAGTGGATTCAAGCAACATTTGTCCGTCAGGATTTTTGACTGTTTGAAAAGTGTTTCTCTGTAAACATTTTCAATGACTGATGTCCTGAACTCTATTATTATAAATCTTTATACTCCATATTTCACATTACATGATTATTTCTTTATAATTAATACCTTAAAAAATCTGCCTAAAATATGTCTTTAAATTTTTATAAAATATAAAAAAAATGCCATATATCACTATGAAGTTTAGGAGTTTGGAGCATAATTGGACAAGGAAACAAACCCCAAGCTGAAGCCAAAACTCAGCACGCACCACCTAGTGGTGGCTTCCAGTATATATTTAAAGTCCTGCTCTCTCCAGAACGTGACATTTTATTTATTAAAGACCTGGCTCTCTGAGAAACCATTTGTAACTTATTTTTTGATCAGTCATTCTGAGCGTAACATGCAGGCTGTACGTGGAAATCGTTTTCTACCCCATCTCCTGCATTAACTTCTCATAAAAATAGATGGGAAAACGCTCAGTTCAGAAAAGCCTGACAGATCTATGTCGCACTGTCACCTGACATTCATGAACTCACCCATCTTGACTCACGACTGGGATAGCTTTTGTTGATTTAGCATCCAGGAAACAGCAGAGAACATCTTGGCTAGCTCACTGTTAGCATTAGCAACTCCACCACACAGCAGAACTCCTTCAGATTTGTATTATTTGTGTAAATAAAACATCAACCTTGCACAGCGGACAGAATCAGTGGAAGATATGTGTTGCTGCAGGAAAAATTATAGTATATTTAAGTCCATGGAGCCAAATGTACTCTTTTTTTTTAGAGGACATTCTGTTATTTGAGTGAAATGTACGCAGAAGAATTTCCTCAGAAGCCCTTTTTGCAAAACACAAATCAGCATAATATTACCACACCAGTGGGTCTTACAAACAAGCCATGATGACACGGCATTGCACAAATTTTGCGGCATTCATTCCGCCTGGCTTGGTAGTAATATTGTGGTAATTATCTGTCTTGTAAACAGTGATTGCACCTTGGTGCAACAGAGGAAGGTGTCATGATGACGCAGGGAGTTACTGCCAAGCTCCGACCAGCAGCTCTATTGAAAATGAAAATGGCAAACTGGAGCCAGGAGCTTCTCTCCATTAGAGCTGGAGCTCAGATCACCAGAGTCTGTAGCCGGCAGACACCTTCAGGAGAGGCTTGTTAAAAAAAAACTTTATGATCACGGCTTCTATCGCCATAAAAAGCGAGTTTTGTCACAGATAAACGGAAGTCCGCTGCAACGCAGGGACCGCCCCCATACCCCCGTTGTGCTGCCATCACCTAAACTTTTCTAAAAAGGGCAGGATTGTGCCACATTACTGTCATGATCTTACCACTTATAAAGTTAAAGTCCCACTGGTCATCACACACTGGTGAAATTCATCTCTGCATTTGTCCCATCCCGTTGGGGGGTGGTGAGCTGCAGCTGTGGCTGTGCTCGAGAACTATTTGGTGGTTTAAACCACCAATCCAACCCCTTAAAGCCAAGTGTCAAGCAGGGAGGCATTGAGTCCCATCATTAAGGTCTTTGGTATGATCTGACCAGGATTTGAAACCCGATCTCCCAGTTCCAGGGCGGACACTCTACTACTAGGCCACTGAGAATGCACAAATCTCCTAAGGGTCCCTGATGCCGCCACGGCGTTACGGCAAATTGATGGCATTGTTTTTGTAAAAACAGCTAGAAGTGAGATATCCAAAACTCAGGAAATAAGACTCCTATACTGTCTTCTGCCACTTTCCCCTCTCCGTCTGACGTCTATGTCCTCCAACAGGCGCACCACATCTTTTTTCCCTCAGAGTATCAATTACAAGGCATTGATTCCTACTAGAGACAACTGCAAATGTATTAAATATATCTATATAAAGTTAACCTGTAAACATTTTTTAACAAAACAAAACTCGGATCATGTTGTTCCGGTGTTGACTTGTGGATACATTTAGTTCTCACCTTGCTGCTGCAGATGCTGGTTCCAAAAATTTGAGATGATACAAAATAAATAAATAAATAAATAAATAAGGATTTACATTTTCAATAACAGGAAAACAGCAGATGCCATCTATATTTTTAGAGTGCAAGTCTCAGGATGAGAGCAGTTTTGAGATGGCAGCAGTAGGTGTTGGTTGCATTCATCTGACATGTCGGACATAAAATAAATGTATTAACATTGGGCAATATAGTTATTTTTTACATTCACATGTTATAACATGTTTTTTAAGTCTCTATGAATGAAGTGTTAAAAACAAGAAGTCTGATGTTAGCAGAGATAGACAGGAGCAAGACTTTCCCTGACAGGGGGCATTAAAAATCCACCTGGAGACGAGAGGAAATGGGCAGCGTGGAAAGTGTTACCTTGAACATTGTGCTGAAAGGAAATATCACGGGTGTTTATCCATTCGTTGAAGTCCTCTCTTCCATTGCCAACAGGAAAATTGCCATAAGACCTCTAAATGACTGTAGACTGTAGTCAATTTCTAAGCTCAGAGCCCCATGAAGTCAAGTAATACCACAGTCCAGTCCACCATGAAAAGTGTTAAGGCAGGCACTTAGCTCATCCAGGGGAAAATGGCTCTCCGTTATAATTGTGTCTTTTGTTAATAAATGTTCTGGTATCCTTCATTAAGTGATACAAGAATGAGTACTCATGTTAGACTCCTTCTTTTGCCGACAGCATTCCTTTTTTTCTTTGTGTTGAGTCACAACTTGAAAAGAAATTTTCCATCACCTAATTACCGTACGACAGGCAACTTCTGTCAAGCGAAGCCCAACGACACAGAGGGGTGATGAACAAGGTTTAATTGTTACTGATTACCAATATTTCACCTGCAAATTGTGATCAATAAAGATGAAAGACAGATTTGTGAATGCTAAACGGTAGGTTCACATCTTTATTTCTCTGCAGTCTCCACATTATTGAGGAATACAAATACCTTGGAGTTCACCTGGACAACAGATCGGGCTGGAGAAAGAACAGCGAAGCCGTTTACAAGAAGGGACACAGCAGACTGCACTTCTTGAGGACGCTTAGGTCCTTCAGTGTCTGTAGCAAGATGCTGCAGATCTTCTACTAGTCTGTTGTAAAGTGTGTAATCTCTTCAGCCATCGTCTGTTGGGGTAGCAGCATCAGAATTTCCCTCTGGGATTAATAAAGTATTTTTGAATTGAATTGAATTGAATTGAATTGAATTGAATTAGCCTTCTTCTCAATGTCACACTCAGGTAATAACAGTAGTACAGCAGTTTTGACCTGGCAGCCTGAGGGCATTAAAGCACTTATCTACCGTCTTGTCTCACTGACCACATCATAAACCCAGGCAGTATGTACAAACACGCCCCGTGAAATCCGAGGAAAGGCATCAGGACAGAGCGGTGACATTGACAGACTAGAAGTGAGACCACAGTGCAATGTTTAACAGCACGCCGCCACTTCTGGAAACACCTGCTACACACTGTCATCAACGTAACCTTTTATCCCCTAAATCCCTCGGAGGAGGATTAAATGTGACAGGCAGGGAGACAAGACAGGTTCGGGAGACAGGGGTGACAGACATTTGACTCTTCTTGAAAGTTTTTTTCTCTCTCTCTTTTTCTTCTGAAAAAAAAAAAAAAAGAAAACAGCCCAGAGGGAGAATTCAGGTGAAAGGAAAGAGTTGACAAGCAAGTGAACATGAGAGGTAATTAGAGGAGATGAAAGGATTGTGTTGATGTCAGACACCTCATTAGTTTGTACAGATCAACAACATGTCAGAGACACTCCGGTTGCTTTTCTTTTAATCCATTTTTATTGTTATACTAATTATTGTTCCCCACTGGTTCTGTTTGTCTGAGCGGGCCTTGCGCTGAGACTTGTCTGTGTCGAATTTCATGCCAGGACTACAGGAAGACTTAGGAGATTGTTTGTAGGATTTCATCCACACCATTTTTTATCCATAGAGAAGTTGTTGAAAAGAGAAAACTGTTTACTAAAAATTAGATGTAGCAAACTCAGTAAGCAAACACATGTTTTCAAGAAGGATGAGTTTGTGAACCCCTGGACCATTTAACAAAGTTAAGTACAGTGCTCGGCATAAATGAGTACACCCCCCTTTAAAAAGTACAAATTTAATCAGCAGCTCAATGAGCAAAAGAACAATTTCCAGAATGTTCCCCGAGCTGGGTTTTACTGAACACTTGTTTAACTCCATAAAATAAAATTAAGGTTAATAATATAACTTAGACCACAAAATCTTTTATTTTATTTTTTTTACGAAAATTGGTTGAAGCAAAAATGAATACACCCCACAACAAATACTACAACATCTAGGATTTTGTATGACCACAGTGATTTTCAAGGACAGCACGAAGTCTTTTAGACATGGAATGAACAAGTTTGCGACATTTTGCAACATCTATCTTTTTCCATTCTTCCAGAAGAACCTGTTTTAGAGCTTGGATGCTGAATGGAGGGTGATGCTCAATGTGCTGCCTCAGAATTCCCCACAGGTGATGGATTGGGTTCAGATCAGGAGACATACTTGGTCATTCAGTCACCATTACCCTGTTCTTCTTCAGAGATGCAACAGTAGCTTTAGATGTGTGTTTTGGATCATTGTCATGTTGGAAAAGTGCACGATAACAAAGTGCATGGAGTGGTGGCAGCCTCTTCTCCTTCACTATAGAGCAGTACATTGTTGAGTTCATGATACCATCAATGAAATGCAGCACTCATGGAGCCCCACATAAGGACACCGCCACCACCATGCTTCACTGCAGGCACCATGCATTTCTCTTTGAAATCCTCACCTTTACGACACCATACAGTTTTGAAACCACTAGTTCCAAAACTCCAGAGTCCCAGTAGTTTTCATCTTATTCATTAGGACAGTGGGAGGGTTAAGTAACGCCCTTTTATAGTCACCTGTCTGCTGGACAACTCTTAAATGAATCATTAGACTCACCTGTGGTTGAAAGCTTGTTAATTCTAATTTTGTAGTCTTAAGTGTGGCTTTTCTCCTAAGACTATAATCAGGGTGTACTCACTTTTGCATCATGGGCTTAAATAGATTTGTTTGAAAAATCACTTTTTTGTGTTTGCAAATTAATAAATCTTGTTTGCAATCAATGGCACACATTTGTAAGAGTATTTTGTAGTATGGTATCTCATAGAAAATGTTGATTCTGAAAGGAAACTAAAGGTTTTCTGACAAATGCAGTGTGTGTGTGTGTGTGGGGGGGGGTGTATTAATTTATGCTGAGCACTCAATAATTAAACACATTATCAGATTTTCTTAAAGATGTGGTTTAATGAAAAACAAGTTTTAATTCTTATTTTCAGCCTGTATGAGTTTTTCATGCAGGCTAAACATGAAAACAGTCTCATACACCTATCTCCTGCATTAGCTTCTGATAGAAAATAGACAGTGAAATGCTAGAATTTTAAGATCCTCACATATACTGTGAATTTGCATTCATGGCCTCGCTCATCTTGGCTCGTACCCCCCCAAAGGAAGGCCTTTTTTTTTTTGCAGCGGGAATAGGAAGCGGAGAGTGTCTTAGACCCAATACCAATACTCGCACTTCCACCCTTGCACCCTTCAATTGTGCGTTCTAGTCCAAGGGTGCGAGTATGTAGGGTGTCCTGATCCTCAAATATGGAGTTGTACACGCCCCTTTTGCACCCTTGATCCGCATTGATTCGGGCTTGGACGCAGTGCGGATTGTGGGTATAAACCACATCGCTGCTTGGAAATTGTGAGGAAGCGGAGCAATGGCTCAAGTGCCTTTTCAGAAAATATGTATTTTCAAACAAAAGAAGTAAATTTTTTAAGACGATTAATAATATTTATTCATGCTGTGAATGTTTTAGACAATTGTTTGTTTCAAAGTTGTTGATAAAGACTTTTGTTTAAAGTTACAAAAATGGTGACCGGCATTGCGGCATGAGTCATGGTGCTGATGCAAGGGTCACTGTTTGCTCACTTGTGTACTACACACTCAAAGCCTTACTGCTCACTTCCTCCAAGTGCACTTCACAGACGACCGACCGTAGGGCACAGTGCGAGTATTGAGATTGGACCTTGGTAATAATGACTTTGCAACATGGCTGAACGCGTTCTGTTAGCCAGTCAGAAGCGAGGTGTGTGCATATCATTATTAATAATGAGTAATGCTGCTGTTTTCAGCCCATCTCTGCACCAGCAAACTTCTGCATCTCAGAACAGGAGCATCATAGCTTTTTATAATAACTCATAAGGCATTGATTTACGCTAGACCAGTGTTTCCCAATCCTGGTCCTCAGGGTACACTGTCCTGCATGTTTTCCATGCCTCTGCTTCAGCATACCCAGTTTACATTGGCTCCTCAGGAGGACATCAAGTGTTGCAGATGTCTGTCATTCATTAACACTCTGGATGCAGGCGTTGCAGATTTGCAACGTTAAAACCTACCTACCTGGTTACTCCACATACGTATTTCATGAGCATGTTTTTACTCAGAAGTACCCCTGAAGGACTTAGTTGTTCGTCCTTTTATCAAAACTCATTTTGAGCCTGAGAGGGTTAAAGCCAGGTGTGTGGCAGCAGGGAAACACTGGTGTTTAAAAGGGCAACGTGGACAGTGTGACCTGAGGACTGGGGTTGGGAAACACTGCACTGGAGAACACTGCAAAAGCACTGAATAAACAAGTAAACCATACCTTTAAAATAAGTAAAAGAGTCAAAGAAATTATGCAGATCTGATTCCTCTTTGCAGTAAGTATACAAAATTATGTATAAAATTACAGCCCAGCGGCTCTATTATGCAATGTCAGGAATATTAAGTAAAACAAAAAAAAATTAATACTTTCAATTCAACTTTGTTTTTCATCTTGTTAGTCATTTTCATTCCTACTCATTGTCACCATTTTACACATTTTGAATATCTGATCAGTAGAGCTCATTCATCACATTCTAGCTGAACTCTTGGTCCTAGTGCTCAACCAGTCTATTTAATATAGCGTAATATTGTTTCGGGGCAGTGCAGTGGGAATAGCAGGGGACAAAAATTTACTTTTGAAAAAAGTAGGGGGAACGAGTGCCCACCCACCCCCGACCTCCCACACACACCACGTTGGGCCAATCACAACGCTATGTTTGCAGAGAGATGTTGGGCGGACTTAGCACCAGAGCTGTGACTGAGAAAAACTACAAAGATGGCATTGGCTCAAGCACAGAGCTCATTTGAAAAAAATTTGTTTATCAACTCTGGATAATTTAGAGTTGGGCTTTCCTTTGAGACATGAACAGATGAAGGAACTTTGTTTTGAGAAAGAATGTATTTGCTTCTTCTTTGACAATGCATGGCGGACTGCCCCGTTGACTGATCTCTGTAGCAATGAATATGTTATGTTGGTTGTTGGTCTGATTGGTCCTAGCGCTGTCCTATTGCGTGCAGACAGTTTAAAAGACAATCACTGATTCCACATATGACTGAGCTCATATGGGTTGTGACCAGACTATATATTTACATATATAGGATTTATAGATAAATAAAAAGTCATCAAATTTATTGTGAACTATTTTGTCTGAAATGTATAAAATCGACTCTTTGGTTGATTTTTTCATCTCACTTTAAGTCTGAGCGGTGCTGAGCCAGACAGACTGACAGACCTTGAATAAAAAGTAAGGGAAACCAATTCCCTGCTGGCAGTTTTGTTGGTTTTGAACTGTGTATATAAAGGATGATAAATGTGCTTTTTCACAGTTGAAAGGCAGCTAATGGAGCAGAGAGACTTGTTAGACAAAAGACACTTTAACAAGGACATGAAAGGCACAAAGGACATAAAAGTGTTCCTGGATTAACTAATGCTTCACCCAGATGACAGATCAAACATTTAGACCTTGACATTTGTAACCATGCTTCTTACCTGTATTATATTTATCACCAAAGAGGACATTTTTAATTTTCAGTCCATTTTTTAATGGAAAAGTCCATTGCTGAAATTAAGTTTTTAAGAAAATAATGTTAAATGTACACGTTACAAGTACTGGTTAATTGTTTTTATTATTTGTTGGATTTTTTTTTTTTTTTACCATTTAGAAAGACCATCAAAGATCTGCGTGTCGGATTTGACTCAACAAAGCATTTTTTTCAGAGGGTTTCACATCATGTTCATAGTGAACAAAGTAGAAACGAGTTTTAAGGGGATTCATCAAGATGCATTTTTGAACGTCTTAATCAGGCCTTGAGGGATAATGAGATGTATATGAATTTGTTTGAAGCTGGGTTATTGCACACAGTGCAGACTTAAAATAGGTGTTGTTGTCGTTATGCTTGAAAGCCACAATTTCTATTCTGTTTCACAAATAGGAATTACTACAATTGTTTGCTAGCAAAGGTGTGCTGTTAGAGTCCAAAGAGAATGGAGCACATCACTCCTGTTCTTAGATCCCTACACTCAGGGCCGTTGCTAGCTATTTTGGTGCCCTAAGCACAAAGGCTTCGTGGTGCCCCCCACCCCACCCCCACCGCAGAAAAAACAACACAATAACACAGAATGTGCAAGCGCTTCGCCTTAAATTATCTTTAATTCTCTTGCATGCACAAACTGCTTATTATTTACAAAAAGTAGGACTGATATTTACATAATATAACATACTCAACACACTTCATATTGTTATTATTTAGAACTATGTAACAGATCCACACACCACAAGCACCGGTTGTGGCACACGTGTTTCTCCAATGTACTTTTCAGATGCTTTTTCAGATCCAGGACTCACTCTGCCTTCAGAAGTGCTGGCTGTGGGCTGTGCTCGGTCTGTAGGTGTGCTTTACTTTGTAATTCCTGGTCAGGGCTGGGTGATGTTGTAGAAGGTTCAGACATGATGGCTGACAACTGATCTTGAGCTCTTGAACTGCTGGTGGATGGCTGATCTGAACTTTTGGCTTGAGCCCCTCCTTGAATGTACTTGTTCATTGAGCCTGCATTCAAACACAAAAAGATAATTTGTCATATTCATTCTATAATAAGATTAAAGTTTTAAACCATGGTAAAAAAAATACTGCAATAGATTATTTATAGGTTTGTATTGGCTTATAAATCACTGGCATGTGACATGACTAAATTCAAAACTATTTAACCTTTATTAAGGACTAGAGAGGCACAATGAACACATTTTATACACAACTAGAAAATTCTGAATATGAAGGGAGGAGGTTAGCATAAGGGACTTTTTTCTTCATAATATACCATCAGCAGCTGATGTTCCCCTGGCCTGTAAATGTTTATGAAATATATATCAACATAGAGCAAATACCTAATTAGAAAATAGGTTTATCTAATTTTTCATTTTAAATCTCAGTTACATAGCCTATAGGCCACATGGGCTATTTAATAATGATATAAATAATGTCCATAGTTAACTCATGATTAATCACAAACAGCCGCTTATTTAAAAATAAAATGTCTTACTTTACCTTGACGGTGTTTTTGTCCTTCCTGTTTTTGTGACATTTAAGTATTTGGGTGGACAAATATGATTCATTTGTTTATTTCTGTTACAAAACAGCACAGATGGGCCTATCTGACCTCACAGAGGAAACTTTATTTTACTTGAGAAAGATGTTTTAAGATGAACTTAATACAACAAATTTTCAAACTCTTCAAGGTCTATTTTTTAGATGAATAACCTTTAACACTGTTCAGACTTATTTGTTGATACAAGTCACATGAACAGGCTGAATAAAAGGATATTTCCCTTTGTTGCATTTAACTATTTCTTCTTCTTTAAAGAAGTGCTGATTCAGAAGAGAATAACTGCATTTGGGAAGATGATGACTTGCTATGTTTTTTTCTCCAGCAGTAAAAAAAAGCTTGTCTGAGTTTCTCTCCCTCTCAGCCTCTCTCACTCAGCTACTAATGAACGCCCGGTAGGCGGACGGGAGGCTGCAGGACAGAGTGGCGCATTATACTTTTAACAGACTGGAGAAGCAGAGAACGAAATCTGCCCAAACCACGCAGATAGAGTCAAAATGTTAAATGTACGGAAGCAGAGTGCGAAAAACACCAAATAAAAGTCCTGAAAAGCAGCATGCTTACCAAACTCTGCAAAATTTGACCATAAACAGATTAATTAACAGCAGTAACAAGTCTGAATTTAAGCTAGGTCAAACGACCCTCTGAACTTGACCACACCGCACGTGTTTAGAATTAGGAATAGATAAAAAAAAATTAAGAATTTCCATTTAAATACTTGTCTTACCTGCAATAGAAGCAACAGCATCATCCCGCTGTTTCTTCTTTTGTCTATTTACTGCCCCGGACTCCTGCAGCCTTTTCGGAGCCATGACTGTGCCCGCTGCACTGCATCCTCCGCGCGCGGGTGGGGGGGGGGGTTGACGGTGCAACACGGTCCATCTCCTTTCCGTTTTGTGTTGTTTTCTCTCTGTAAACATGCTGTTAACTTGCTTTGCACATCTTCTAATTGAAATCTGTCTGTATCATATACATATTATTTTTTTCATAAGCTTGCGTTTGGTGCCCCTCCCCCGGCGTGGTGCCCTACGCGCTGTGCGTGGTGTGCGTGTGCGGAGCGCCGGTGCTGCCTACACTGGTTACCAGTAAATTACGGAATAGACATCAAAGTGCTCCTACTAGTTTATAAATCGCTCATTGGCATGGGACCAAAATACATGTCCGATCTTGTTCTTGTTAAGACTCTAGCTGCAGCATTCTGAACAAGCTGCAGTTGCTTCACAGCTTTTTTGGGAGGACCAGTTAGGAGATGTAACGTCCAGCAATGGTCAGTTTTCACCTAAAAACTGACCTACATGCCACCGGTCACTGGCAGACATAAATTCCATTCTCTAAGGTAGATTTCACATTCTACCTTCCAACAAGCAACAAGGTTCTGCAAACCTTGTTGACATTTCAGGAGGAACACGATGTGAGCCTGTGTTCCCAAACAAAGCCTTCTTCTGATAACACCGCAGGATTCCTCATGCCTCTGAATAAAGTGACTATTTTCAGCTCATATGAGTTAATCAAACGTGAAATGGAATGAACAAATGTTATATGAAATGATCAATAATGTTTTGATTAATCTGTGCTTAAATTAATAAGGTTTGATTAATCTGTGCTTAAATTACTGTGGTTGAAATGAAACATTTTGATATTATGATCAGTAATTTTAGATTAAACAAGTGAATCATTATCTACACTCAGACACAAGGTTCATTAGAGATAAATTAAAGTTAAGTCAAATGTCATGACACATAGAAATTTTCTGATCCACAAATCAGAACATCCTGTATCTGAAAGAGATGTGACGTTCTGAGGTTTGCTTGTGAACACCCCTTAACATGACACGTCCCGGTTGGCCAAGAAATCATAATATGAGAATATTAAAACAGAGCTCACTAGAAGGTGAGTTAGTTCTAGAGAAAGCTACGGACAGGCCATCTGTAGCGAACCCTCTTTAACCCAAAGCTTTCGACAAGCTAAAAGCTGCCTACAGCTGACACAGCAAAACTGTTCCTTCAGCTATTCAGAAACAGCTGTTCTAGACGCAAACAATTTCATCTATCTTCTGTGATCTGGGAGACGACTCTGGACCGACCTGGTCGTACTGCGGTCTTTTCTACAACTTCAGTACCTTGGGGTCACCCGACCCTACCGACATCTCTGATCCGAAAGGGAGTCTCCTCAGCGGTACGTAGAACACAGCCAAATTGCGTCTGATGCCATTTTGATCAGAACCAACTTCATAGTTTAATGCAAACCAAATTCTTTTCACCCAGAACTCAGTTCTTCTAGATACAAGGTTCTAATAAACACACCCCATTAAATCACCATACATAACATCACATTCACTTAGAGTCATCCATCACAGTTGTCTTAGTTAACTTGTCTTGTTTTTAATTTGTTTAGAAAATAAATTTCTTGCTTTTTATAAACCTGACTGTCTGAATTGAGATGAAGTGTGTTTGGTCCCTGAAAAAGCAAAGAATCCTAGAATCTTCTGATCAAACATCCAAAGACCAAGCAGGTTGATATCCTACATTTATATAGAGTATCACAGCTTATTGGTCATAAGTAAAGGTAATATATTAAGCTTAAAAGCACAACATTTACCACTCTACAGAGACCATTGCAATAGTCCAACCAAGAAATAAAAGCATGAATACGTCTGGTCTGGACATGAGACCTCTGACTCATAAATTTGATAAAGGTGATAAAATGCTGATTTAGTTAAAGCCTTAATATGTCCAGAGAAGCTCAGGTCGAAGTCAATAATAACACCTACATTTCTAATCTCGGTTTTTGTCTTTTTTCCCCTGGAGTCTAGCTGAACAGTAAGATCCATTCTACTCTTCTTGTTGCCAAAGACAATAACTTCAGTCTTGTTTTTGTTTAGTTGAAGGAAGTTTGACTGCATCCAGTCGTACTTGTTCTAGACTCTGACAGAGTGAGTCCAGTGGCCGACAGTCAAGATGATAGGGCTTTAAATGTATTTTGCTTATTTGAATCTGTCACTCTGCGTTTTTCATGAGGGCTGAACATGAAAATAGTCTCCTACACCTATCTCCTGTATTAGCTTCTGATAGAAAACAGACAGTGAAATGCTAGGATTTGAAAATTCTTACAGATCTACGTTACACAGTCACTATTAGCATTCATGGACCCAACCACCTTCTCTCACAACAGGCAAGGCTGTTGTTTTAGCGTCCAGGAAACAGCAGAGAACGTTTTGGCTAGTAAAAGCTAACTTCTAGCATTAGCAACTCTACAGCAGCAGAACTCCTTCAGGCTTGTGTTATTTGTGGAGATTAAGCATCGACCTTGCAAAACAAAAGAAGTCAGTGGTAGAGCTGCATTGCTGTTAGCCAATTTGAGGCGAGATGTCTAAATATCTGGATATTTAAGAGCAAAATAAAAATACATTTAGGCTTAATGGATTCCTGACCCCAACTTTAAAGCCTATCCTAAAAATCTTTCTAGCATGCCTGGTTTTAGAAACCTTGCATAACAGGTACAATAAATTAAACAGGCATTCACAATGAAACTTTCATGTTTCTTTCCATTCGATTTGTTTTTATAATAACCTTTTCTGGCCCCTGAACAAATCAACATTCTCCATATATTCTGTAATAAAACATACTGGTCGTATGCTACAATCAGGGCTAAGTACCATTATAGAATTTAAGTTTTGCTCTCACTCCAACGACTCTCTCAAGTGTGGTGTGTGTTAGCCTACTTTTTTTTTTTTTTTTGACAGTGTCTTACGTTCTTACGGGCTTAACCACTTGGCTTTGCCAGAGCACGTTATGATTGTTTAATCCCACCAGCAATAAGGATCGCTGTCAAAGTATCACAGAATTAGACAGATGACAGAATAAGCACTGCTGGGACTCAGTTCAGCCCAGAATGTTGACTCGTGATTCCTGAGAAATCCTCTTTGCAGACTTGCTTCCATCTTAAGGGACTCTCCTGAGCAATTTAATCAAATTCTGATACAGCTTTACCTCACAGCAACACAGCATCACCATGAGTCACGCTGCTGCACTGCACTCTTTTCACTAAATTAACACATGCCACTGGTCACTGTAGACATTTCCTTGACTTGGGGATATCTTTCTGCTTTAAATTTGCTCCACAGTGGAGTCATGACAAAGTTATTTTATATGTTGAGTTTTACTGAGCAGGTAACACAAGCCATGGTCTAAATTATTTTAGTTTTTGACATTGTCCAGAAATGATTTATTACCTTCTGCCACAGGCTTCTGATTGGGCCATTTCTGTTTTATGAAGCTAAATTAGCATGAACATTATGAAGATAGCATCCATAAGGTCAGTTTCTCACCTGCTTAACTTGAGTGGCCTGACTACTTTTGCACTTTCTGTGTGTGTGTGTGTGTGTGTGTGTGTGTGTGTGTGTAAGAAGCATGCCTACTTTTATTTTCTGAGGTCATTTCTGACCTAATTTAACGCAAATGATTATAAGCTGCACTGCCTTTTCTTTTTTACTCTGAGAAATCTCAGAATATTACTCCTAAATTATTTTTAACACGTCACAGTTAAACTTGGGAGTAAAATTATTTATTTTATGAAACATTGTTTCATTCATTTTAATCTTATTCCATTAATGCCTGTTAAAATATTTTTACTTCACAATCTGCTTACAACTCGTGAAGCAAAGAAAAACGAGATTGATCATGTGCCTCCACGGCTTCCGTATTTTGCAGCGACACTGTTTATTAGCACTAGCTGCTAGCGCTAAGTGGCAGAATGGCTGAATATTCGCGTGTGAAATCGACTAAGCTGGTCTTGAAAGGTTCAAATAAAGGGCAAGTATTTGTCTCAATTTTGTAAAGTCGATTCTTGTTAGTTCTGGTGTTTCTTTTTTTGGTGGGCGATTACTTTTTTGGAGTTATCACTTAGCATTACCTAAAGTGCTAGTTTAGGCTAAAGCACATTATAGAAATATAAAGTTGGAGCACGTTTTAAATTGTTTAATAATTTTCTTAATATAAACTGATATATTGTAGGTCAGTCGGTTGTCCATAAGGTTGACCAGTAGTTTAACATTGACGTTGCATGTGATAATTTTATTGGAGTTTGTATTATTCCAATCCAATCCAATTTTATTTATAAAGCGCATTCACAAGGCATTACAACCAAACAAGGCGCTGTACACTAAAAATGTTAGTTAAACCGGCGTTATACAAACATGTCGAACACAGATAAAAGATAAAAAGGAAATACAACAAAATTCCCAAAACTAACAGCTAAAAATCAATAAGACACAGGGTGAATAAAAAATTAGAAAAACATTTAAAAAAAGAACCTCAATAGTACGGAAGTTGATAATTGTGAAGTCCATTTTTAAACAGTGCAGATGTAAGTGAGGTTCATAATTATGTGGTATAAGCTAGGTTGAAGTAGTGAGTTTTTTTATTATTATGTCAATAAGCAACAAGTACTCAGATTGGTGTATTTTTTCATTTAGTCATTGACTCCACTTAGTTACTAGGGTTTATTAAAGTGAGCTTGAGTTTACAGACAAACCTTTAAAAACGGTATAATAAAGTAGGCATCCTGCAATACAAGCTTTTATATGTTCATGTTAGTCAGTCTGTATTTACTTTGATTTTATTTGTTTTCCCAACAGGAAGAAGAAGAAAAACAAAGATAAGAAGAGAAAAGGCACAGATGATGAGGCGAAACTTGACATTGTTGGTATGTACAGGTTCTCCATTGCACTTGGTCAGCTAAGGAAATACTACGGTGGCCCTGAAGTGCAAATCACAAAAACAAATCACTAAATGCACAACAAATTGAAAAGCGCAAAAACAAAAAACAAACCGGAAGAGGTAGGTACCAATGCTGCAACAACAGGCATCACTGCTTGGATGATGGATCCGTTGGCCTTTTGAACCGGAAGTTGTTCTGCCGAAAGTGGTTATGTGAAAGAGCAGTCAGCGGGTGTGTCCGAATCCACAGGCAGGATGCTTACGAGTACGGGTCCTCGCCGGTCTAGCAAGGCCGGGTCCTTGCCAGACCGGAACCCAGCGGCTCTGAATTCGGACAGTCTAGCCTTCACCTCTACGGTGGCCCGTAGGTCCCATCACAGCCGCGACGTCAGCTACATGCAAAGGAAACATGCTAAAGCTAGTGAAAGTGGAGCAGGAGTATTAAGGAGCTACAGCAGCTTCACGTCCATCAGCAGCGTTTGTTCACAACCGTTTTCAGGTAAAGTAACTTTGTTTATTCTAGAAGCTTTCAGGACTTACATGTTAACTTTAGATGGTTTAATGTACGTTTTAAGCTACAGAATGAACTTGTTAAACATACACAACACATTACTACAGAGTATTATCGTGTAGGTAATTAATATAAACCAAATGCATTATAAATGTTGAATGCAGTAGGATGTTTTCTAATGTAAATTGGACCTTAGAACTTATTTTGCATCAAATGGGGGTAAAATGCTTTAATAAAACAGGCTTTTTAATAAAATAGCATTGAAGTGATTCCAATTTGCATTTGTTTATTCAACTTAAGCCTAATAATGATTAGATGTGCCTTAAAAATGTAAATTCTTTGTAGTTTTCCCTGCTGCTTTTCTTTAAACTGATCAGAACCAGTGTACTGCAGGTTTTATGTTTTGTTTTACATTTTTCTATAAAAAAAACCTCTTATTTAATCTATTACAGGTCAGCATGCACTGTGCTGCACATCTGCCTCTGTGCTGGTGAAGTTGTGGGTCTGGAGGATGAGCGTGAGGAAGATGTGTGTGGAGGTGGTCAGTGGTGCTCTGTCCTGCAGGAGGTACCAGCAGACAACGACTTCTGTTAACAGGCAAGTCATTCACAGAGACGTAACAGCCGTCATCTGAGCCAGCCCAGCAGTCCCTGTAGATGGACGATGGAGTGGACAGTGAGAGGAAGCGTCCCAAAGCTCCCTCTGCAGACCATCCTGTATGATGTTCCTCTGGCCAGAAACGTCCAGCCACGGGTCTGCTCCAGCCCTCCATCCACGTCTGGATCCTCCTGCAGCAGATTCAGCTGCACTGTTAAAGACTTCCTGCTCACTCAGTTTAAATAAATGATCCAGGAAGAGTCACTCAGGTTAATCCTGCTTTAACCGTACATAATTGGTCCATACTGGTTTTGATCTGTAAATAAGTGCAACCTATTATAAATAATCTTGTCTCCTTACCATCTTTTCTTTTTCTGTTAATGTAACATGTTCAAAAACATCTGTAATAATAAAACTGGTGATAAAATCAATGACCAGAAAGAGTTATCAGTTAGTATTTGTTTTAATAAACGTGTTCAAATATCAAACAGCTAAATAACATTAACATGATGACAGTAGAAGGCCTCTCTCTCCCAGAATGACAACCAGGTAAAGCCTCTCCTGACCCTGGACACCTGCAGTCCTACAGAGAAAATCAGAGACCACAGGTGACAAAAAGGCAATAAACACATTTTTACATTTATCCACACGATAAGATAAAAATTATATTCTTCACACAAACTTTTTACTTCATTATAACGTGTCAGCTGTGTAAATCCCCGAATGTAAAACTACTTTTCACAGAAGAACTTCTGTGGTTGTGTGTGTAAACAGCTTCACTCTTCACCTCTAAGCTTAATAAAAATGCTTCTTTGCTCTGTTGTCCTTAAAACAAATGACAAGTTTAATTCGACACACACACACGGGAAAAACTGGGACCCGCGATACAAACTCGTTCTGGCTGATTTCTGCCTAAAATGTAATTTTAAAAACAAATATACAAACGAAAAATGTCTATGAACTGAACCACTTTAAGCTTTTTAGGTTTCTATGGCTAGTTTTTAACAAACACGTTTAAAACTTCGTAGCTCTCCCCATTTTCTCTGCCTGTTGAAAATCCACAGCCGGAGCGAGGACGCGTTTGAGGACGCGAGAATGAGTATTCTTGGAATTCGGACAGTACTAGTCGTTGCGCTGTGACGTCATCGACCTCAAAATGCACTCTTACAAGGATCCTTCCCGTGGATTCGCAACGTGTGGATCACTGGTAATGTTCATGTTTGTAAAAATGCGTTACGCAGAACAACTTCCGGTTCAAAAGGCTAACGGATCCATCATCCAATCAGTGATGCCTGTTGTTGCTGCATTGGTACCTACCTCTTCCGGTTTGTTTTTTGTTTTTGCTCTTTTCAATTTGTTGCGCATTTTGTGATTTGTTTTCGCACGTAGTGATTTTTTGTTGCGTTTAGTGGTTTGTTTTTGCATTAAGTGATTTGTTGCTGCGTGTTTCAATTTGTTGTTGCGTTAAGTGATTTGTTTTTGTGGTTTGCACTTCAGGGCCACCGTAAAATACATTTTAATTTGGACAATTTCTTTACTGAACTGTGCTACTTTAACAGTGTTGCATTGCATATGGATTTAAAACTCACACAATCTGGATAGTCTCCATTTTCCTGTGAGTTTGCAAATATATTTACAGGTAAATCTGTAAAATATTGACGTGTGTAAAAATGGATGCATGATGATTAATAAAAGTGGGAAAACCCATTTTATAAATCTACTTAAGAAATGAAAACCTAACTATGTATATGTAAATATTTTAACGGAAAACAAACTTATGTAAGATCTCGGGGTTGTTCTTACCTGAAGAGACAGCCAAGGTTTGGCTGAAGGTTAGCTCTCAGCAGTGTTGGGAACATTACTTTAAAAAGTAATTAGTTATAGTTACTTTGTCAAATGTGACTGAGTTATTTACTGAGTTACAATGTTATAAAAGTAACTAATTACCAGGAAAGTTACTATTCTGTTATTTATTTAATAAAAATGTGTAAGAAAAATGATTTAATAGAAATTACTTAATTTAGTATAAAAGGCTATAATACAAAATTATAAATTACTAAGTAGACTTGAACATGATAAATGAACAGGAAACATTAGGTCATCTAAACTATTTAAATGTCACCGTGTGTTAGGAAACAAGAACTCAATCAACTGAACTTCATGATTGCAAATAAAAATCACCTGCAAAGGGTTCCTGAGCCTTTAAATGGTTTCTCAGTTGAGTTGAATTACTGAAATAAATAGATTTTTGCACCATAATTCTAATTTTTCTAGATTCACTTGTATATATAATTGGGCATTTTTATTAGCGTTTCTATTAGCCCAGCAGAGGATGTACTTTCTGCGGCAGTTGAAAAAGGCCAAGCTGCCGGCCCAGATGATGGTGCAGTTTTACACGGCCATCACTGAGTCCATCCTCACCTCCTCCATCGCTGTGTGGTACGCTGGAGCCACGGTGAGGGACAAACATAGACTGCAGCGCATTGTGCGCTCTGCTGAGAAGGTGATTGGCTGCAGCCTTCCATCTCTCCAGGACCTGTACGTCTCCAGAACTCGGGGGTGTGCAGGTCGGATAGCAGCTGACCCTTCTCACCCAGGTCACAGACTTTTTGAGCCGCTTCCCTCAGGCAGGAGGTTACGGTCCATCCGGACCAGAACCTCCCGCGATAAGAACATCTTCTTTCCATCTGCCGTTAGACTTGTGAATAGATTATAAACACACAACCATGCTGGTCTTCTGTACTCGACACAACGTCACGTTATCGGCCATGTTACCATTACCTGCCATTTTTTATAGCTGAAAGTTTTATTCTAGTTTTTTTTTTATTATATTTTATTCTATTTTATTCTATTTTTAATCTTATTATTCATGTTATATGTAGCACATTAGTACCGAAGCAAGTTCCTAGTTTGTGAATTGTTTGTTCACTGACAATGGCAATAAACCTATTCTGATTCTGATTACTCATAATCTTTCTTTCTTCTTCTTTCTTTCGGTCTTTATTTTGGTTTATACCATTAACATAACATTTTTCTTTTCAAACAAAACAACAATATTAACAACTTGAATTTAAACCAAAAAAGGAATAGGCAGAAGCAATCCTTATTTTAGCCTACCCTATTTTCCACCTAAGATACATAACCAATATACATTTCTTTTATTTTCCCCAATATAAATAACCACAATGAAAATTCATTAATGTCTGTACATACTTTTCATACCCTGTAAATATGTGACACTTTACACCTGCTTTAAACTTTAGTAAAGAAGTACATTTCTTCAAATCATCATCTACCTCGTTCCACAATTTCACACCAACAACGGAAACACATCTTGATTTCACATTAGTTCTGGCTTTTACACATTCAAACATAAATACACCTCTGATATTATAATGATCATCTCTTGGTTTGAAATAAACTTTTATGCAATTTGGGATATTATTATTAACTACTTTATGAAGAATCTCTAAGATTTTTACTTTAATAATGTCTCCTAATTTTAGCGTTTTAGTTTCACTAAATAGATTATGGGTTGGTTCGAGGTATCTCAATTTATTAACTATTCTAATCGCCTTTTTTTTGTAATTTAAATACAGTCTCAACACACGTTTTACCTGCATTTCCCCAAACCTCTGCACAGTAAGACAAATAAGGCACAACTAAAGAGCTATAAATCAAAAACAAGGCTTTTTTATTTAGTGCATCACTAGTTTTATAAAGTATAGCAATAGATTTAGACACTTGCCGTTTGATATATTCGATATGTGGTTTCCAACTGAGTTTACTATCAATAATCACACCGAGGAATTTAGTTTCATGTACTTGTTTAATTGGGACTCCATTTAAATACAGCTTAGCACCGTCATTGTCCCTGTTCCCTGAAAATATCATAAATTTGGTTTTATTTTCATTTAGTGATAGCTTGTTGTAATCAAACCATTTTTTAATTGAACCCAATTCGTTTTCAACCTCTTGTAATAATTTACTCATATGTTTTCCCATACAAATGAAATTTGTATCATCTGCAAACATAATAAATTTTAACCGAGACGATACAGAAAAGATGTCGTTCAGGTATAGGTTGAATAATTTCGGACCTAGCACCAAGCCTTGCGGTACACCACATATTACTCTTTCAAGCTGTGAATCTATATCATTAACATTTACATATTGAAATCTACTGCTTAAATAACTTTCAAGCCATTGATTGGTTTTACCACCAAGACCATAGTATTCACATTTCTTGAGCAGGTATGTGTGATCAATTGTATCAAATGCCTTACTCAAGTCACTTAAGACAGCCACTACATGAAGTTTTTGATCCACTGCTGTTGCAATCTGCTCTACTAAATCCATAACTGCTAATGAGGTTGAACGATTCTTCCTAAACCCATACTGATGGTCGTTTAAAAGATCAAACTTGTTGGTAAATGCTTCAAATCTAATTACAAAAAGTTTCTCAAGTATCTTTGAAAACTGTGGCAGTAAAGAGATAGGTCTATAGTTACAAGCTAATAATTTATCACCACTTTTATAAATAGGAATAACTCTGGCTATTTTCATTTGTTCCGGGACTGTGCCACTTGAAAAGGATTTATTACAAATATAAGTAAAAGGTTCAATAATGCAATGGATAACCTCCTTGATGAGAGACATATCTATCCCATGAAAATCTAAGGACTTTTTACTTTTGAAACTATGTACTGCTTGGATCACATCACTGTGGCTTACACTGCTCAAAAACATTGTATTATTATTTTTATTTATTTCATGGTTAATGTCAACTTCTGGCAGCTTTTTAGCTAGATTAGGGCCAACATTCACAAAATATTTATTAAACTCATTTGCAATGTTCTTTCCATTTTTATTGTGAATATCTATACCTATTTCTTTTGTATTTCTTATTAATTTATTTAACACATTCCATGTACCCTTAATATTATTTTTGTGTTTTAGGAAAAGCTGATCATAATATTCCTTTTTTTGCTTCCTTATTATTGTAGTTAATTTGTTTTTATATTCCTTGTACCTTTTTTCTTTTTCCTTTGTTGGATTTTTTATAAAATCCAGATACAGTGATTTCTTTTTCTGGCAAGCCCTTTCCAATCCCCTAACAATCCAGGGTGGGGACCTTTTTTTTAAGTTTTGCTTATGATATTTTAGAGGACAATGTTTATCATAAGCTCCCAAAAATATTTCAAGAAATGCATTATAAGAATTGTTAACATCATCAACATAAACATCAGTCCAATCAGAGCAAAGCAGTTCATATTTCAGAGCTTCAACTGCAACAGGATTTTTTTTTCTAGTTGTGGTATAATTTACATTTTCCAGAGATGTTTCATCACTTCTCATCATTTCCACCACAGTAAACACCGGTAAATGATCAGTAATATCAGTTAAAAAAAAGGCCATTCTTTGTCTTGATGTCAGATTGATTTATGAATATATTGTCAATCAGTGTAATACTATCGGCTGTTATCCTGCTTGGTCTCAATATCAACGGAAAGAAACCTAAACTAAACATTGAATTAATAAATTCAGCTATTTTAGTATTATCATCTGATTTAAACATATCAATATTAAAATCACCACAAATTAAAGTCATTTTGTTCCTACATTGCCCAAATAATGTTTCAATACGTTCATTAAACTGATCTATAGAAGAACCAGGACTACGATACTTACAACTTATAATGATGTTTCTGGATTTTTTTACACTTAATTTCAATTGTCAGACACGCCATCAAATTCTCAACAATGAAGGTCATATTCGTTAGTATCGTACAATCAAAACCAGTCCTAACAAAAAGTGCTACCCCACCCCCTCTTTTGTTTTGTCCGCTCTGAGTAAACATTTCATAGCCATCCAGTTTATTCAATAACTCTTTTCCATCTTTGATCCAGGTTTCTGAAATTGCAACTACTGTAAATTTTTCCTTGAACTCATTTAGGTAATCTGAGATTTTAGATAAATTGTTGTAGAGACTAATAGAATACTAATAGAATAGCTATGGTCCTTAAAAAGGACACTAGAAGGGGCAGAAATCTGATGGAGGACTAAAGGTTACTGTTCTGGGTTGGACCCAAACAAGGCAATGCTAATGCTGGGTGGTAAAGAGACCTGAGCGCCTGTGATGTCTGAGACTGGTAGTCAGTTTTACAGCAGGACTAAGGAAATGATAAGGAAGGTAGAAGCTCATGAATAGGGAGTAATGATCTGACGTCTGAGTGGTGAATAGACCTTCCTTACTTGGAACATCCCACTGTTACACCAAGAAGGGTACGACTGCAGACCCACAGATTCACGCCTGCAGCAGCAACTCTGCGGGTCTCTGGGTCTGCAGCCTGATCACGTCTTCCCCGTTCCTCGCTGGCCATGATGCGCTTGGATGTAAACACCTGCCCTTTTAGCTCCCAGTCAGCTGATGCCAGCTTCAGCACACCTCGCTGGTGAATTCTAGTAACGCACATATTTTGTTATCAGTAATGGAAACAGTGTTATGATGAAAGAAGACTGTACTTACGGTAATTAGAAAACACGCAAGAGAAACAGCTAACTTCCATTAGTAATGCAGTTATTCTCATCACTGGCTCTCAGTGATTCCAAGTATTTAAACACATTCACTTTGTCTATCTCACCCTGTTTATTAGGAGGCTGGTGGTGTGTGAGTGGTTTTGGAGAGATTGCTGGAACAATTGCCATAGAGATGCAGAATAACTCATTCATCCATGCCCTGGATACTGGACTCTTCACACTCGGTGCACCACACAAAGGTAAGAGAATAGACTGGTGTCTGGATTAAGGAGTTACTTTAGAGGTACAGGTTGTCTTTTTCTTACCACAGTAAAACTTTATTATTGGTAATGTTTTTATTTAATGTGCTTGGAAATCATATTTGAACTTTAAAATATCTTTTTAAACTGTGCACCAATTTTTTGTGCCACTAATCCTGCCTATATATCATCTGTTGATTGATTTTTCTTTAAGTGTAAAATATTCTCAACATTTTATTTTTATTTAAATTAAAAATTTTGCATTTTTGTCTCATTTTATTGACAGAACTGGAATCGCAGTCAAGAAAATGTTTAAGATAAACTTTTTGGCAATCCTCCTTTTTAATCTAGTTTATGTTTGGATTATTATTCTGGACTTATTTCCTGTACCCATTTACATATTACTTGATCCAGAGTCAAATTATTTTTGCGACACATTTGAATTGCTCTCTGAAAGATAAAAAAAAGTTTACAACTAAATTAGACAGAACCTCTGAGTGACAACACAAAAATAAACTTTTTAATTTCTGGGGGAAAGTGGTAAATTTATCTCATGGTTCCAGTGGCGGCTCCAGAAATGTTTTTCTGCAGGTGCTATGAAGGAGCTAGTCTTTTTATTGAGGGTGTTAAGAAGGAAGTGGTCATGCATACCAATTGTTCTCTAAAACACCTTCAACACTAGCAGATACACATGCGTGCACAACACCTCAACAACACCTGAAACAATCATTAATATACATCATAAACATGTGAACAATCGCTGACTTTTCCATGAAATCATAAACACATACATAAAAAACCATCTATAGTGTTGCAAGGTTAGCTAACGTTAGCGTTAGCATTTCCAGCGGCAAAACCCTGGATTGCTGCGGCGGTTGAGGGTTGACTCTCTTCATCCAGATCCGTAGGTTTCTGTGGGTCTGAGATCACTTCCAAACATTCATTCGTTTCTGACTGAACCCGTGGAAATGTGGGCAACAAAAACTGATCCATCTTACCGCTAGCTCTACCTTTCACTCGTTCACAGGTGGAAAATGAGGTCAAAGGTTAACATCAATTACCTGTTTTGGTTTAAATTTTTACAATCTATATGATAATTTACTGATTATTTTTGTTTTGTATGTTAAATATTATCACATCCACACGTTAAATTAAAATGAAATTGTAAAAAAAAAAAATCAAATATTTACTTGGGGGCGTTATGGGGGTGCAATGACTAATCCAGGGGTAGCTATAGCCCCCCCCCCCCCCCCCCCCCCCCCCCCCCCCCCCCCC
>SSNQ01000441.1:103606-117998 GCA_006942095.1 Nothobranchius kuhntae | reverse complement strand
CCCCCCCCCCCCCCCCCCCCAGTGCAGCCACTGCATGGTTCCTAATTAGCTAGCCTAGAAATCAAGACAAACCGTCACAGTAGCAAAACATTTTGCAGGTTGGTCTAGCCACGCTTCACAGTAGCCTCAGCAGGTCTACCATTGGCTGGGCTATGGCAAATTACAGCTCTCTATGTTTGTAGAGAGATGTTGGGTGGGCTTAGCACCAGAGCTGCAATGGAGCAAAACTACAAGTATTATACACTAGTATATTTACAAATTTAAGTTGGCTTGTCAGGCTAAATTATCTGAGAATGAGCTGTAAAAAAGCAGCTGCTGTGGGAGGTTAAGGGTGTTTCTCAATGTCAAGGCGCCTGGCCTTGCGAGGCGATATCTTGCGAGGCCAGGCGCCTTGCTTACGAGGACACTATCCGTCCTTGGTCAAAGAAAACATTTAAATGGAACAGACTTGCATCACGTGACCGCGGCTGCCACGGTGGTCATGGGCTTGAAGAAAACTTTACTGTCAAAGTTTAATTTTGAATGTTTTTTATGCTAATCTGGACCAAGATAAGTTCCCACGGATAAATAAGGGCACAGATAAATGAAGACTTACTCGGCTTTGCAGTCGCTGTGAGGATTTATCCGTTTTCTTTGGCCATCACCCACAGGTGATGTAAACTCTGCTCGTCGGAGCTAACTGCTGCTATTAGCTTGACCACAGCTTTCTGTTCTCAGAAGAGATCGGTTCAACTTTCCTTAAAACTTAAAACTTTCCTTAAAACAAAATGCTCGTAGACCTCTGGACGTTTGGAAGTCTTTAATTTTTTATGAGTGAAGGTTCAAGGGCTTTCTGTTGAATAGGAATAAATGTCTCCCTAGCAGATTTGGGGAAAAAAACTCTGATGTATGGGACCGACATTTTCGGTCATCCCAGAGCTCTTACGTGCTTTTAATAACTTTAATTTACTCTTCAATGCAGATTACAAGCTTCTCTCTAAATCTCCTCTTGTCTTTAGACGTTAAAGTGTTTATATATCAGGGATTTTGTCCGTAAATTCTCTTAAAAATGTATGTCACATATTGATAGCAGTTTGTATTTGCCACACAGCCACTCGCGCATGCGCACAAAGATGAAAAAGGATGTAAGCAAAGATCCTTCTACAGAAATTAGTAATATTGCAAAGGCCACTGAGAAACGAAAAAGCCTCAGAACAACACTAGCCCGAGCTACTGCTAATGCTAGTCTGAGCTACTGCTAATGCTAGCCTGAGCTACTGCTAACGTCTTTTTTGGATGAGAGGCAAACACAACAATGTTGAAACACCTGCATTCCAGGATGTACTGGGACACTTATTTCTCATTTGCTGGCAAACGCCCCACAATCCGCTGGACTGTCACTTTACGCGCACACACACTCGCGTACACAAGCACATACACAGTTACACGTGTCAGACAGCGTGGTGGAGCATTTGGTCAATCAGCATGTAGGTGATTTGATTTTTATGTCTTGGCCAAGTGGGCGGGGTTAAACCTTCTTTTCACAGTAGGGCTTTATTATGGGGTTATATTTGTCCAAATTTCAGGGCTCCAGGGCCATTGTGAGCACCAACAACATTTCAGAAGGTAAATAGGTGCTGAAAAACGTTTCCATTTGTAAATAAAAAACTAAAACATCAGTCTTGTGTCACTTTAAAAGGTAAAAAAACATAGTCTGATGTTTTTCAGATGATGAGGGTCCAGACCCACCAGAACAGTTTACTGCCGTCAAACTCTCAGACACACGGTGAGTACGCAAGCTGCACACTATAACTCCATCCTACACCATTGTATTTGTCATCTTTCATATCGTTATACTTTTTGATGTTAATAAAGATCTGTATTGGCTCGATCTATGCAAGGAATCAGATGTGCTGCCTGTGAACAATTAAATAATTTTTAAGGTGCAGTATGTAAGAATATCGTGAGAATTTTACAGTGAGAAAATCCCAAAAGAGTCTAATGTTTGTCGTTTTGGAAGGTTATACTAAAACATATTTCATATCCAGCTGGCTCTGGGGATTGTCAGGTTTCCTCCTTTCAAAACGAAGGAGGGACGTAACTGTTTACCATCAGTGAGCGTGGGGTTGCCGTGTCTCCTGCGAGTTAAATCTGCAGCGCCGACAACTGGAATTTAACGACAGCTGGCAAAAAGCTCCAGAGTTGTTTAAAGCGGCTGCGGTAACCATGTTTTTCCACATGTCATTTTTACTTCATTTCTACATAATGCACCTATTATAATAACGCATTTGTTTACTGATTATCTCAGGCAGTTGGTGTGCATTTTTAAAGACCAGTATACTCATTTGTAGTTTTTTATTGTTGCAGGGTAGCATTAAAATCTGGATATGGAAAGTACCTGGGCATCAACTCTGAGGGTTTGGTGGTGGGGCGCGCCGATGCCATTGGTGCAAGAGAGCAATGGGAACCGGTCTTCCAGGATGTGAGGAAACTTTTTCCTTTAAATCTACGTGCTCCAGACGTTCATTAGTATTATGCAGGAGTTTTATTTCCTGTCTAATTATAAAACAATATCTAGCTATAATTGACACCAAGATTGGACATTTGTACACCACATTTCCAATTAACTTCATTCTGTCACATCCTACTACTTAGACTTAGTAGCAATTTCAGTTTTACGGTTTCGTTATCTACTCCGACAGCCAGTGTAGAGTCAAATCTTTTGGAGCCCCTCTGGAGGCTGGATGCTGGTGTTAACTAGACTTATTGCTGCTGAAGACATCTTAATTAAAACAATAGCTTTGGCTCTAATTGCCTTCATTATCAGAACATCTTCCAGCAAATGCTTGTAGGACTCATGAGGTGTTTCAGTTGTGTGCAGCCATTTAGCCACTTCACTGTGTGGCTTCATTGTCCAAGCAGGTAAAATGGGTTGAATTTGTTTTGGAGGAAGAACGTAATTGTCGTTAAAATGTCAAATATATGGATTTGGTTTGTATTTGTGTTGAAGAATAAACTTTTAATGCTACATTGTTGACGTACAGATACTTTTAAAATCTTTAGGTTTTAGCGTTTAACAGAAAATGTTATTATTTTTATTGAAAAAATAATCTTATATTGTAAAATGCTTTATACAATAATATCTTTCATGATTTCCTGCATGATGAATTGGGTTTAGACGGAGCAAAAGTTGTTTTTGATTATTTTCAAACCCCTGAATCTGTCAGATTTGTGTTTTTTACATCAAATATTACATTACTTTTTCATATCTGTCAAAAGATCGGCCCCACTGCAGTTTTGTCCAATCTGTTGTCCTTTGTTTGGTTTCTGTTGCACACCAGGGTAAAATGGCTCTCATGGGAGCGAATAGCTGTTTCATTTCCTACAGTGACGATGGAGACATCGTAGCCAGCAGCAAGACAGCCGGGGACGACCAGATGCTGAAGGTGACTGTAAATTGTGTTTTTCTGCCGTTACTCCTTTTGGTTTTGGGCATGCTGTCTCTGCAGGGACCTGACTAGTTAAAGAGAGCGAGGAAAACGTTTGCAACCTCAGTTAAGGAAGGTCAATGTGTTATTTAATACACAACTCCTCTCATTTTCCCTTTTCTCCTTCCCTTGAATTGTGAGCAGATCAGAACAAGCATGGAACGAGAGGTCAAGCATAAAGACGATCTCGCAGATGAAGACAGAGGCAATGTGAAGTCCTGCGAGGTTAATTATGTGTAAGTAACTCCCACTCCTTATAAACAGACTACTTGTTAAATAGAAAGAGAGCACAATAAAAATATACAACGGAATTAATCTGCTTTATCTGCCAGACTTTAATCAGAAAACCAAACAATGAGCTGTTTAATGACTAAACGAAGTTTAAACCATGTGCAGCACAACATTCTTCTTATTGTGATATTATTTCTGGTAGTAGTTATACAGTTTTTGTTGTCATAAACATGTTTGGGTGTTTTATGGCATGGTGTAACTTGTATTTCATGTGCTCTTTAGTTTTAAAGTGTGTTGTGAGACTTAATTGGTAACAAAACCATCTGTTCCTACACTCTTATGGAACAAATTGCCTCATGAAGACCAAAACTTTTATCAAGGAGCGCTTCCTGGACTCAACATAAGTTTGTTTGAGGTGTTGTTTGGATGAAACAGCTCTCAAATAGAAAAAGTAAAAAAGCCTTTATTGCAATGGCTAAGTCATATATGGCCTTTAACACGTTTCAGCAATGTAGCCTTCATCAGGGAATCAAACCATTCTCACCAGTAAGGAGAGGTTCTTACCAACTGAGGCCATATGTGACCTAGCCATTACAATAAAGGCTTTTAAACTTTTTCTTAGTGCCTTGGAGCTCCTCTTGCTTTTTGCCTCATGAAGACTGTTCGGTCCATTTTAGCTAGGCCTGAATGCAGGAAAGCAGAGAGAGCGTGGATAAAAGTCAGACACAGGAAACGGTGAAAGCTGATGGGGATAAAAAATAATTTCCATAATTAATAACAATCCTAATAATCATCACATCCTCTTCAGGATAATTCATTCAGTTTTGAACAGTTCTCTTATAGGCTTGGGCAGTATTACCTTAATAGCGTATACACCCAGTGTTAAAAATAGCATCATTGTCAGTTTCAATATTGTCGTGAAAAAAAAACAGTGCATGTAGGAGACAAGGATTAAAAACATCTAATAAATAAAAGTCATGTATGTTACGTCCCCGACAGGAGATGGTAAAATGTGAAGGATGGGGATAACATAAGGACTGGACAGTGGATATTAAAAGGGTTTTATTGTTATAAAAAGGTTCTAAAACACAAGCAAACAGACAACGGGCATTATGAAAATAATGCAACACACTCAAACTTTCAAAAAGGTTAACAAAAAGCTTAACCGCACGAAGGTGTTCTAAAAGTTGATAAAAGTCTCTAAAACAATTTTCTGACTTAAACACCTGGTTAAAACTTATTATAAGTGTTACCAAACAAAGGTGTTTAAAAACTAAGTCAATAAAATTGCAACAAACGAAGTTAACCTTAAAAACCAACAAGATGCCACAGGATCACTCAAGAGTTTAACTATAAAAGTTAAACTCGTCAAAACGAACGAACGAAGGGGTTAAAACAAAACGAAGAATGGAGACCAGCAGAACCCCTGCTAAGACTGCTGAAGGCACAGCTCTTTTATCCCAGGTGTTGGTCATCAGAGGGATTCAGCTCAGCTGTGCTCCTCAGCAGCCTGGAAGGGAGGAGGAGGAGGGTGGCGGTGTCCGGCCGATCACCAGAGCTGGGTGATCCTGGCTGCTTTTTCCCTCTGGCCAGGCTGGCAGCCGCAACAATGTGTAAAACAGATGCATGGTTGACGTAGAGAAAAATGGCCGGTTGTGCAGCATCTCACTTGGTGTCTTAAAAAAAATACAACTTCTGTAGTTTGGAAGTATTTCGGGTTTAAAGTAAACGATAAAGGAGAGCTGGTAAACGCTGATGAGGTCATTTGGGAAAACAAAAGATGACGGCGAAAGATGCAGGCCCCGTCGGCACAGGGGCGAGCCGGAGCTGAAATAGCAGCCTTCTGTTCTGAGCCTCTTATTAAAGAAGACAACAACGCACTTTAATAGTGGTCTTCCCCAGACGTCGCGACCAGCCCTAAAGTACCCATGTGTCTGTGCCACAAGCTCATCGAAGCCGGTTCCCATAAATTGTGGGTAAACTGAAAACGCCATACTGCCCAACTGATATCCTTCCATCTTGTTTTTTTAAGAAGGTATTTACATCTGTGTGACCAGTTGTCCAGTTTATCATAAATAGCAGTCTTACTTCAGGTGGTGCTGCAGCTCAATTCAAACATGCTACTGTTCACCCGCAGTTAAAGAAGCGCTTCAGCCATGGCATAGTGCCCTCCCGCAGACGCAGCTCCTCTCCTCTCCCTGTAGACGTGCTCGTCCCAGCACGCTGGCGCAGTGTTTAAAGGCTGTAAAACCACTCACTACACACTTTATACACTTTTCTCAGACATGCATTAACGTTTTCACACATTTCTCTGTTTAAACACCATCAAAGTTCAAACCAAGTTTGTACCTTTGGATGCAGAACACAACGCACTTAAAAAAGCACGCAAATTTGCACAGAAAAATCTGTGAAACAACAGAGACCATGAAAGCTGAACCGTGTTATAGAAAGGGACCACTGTAGTTTGGAACGCTGCTGCCAGACTGTAAACATCTTCTAGAAGGCGAGGTCACATAACTCCTGTCCTTGCTGCACTACACTGTCTCCCAGGTTGTTTTACATTGATTAAAGATCCTTTAACTGACTTTTAAGGCATAGGTCCATCACATTTGAAGGCCTTACTACAGCCCTACGCTCTGCCCAGACCACTACGGTCTGAGAGAACAACCTTCTGGTGACTAAAGACGAGGCTGGTGTAAAGAGGGGATCAAGCTTTGTTGTGGTGTTATGTAAATGTTCTTGCTTTTATGACCTCATCTTGCACAGCGCTTTGGTCAATGATGGTTGTGTAAATGTGTTATATAAACAGAGTACACTAACCGGTTCTAGTTGAAGCAGAAACACTTTGCACCTTCTTCTGAAACCTGTGCTCAAGCTCCTCATGCAGATTGAGGGGGGTGTGGAGGAGGCAGGGAGCGGGACTTTCCTTTCCCATTCGTCTCACATTGTGTCAGTGAGCACCAGCAGGAATTTGACAACAAAATTGGATGCTTGAACGAGATCACGCCTCCAAGCATCCCCCTCATCAATCCCACACCTCAGAGGGACCACTGACAGTGCACATATCAGCTTCTGGTGCTCTAAGTGTTTCATATACAGCCTGCCTGTCTGTGGCCTATTAAGGTCCACACAATATGTCTGAGGCTGTTTTTTTTTTTTTTTTGGCGTGCCTCGAATTGTGTTTCCACTCTGACATTTGTTTTAGATGAACGCTAGGCAAATGGACTCATCATGTTGACGTGTTTATAATGGCTGCCCTTGAGCTCGTGTTCTGATGAAGTGTTTAGCTTCTGAAAGGCTTTTCAAGATGGAGTGCAACTGGGAATCATGAAACACCAGCTGAGCAAAGAGGAGCTAAATATCAGAAGAGGTTTGAAAAGCAAGCGAGCCTTTGGTTTGTTTTATCAGAAGATATCCTGATTTTAATTATTTATCCACCCACCTACCTGTGGCAGGTAACAGTTCTACATAATTTAGTGAGATCCATTCATCCTTTCTCTTCCACTCATCCGGAGTCGGGTCGCGGGGGCAGTCTACCTTTAGGTCTCCTCCCGGTTGGACGTGCCCAGAAAACCTCACCATGAAAGCGTCCAGGAGGCATCCTGACCAGATGCCAGAGCCACCTCAACTGGCTCCTCTCTATTTAATTATTCATATTAAAGTGTCATTAAAAATTTAAGGTAAACCCTGTTTAGATACCACAAACAAGCTTTGTTTTTTGGAAACTGAAGTTGTTAGTTGGTTTTCGCTGGAAAAGGCAAACAGTCTCCTGCAGTTGATGCTGTGTCCTCGTGGATTTGTTTGAGCATTAAGCTCCTTACAGTCCTACCTCTCAGAAAATGAGTGTGTCAGGGTTTTTTCATTGATTTATATTCATTTGTTTTATTATTATTATTTGCATCATAGGAAGAAGTTTCAGAGCTTCCAAGACAGACGGCTGAGGGTTAACGAAGACGACGCTACAACGTTGAAGAAAGCCAGGACAGATGGAAAGTTTCATGAAGCTTTACTCGACAGGTATGGAAACAAAAGAGCTCAAAGGATTTGTCTCTGCTGAGGAAGGGGCGGTACTTCAGCTTCAGTAAAACATGGTCTGAAGCAGATTTTTATGTGGTTAGTATTAATAATATGTCTTTCTGTTCTTGTTGCAGGAGGAGCAAAATGAAAGCAGACAGGTACTGCAAGTGAAGCCGCAGCGGATCGTTCCTCCATCTTTAAGAGTCCTGATTGTGTAGTTAGTTGAAATGGTTTTCAGTATGGCTGTTTTTACACATATGTTTTGAATAAACCTGTCATGGTTGAGTCAGTCTTGTTGTTTGAGTTGTTTTCTCGAGGCCTATTATATCAGACATTAAAGGCTCGGGGGTAATTACAAGGTCTGGATTCTGTTTGTGCAGCAATGCATGCTGGTTAGGAAAAGCTCACAACAAAGTCCTCCAAATGGAATGCAGCTCTTGTTCCTCCTGTACTAATCAAAATGTCATTCAGGTCACCCTGTGGCTTGCTTAGCCCTGGAACAACGCCGTTCTTAAAGGATATTTGAATTGCCACGTGAACCTAAATGACTTGGTGTATGATTTATTTAGGCTCACTTGATTTTGCCATAGGTGTGTGTTGCAATTGTTTTTTAAAGAATTGTGTTACATGAATCAGAAGTGTAAATAAATCTGTGACGATGATGTGAAGCAAGTTTTAGCTTGAATAAAAGTTGTTTATCTCTTCAGTGCTAAAATCAGATATTCATAGTGGCTTTTTGGTCTGGTGGGTCAGAGGTCAGCTGAGTTTTAACACCATAAAAAGCACTGATGTGGGTGTATTTGAGCAGCACATTCAAAACACTGAAATGTTTTATGTTCTGTTTGATCAAGAGGGAAATGAAATTAGTGTTACTGCATAAACACTAAAGACCTCATTTAGATAACCCAACGGGAAGATTTTCTGTTCAAAAACAGGCTGCCTCGTTTTGAGTTATGTTTAAAATTTTGTATGTTATGTTGCAAATAAAAACATTTATTTACTAAAACAACTTACTGAGTGGTTTTTAGATGGATAGCAGAAAGCAAATTGAGTTTCCTAGTGTGATTAGAATCCTAAAACATTTTATCTTCAATAAAAATGAAGAATTAGCTGGAATTGGCACCAGAGCGAAACAACAAAGATGGTGGCGGCTCGTTTGAAACGGCTTTGGAATCAACTCTGGACTGTTTAGACTTGGGCTTTTCTTTGAGTCGAGCAGATAGAGGCACTGAAGTTCTGTATTTAGAAAGAGGACATATTTGCGTCTTCTTTGACACTGCATGGTGGACTGCCCCGTTGACCAACATTCGTATAAGGGTGAGTACCTCACGTTCATTGTCCATCCATCCATTGTACAACCGTGCATCTGCCTCTATGGGGTGCTATTTGGGAAGTCGGTCATAATTTAACAGCAGTTTTTTGGTTTATAGAAGAAAAAATGGGAGTTCATTTTTCTATTTCATATTTTCACAATATTTATACATTTATAAATGTTAAAGTTCCCAACTAAATATTTCGTTAGCAAGCCAAACATTAAATTTAGAGTTCAATATTTATTTTACAAACTAAATCTTTTGATCAGACCTAACTTGTGTCTAGTCTGACTGGAGTGAGATCAAGACCATTCCAGCCAGTTTTAACCAGCTACCAAAGTCAGATAGACGGCAGAGTGGCCCAGGTCAGATATCACACAAGGCAGTGACTAATGCACTGCTGCTATGTGCTTTCTAAAGCCTGATTCATGCAAAGGCACATTTGCGCCCCCGCTGCTGCAGTCGTATCTCCTCTGTATTCATACTGGCCCGACCCTGTTACAAAGAAATTATCCGCCAAAACAACAGAGGGCGCGCTCCTATGCAGGTGTGCTTACTCTTGAAGTGACGTATCTACTATTTGCGTACTCGCGAAAAGATGGACGACACAGACACAGAGCAAATTATTTTATTGAGCAGGAGCTGCTTGAGCTAGAGAAACAACTGTTATTAGAAAGAGCTCAGCAAGAACGACGAAGGAAGAGGTGTCGGTGGAGTGTCTGTCCATTGTCAACACTCTCGCTGTTTACATTTTCAATAATACCTAGCTCATCGACATTAATATAGCTGCAGCCCTTACAAAACACGCCCCCACGTGCCTGTTGAGCTCCCCTGGTGGTCAGAAAAGGGAAATATATCAATAATGCCAGCCCTCCCAACGGGCGGGGAAAGCTTAAACCTGGGTCGGAATTAAGTGGCGGAGCAGCCCGCCACAGGCTCCAGCAGGTGATGGCGGTGTTTCAAACCCTCCCAGCGGGGCAGGGGAGCTGAAACCTGGGTCGGATCCAGAGTGCAGCACCCCGCCTCAGGCTCCAGCAGGAGATTGGGGTTTGATTCATATCATTAAACGCCTTCCAATGCGAACAACACAATTGAAAGAATACGTTTACACAGAAATAGTAACAATGTAATTAAACAGACAGGACTCCAGATTTAAATATTTTTTCTTGCATACACACTTTATGGCCATCCCCAGTGGGATTATAAAACACAGATACCACCAACAAATAATTAGTGGCCGGACAATAGGCACAACATACCTATGCTTATTTAAGTTAGCAGGTGAGTAATGGATGTGCAAGTGTTTATTTTAAATGCAATAAAATAAAATATCAGAAAAAGTAATTTGTGTTAATCATTTTAAGCCCACTAGCCTCCATTTTTGGGAGCACGCCTCCTACAGCAACATTTCACTTTCAACCTTTTGTTATTACAGGCACTAACAGTGGGTCTAAATCAATACGAGTGAGTAGTTAATATTTATGTTACTATTTATGATTTTTTATTGCTTCTTTACAGTGAACAGCTGCTGATGTGTAAATTTTAGGCATATTTACATGTGTATATATGCATTTCATATATTCTGTTAACAGGAATAATTGCTGGCCCTTTGACACAAAATGTATTGATTTAGAAATTACTAAAATATTTTGAATTAAGTATACAATTCACAAGACTAGTATACTGATATTGACCATACACTAATCTGTAAAGAATATGCTGTAAACACAAAAGCAGAAAAGTTTTGCTTTAGAAAAAAGTTCAGACAAATGAAACAACCAGCAACAGCTTTTATTGGCCTTACAAAAACCTTCCAAAAAAATAAATGTCAACACAATACTACAGCCTCTTCAAAAATTCAGATGAGTCCAGAGCTTTTCTGTATTTCTCCGTGTATATGAGCAGTTTCTGTTTAGCCTCCTTGCTCATGTTTTTTTTCCCCATGGCATAGGACATCAGCTGCCTCTCACTAATGAGACAAAGATAAATAGCAATTAGTAAAAATGACATTTACACCTAGAGGCTGTCATAAACAATGTGAAAACAATACATATAGGCATTAGCACTGTTCTTGTGTTTGTAGCATACCTCCAGTAATACTACAGCCCACTGCCGTACATTTCTGTGGCTTTGTCCCGTCAACATTCATGGACAGCTGAACGCATGGATGGTTGCCTGAGTAATTGTCATGGTTTGTGCTGAGTCTAAATGTGTGTTGTGCTGAGTTTTTTCTGTGTGCAGGTGGGTGTGCCTGGAGAGCAGCTGCTGCCTATCTGCTCATCAGTGGTCAGGGGATTTAAGGAGCGTCGGGACAACTCATCAGTGCCGGATGATACTCAACATTGGGTAGAACTCGTGCCAGAACCTTGCCAGTGTTTTTAAATTTATTTTATCTCGTGTACCTCGCCCTCCTGAACTTTTCTGTTCTGTTTTCCTCTGACCTCCTCAAGAGCTTCTCCTCCAACCAAACCTCCACCATCTGAAAATAGACTCACCGGATTTCAACCCTGCCTGCCAGCCCGTCGCTCGCCCCTGACCGCCTGGCCTCCTACCCCCACCTGCCAACCTGGACAACCCGAACTCTGGTGCTCAGCTCCCAGCCACACCTGCCACTCACTCGACCAGCTCAGCCAGCCATGATTTGTCTCCCCCTCTATGCCTTTACCAACAACCAGGAAACCGTAAGCTACTAACTCATATTCCTCATATGGTCAATCTGCAAATTCTCACTCCTGTCTCCGCTCTAGAACTCTACCGGAACCACCCGAACTCAGACCATCATCTCCACCTCCCATCGTACATAAAAATAAACCCTTTTTACTTACCTTTGTCTCAGTGTGTGATTCTGCATGTCGTGGGTCAAAAAGCTACAGCCCAACATGACAGAATCATCCCGCCTTAATTCCGACCCACTCGCAGAATCTCTCCCGCCGGCCCTCGCCTCGACTTTATCCAAACACGAAAACTCCATCCAGTCCCTTCTCGGGTACCAGTCCAAAACAAACCAACACCTGTTTCAATTAGAATCCATAATCCGGCAGTTTAATGATAAACTAACAGTGTCCGTTCCTTCTGCTCCTCCGTCAGCTGCTCAAGCGCTTCCGGTTCAAACCGTCCAATCACCCCGTTTGCATTTCCGGGTCCCGGAGTCCTCTCCATCAGACACCTACCGGGGTGAATTCGGTCAAATTCGAGGTTTTCTCCTGCAATGTGATCTAACTTTCGGAACTTACCCTGAAACATACAACAGTGACCAAATAAAGATTTCCTACATCGTAGGTGTTGGGTAATTTGTATTTTCCATAACCCTTTACCTGAAATAAACACACCAAATACAAAGAGGAGTTCATTTTACACTGTCTCATAAAGAGTGGAGAGGAGGCGAGGCACAACTCCCTCCGGAGCTGTTTCCAACGTCTCCCCCACCCCTCTCAGATCAACAGAGGTTTTTATTGTACAATGGGATGGAGGGCGGGCCTTCCTTGAGTTTCAGGGTTACAGATTCATCTCCTAGGAAACCATATTTCAGAGATAACAGCACAGCAGGCTTACAGAAGAACTACACAGTCAAAATACACACACAACTCCTCAGCTGACCGGTAACTTAATCAATATTCTTCAGAATCCGCTGACCGGGGTAACTCAATCAACACATATTGTTTGGGCCTTCATTTTGTCTCAGGAAGTTGGGTGATCACAGAGGCCATTCTTCACCACTCTAAAATGTGATCAAAGAAGATCGATGATCTTTCGTTTAAACAAATACTTATCATGTCCTGCAATGTTCTTTAGGCCTCAAAAAGGTACATTAAATACAGAAAATACCTATCAGTAGGTCTGCTCTGCGGTCGCGCCCTACAGTGGGCAGAGGCACGAAGTCGTGATCCTGACTTTCTTAAAGGCACATTACACAATTTTCTCACTGAATTTAGGAACACTTTTGACCATACTGAAACACCCGCCGAGATCTCAAAGACATTATCGAATATGAAACAAGGTAAACAAACAGTGCTAGATTTTGCCATAGACCAGGGATTCCTAAAGTGTGGTGCGTGAGGTGAAAAGTGTAATGCTGCGGAGCTCAGAGAAGTCTGTCATATGTCACCATTAGCGTAGAAACTCATTTGTGGGTGGGCCAAAGAAAAAGTAAGTGGACCCAATAAATGTAATTGAAAACAAGTATATTTTTTGCGCGCGCGCGTGTCCTCCACATGTGCCCTAGCTTCATAATAACAATGCGCCGAGCTTCAGCACTCTGGCCTGCGCACGCCGATATGTTCCGTCGCACGCGTGCGTGTCCTCCACATGTGCCCTAGCTTCATAATAATAACAATGCGCCGAGCTTCAGCATTCTGGCCTGCGCACGCCGATATGTTCCGTATTTGATCATTTTTAACGGTGTTGGAGGAATCTGAAGGTGGTGAGTCATTCTGGCAGATTGTAATTAACACCTGTCTCATGCAGGTGTTCTGACATTGTAAACCTCACACACAGAACATTGTGGATGTAACAAAGTAACAAGAAATGATTCCCATTCAGGCTATTGACAGCGCGCTGAAGATCTGAAGTTCAGAGTGCGTCTGTCAGAGGTCAGACGCGTTCCAGCGGAACCACGGCTCACGGGTGCACAAGTGAGCACATCTGGGCTGGGCAGAAGTAATTTTACAACATTGGTTTAAATAGCGCGAGACGCGGTGACCTGAGCGGCTGTGCCGCACGCGCGTGCGCGCGCGCGCACACACACACACACACACACACACAGATTCAATAAGCGCACACGCTGCTTTAACTCCGGCACGCCGTCAGACTGAAGGCAGAAATGAACGCTGCCTCCACCGTGATAAAAACTTTTAAGAGGTTATTTTTCATTCAAGGTCAAATTAAGATATTAGCTTCTGGGATGAGTCGGGTCCACTCCAGCCAGTGACTCCTCATGAACCTGACCACATCTCATGTTACTGCAGCATTTGTTATTCCAGTCCGCATGACAGCGGATCGCAGATTCAGCCACACCATAAAACAGCAATAAGTCGGTCTGAGGTAAAAGTGAACATCATGGCTATATCATGTCCCCTATTGACATTTGATTACGCACAAGTAGGTGATCAGCTCAGGTTTATGCAGAGCAGAAGGAAGGAGAGCGCTCTGGCCGCACAGGTTAAACGTTCCTACTTTAAGAAAACCGTTAAATTGCATTGTTGATGTGCTACCTGGGCACTCTAAATATTTATTTAAAATGAAATCAAAGGAAATTGTAATGGTATCGAATGTTTATTAATTACTATTTAAAAAATGAAAGTGATGGGGAATTTTTTTAACCCTGTCTGTTTAGCTTGACATCTGATATATATATATATATATATA